>PVKB01000265.1:600000-775796 GCA_004027205.1 Ctenodactylus gundi
ATAGGAATTAGAGAACTCTACTTGATTGAGGGGGAAAAGTCAGTATTTAAATATTCCCCTCAACCCACCCTTAGATAAGCAATATCAAAATGCATTGTACCTAACTACTTTGAGAGGCATAATGACGACTAGCACACACCTGGAGTTAAACATCTCTGGAATAGATTTATGCACTGGCTTTCCTTTTAATTTCATTTTTGAGACAGGTTCTTGCTCTCACCCAGGCTGGTCCTGAACTTATCATGGAGCCCAGGCTGTCACTGGACTCATGGCAATCCTCCTGCCTTAGCTTCTCGAGTGCTGGGATTATAGACATGGGCCACCACCCCCACCTTATATGGTGCTAGGGAATCAAACTCCAGGCTGTGCCTTTGCTAGGCAGGTGCTTTAACTGCTACGCCATTCCTCCTGCACCTTAGTTCCAATCTCTTTCACCTTCTCTCAGTCCACCTCTCGATGTAAACCACCTGCACACAAACTGCTTTCTTGGGAAGCCTACACTAAGATACTTCTGGTCAACTTACACATCTGACAAAAATCTTTATTATATTTCACATTTGAGTCATTTTAGCAATACAGAAAATTGCACTTTTTTAAAATTAAAAAGGAAATATTCACTTGTCTTAGTTACGTTTTTGTTGCTGTGACTCAAAACCCGACACCCACAAATTTAGGAAAGGTTTATTTTAACTCACGGTTTCATATGGTCACACTCCATTCAGGGGAGGCCGGCAGCGATCACAGTACAGGACAGAGACAGAGGTGAAGGCAGCTTCTCAGGACATCACACACAGGAAGGCGAGCCGAGACCAGTTGAGACTAGTCCCAGTCCTCCAGGAAGGCAGGTGCAGCTTATATATCCTTTCAGGTCTCCGCCCAGTAACCAGTCCCTCCTGCATCCAGGTGTGGCCACTACACACGCTTAATCCTAACTCACACACCTTTAGTCTTAACTGTAATCCAGCCCTCCAGACCAGACTCCAATCCACCAGCATCACATGGCTCCACAGACAATCCACAACATTAAGATACATGAGACTTGGGGGCCATTCCAGATCCTAACCTCAATACTTGTTTTCTTGTACTAAATGTTAATAATCAGAAATATGATGTCAAATGAATGCATGATTCATTTGTAAGTCATCTTCGTTTTATCCTTAGATAATGTTTAATTTTTTCTTCACCTTTTATGCTCTTCAGTTTAACTTTAATAGCTCTAAAGGTAGGGTTCCTTTATGAATCATATCTGGTACTTTAGCTTCTTTTTATCTAAAGTTTCATTTCTATCTGTACTTCTGGGGAATACTTGGCTACGTCAATACTACATTTATTCAAATTTTTCATCATTATATAATTTACGTTTGTTCTCATTTCTTCTAAGGCCCTCACCTAATCAATTCTGACTTTTCTGAAACCAATCTCAATCTTTTTCTCTCTTTGTGTCTTTCTAAGTCCGCAGAGAAGTCATCAGAAGGATCTTAAAGTTCATTTAATTTGTTCTTTTTCTATATCCACTTTGCTTAGATGCTGCATTACTTTCACTCATTTTTTTTATTAGTAGGCATTTGCAAAACACAGTGGTTATATTAAACTTCACTGAATTCTTTATTTCAAAATTAACAATTTGGAAAATACTCTTCAAATTTATATACTGGAAATTGCTTTTTATCTTAAATGTTAGTCTTTGCTTCTTACCGCTAGCAATTTTCCTTGTAGAATTAGTTTTGTTTTAACTTCTACTGATCTCATTAATTCTTCCTTCCTTGCTTAGGCTTTTAAGATTATTTCTTAGATTTTATTCTTCTGTACAGCAGATAACTTGTAATACTTACCAGTGACCTCATCTAATTGTAACACTGCTACAAGTGATTCCTGTAATTGCCTCGGAGTACAAATGAGGGAAAAGTTCAATGTCAATATTTCATATTATATAACTCACTCATACAGACCATGTGGTTCCTGGGGTCTATGTAGGACAGACACATATATTGTAAGTGTCTGAATTCCTTGATCTGTGATTCAAAGGCCCTAATTACAACTCTAGGCTTAGATTCATCTAAGATAATTCAGGAGCAAAACGATGTCAGAAGTAGAGGTAAAACATCGAATGGTCTCTCTGATATGAGAAACTCAGATCACAACTGTCTCATGGAACTTAAAGTGAAAAACAAAGGGAACCAAGGGGGTAGGGTGGTGAGGGAAAGGGGGGTAGGTAGGGGGAGGGACAAAAGGAGAGTGGGAAAGTCCTTGTCACCTCGACAAGACACGTATGTGCACAAAATGCTCAACTTCATTGTAAACCTTAAATGTTGCACTTACACATATCAATAAAATGGGGAAAAAAGAATTCAATAGAGTCTTTGTTTTAGTTATTTTTACTTATTCATTGTTGGGACAAAGTACCTGAAACGCACAACTCTATATTTATTTAGCTCACAGTTTCATAAAGTCTCACACAATCTACTCAAGGGACAGCTGGCTTCAGTGAAGGCACATGGCAGAGGAGGCTTGAGAGCTGCTCACACCATGGCAGTCAGAGCCGAGTAAAGAAGGAGGGAGCCCATGCCTGGAGACTCAGGCAAAAAGAGAGCTTTCCCAGGAAGAAGCTAGAACAATGCCCCCCCCCCTTCATTTACTCAGTTCAAGTTGCCAGTAGGGCCACCCACACCTTGGGTGGGTACCCATCACTCAGTCACTTGCCCACGAGCCAACAACACACATCGGAAAGCTATGCCCAATCTCAACAGGTGGACGCATCCTTCCAAGCCAAGCCCCACGTATCTGCCCCTTTCAACCAGGACCTGTGTCCCAAGAGCACACGATGCCATAGCTATCCTGCTATGTCCAAATACCTGAGGCTTTAGGAGAACATTCCAGATCCAAACTATAGCAGTCCTCTATTCCAGAGCTATCCCACTCTGTCAATGTCAACATAAGGTCGTTTTTCCTCTTGCATTATTCTTGTTTCCCAAAACTCTCTCAATATATCTTCTTTTGCCTCCAGGGTTCTACTAATCACTCCTGCTTTCAACATTGCCAAGGTTAGATAAGAATAACAGACAAGTTCTTGCAGTGAACTTAGCTGTTTGGGAAGTTACGATAGAAATATTAAACTCCCATCTAAAGTGACAGGCATTATTTGATCGTTCCTGATATTAATAAGCAAAAATTAAAGATTAAATGTGATTGGCTGTTAAAGTGGAGTGCTAGAAGTTGCTGAAAGTTCTAGAAAAAAACACACTGGGACATACAGGGTAAAAAGAGAAAGGATTTTAAAAAGAGGAGGCTGCACATAAAATTGACTCCAGGATAAAAATCCTATCTTCTCAAAGGGAGTAAGGCTAGAAAATGAACAAATCACCTTTTGCTCCACAAAGTTCTGTGTTTATGAAGTTTTCAAGCTGATTTTACAAGCGTATGCCTAGATTAAAAGATGACAAGCTGAGAATTACATTTGGCAAGTTTCCAGTGCCTAGAATTCAGAAAGTCAGGTGAACTATTGTTTCTTACATTCTCTGAAGAAGGCTACTTAACCTGCAGGAAACTGGAGATCTTTCTAAGTGCCTGAAGGAAAGGATAATTTTGTTCATCCTCCCATGGCACTTTCAACATCGCATCTCCAATTATCTCTGCATACCAAATACTTATTGAACAATCCTCACATACTATGTGTCACAGCGCTGCACATATTACCAGGCTGAAATGCTGCCCAAGGTGAAGCTATTGTTTGCATTCTCCTTGCTCCTGGCTCCTCTTAAATTCCTTGCATTTAACCTCACGATCATTGAGTTGATTAGCTAATAACTCTATTTTTATTATAAATTCCTAACAGAAAAAAGATGATTCACTTATTCATTTTGGGTTGTAATTATTATATAAATAATGATTCCAGGGTAAAATCCAATGGTTAACTAAGTCTGTGACTGGAGCAGATGAAGTATGATGAGTTTTTCCTTAGTGGAGGTTACAGAGCAAGCAGGTATCTATGTGGGGAGTTAAATATGGAAGATGGGAAAAACATGAATTGAACATGTGCATTATAATATATTCCACTTCTACAAAGTCTCCTGAAATCAAGGGCATGACCTATGCAAGCGACTTTCCTTACCAGTTGATTAAAGATTCAGAACCCATGAGCTCATTAACGCCTTTGAATTCACATAATTTGTTTAACCTAGAGGAAATATTATCCCACAGAGCAAATGCATCATTTGGATAATTGCAGGACAGAGTGATCTGGCCATAGGAACAGAGAAAATTGCAGTATTGTGCTAAGATACTTTTCTACAGATCATAGTGGCAGAGTGCTTCATTCAACAAAAATGATTAGATGCAATGTACGCTCTGGGTTTTGAATTATGAAGATACCAAGAACAAACATACCAGGAACAGTTTATATGTGTCCGATCAAAGCTGCCCAAAGACAAAATACTATTAAACAAATTTCAAAAGATAATGTTTTATAAAAAGAGGGAAGTAATCCATTGTCTTGGCTTACAACAGAAAACATCTGTTTTTTTTTTATCTCCCTCCAACGTTCTCAGCATTTTCATAGGAAGTCAGTCACCAATTTAAAAATTCATATCACAAAGAATAACATGAAAAAATGCAGGTAATATGCCACAGTACTTTAAATTCTTACTTGACTCATTGCTTGCTTTCTTAAGATTATTTAAAAGTACTTTGCTTGTACTAGGGTGGCCTTCATTGTTTTCATGAATTTTTGTTTGTTTTGTATTAGGATAAATCAAGAGAAAAGAAGAATCAGTTTAAAGGAGGAAGAAAAATATTAAAATATGGATCCATTCAATACAGTGAATTTTTCATACTCAAAATTTTATAAGATGTAAAATCCAAAATGTAAGGCCCAAGAGTCGGGTAGTAATGTCTACTTTTGTGCCAAAATTATGCAACTTTTGTTAGTTTAATCTGAAGTTAGGTATTGTGATGCTTCTTACTTTCTCTTTGTTGGCTACAAATCCTCTGACTATTCCTAAGTTTTTATTTCTATAGTCATTTTAGTAATATTTTCTAGACATTGTCGCTTTAGTAGACACTGCATTGAATCTGCAGATTGTTTATGATCATACGGTCACCTTAACTGTATTAAATTCTGACAATACATGAATGGTCGCGGTCTTTCCATTTTCTACTCTTTTCTTCATGTTCTGACATTTTCTTTGCAGATACTTTTCACCTCTTTGGCTAGATCAATCCCAAAGGATTTTTTTGAAGCTATTATGAATTGAAATCATTTTTCTGATTGTTTTTCCAGCTAGCTTACTGATTTTTATATTGAATACGTCCTGCTACTTTTCTGAATTTATTTATCGGATCTAAAAGTCTTCTGGTGGAATCTCTAGAATCCTCTAAATATAGGGTCATATCTGCAAGCAAAGATAATTTGATGTCTTCCTTTCTTATTTGAATAACTTTTTTCTTATATAATTTTTCTAGCTAAAATTTCAAGAACCATGTTGAACAGGAGTGATGAGAGTGAATATCCTGAGGACCCTTGCATCATTCCTAATTTAGGGGAAATGCTTTCAGTTTTTATATATTCAGAATATCAGCAGACCTACACAACTGTAGTCATCTCATTTGGGACAAAGGAGCCAAAAAATGCATATGGGAGAAAAGATAGCTTCTTTTAAAACAGTGTTTGGAAAGCTGAATTTTAATATGTAGAACCTTGTTTTTTGGCCTATAAAATAAAAACAATACAAATAGACCAAAGTCCTAGGTATAAGACCTGCTAAAAGAAAATTTATAGGAAACAATAGATGCCACAGGAATAGGCAAAAACTTATTGACTAGGACTCCAACAGCACTGCAAGTAAAAGCAAGAATCAAAGAAGTGTTAAATTAAAGTTTCTGCACAGAAAAAACGTCATCAGAGTGAAAAGAAACTCCCCAAAATTAAAGAAACTCTTTGCTAACTTCACTTCCTGCAAAGAAGTGATATCTACAATAAAGAAGGCAAAAACATTCAACACCAAAAAGTCAAACAGCCAATCAGTAAATAAGAAAAGTAATGGAAGAAAAGCACTTCAAAAGGAAAAGTGCAAATGTCTAACAAACATGCAAAAGGAAGCTCTACATACTTAGCCATTAAGAAAATGCAAAGCTGGGCAACCCCACTTGGAGCCTCCTCCCAGATACTGGGAGCTTTTACCACCAGCCCTGTCTTTTGTTTTTAAATAAAAACTTATTCTACCTATTCAGCACTTGATCCACCATCCAGGATTTCATTCCTCAATGTCATGGCACAAGAAAAAAAAAAGCAAATCAAAATTATATTAAAATTCTATCTTATCTCAGTCAGAATAACTATCATTAACAACACACGTAAAGAAACTATAATTGTTGAAAACATTACAGTGGACAAAAAAGAAAATCCTCCACACTGCTAGTGAAAATGTTAATTGGTAACACAACTATGGAAAGCAGCATGAATTTCCACCCAAATCTTGGAGTAGATCTGATCTAGCTATACCATTCCTTGGTGTACATAAGAAGAAATTACAGCCAGTATTTCACAGCAACATTTCCTTACCCACATTTATCGGTCACACTATTCAATAGCCAAGATGTGGAACCAGCCCCAGCAGCCAAAAGCCAGTCAATTGAACACAAGAGATCGTGTGTGTGTGTGTGTGTGTGTGTGTGTGTGTGCGTGCGCGCGTATATTTGCAATGGACTATTATCACGCCATAAAAAATTGTCATTAGCAGAAAAAGGTACAAATCTGAGAGTATCGTAAGACCTAAAATAAGCCCAATTCAGAAGGACAGATATCACATGTTCTCTGTAATATGGAGAATATGAAAAGACAACAAAACATAGGAAAAGACAATTAATAGACAAGACATAGAGCTAGAGGGAAGGGGAATGCATGAATGTGACCAAAATCAAAACTTAAATTCTATATGTCCATCATGAACTAATAAAATGTAGAAAATGTGGGATATGTAAAAACAAATAAGCTACTTTATTTTCTACTGATTCTTCCTCAGATTTCATTTAACAATTTATAGAATGATTTCTTCACATAAAAGAGACAATTCAATTTTCTTAGGCAAATGTTCAGTTAATTTATTAAAGAAACAGAACTAACTCATTTTGGGCATTCTACTTGACCATTGTTTACATTTCTCATGGAAGATGTAAAGAATAAAAAAAAATTGAAATCATTCCATTCTTCTATTAACTACTTACATGAATGAAGTTTGCATGTAGGATACGAAAGAACTTTGCATTATTTGTAGTTTACTCTGGCTTTTTTTGTTTTGAGACAGGGTCTTACTCTATAGTCCAGGCTAGTTCTGAACTTACTGTGGAGCTCAGCCTCACCTCAGTCACACGATCTTCTTGCCTCAGCCTCCTGAATACTCAGACTATGAACATGCATCACCATGCCTGGCATATGTAGTTCTGGGGAGTGGAACTCACGGCCTCTAGCTTACTAGGCTGGTTCTCTAACTACAATGTCATTCCTCCAGCCCAATTACTCTCACCAACTAGTTATCAACACTACAACTACAAACAGAATTATAACACTGACATTATGAGGTTAAACATCAGCAGCCTGTATCCAGCTTAGAGGCAAGAGTAGGAGCAAGTGTAATATAGTGCTGGTAGGGGAGGGGAGTGGGGAGGGAAGAAAAGAAAAACCAGCAAGAATAATAATTTTAAAAATAAAAACAAATGGTAAAGAAAGAGAGGAAAATTGAGTGAGGTATCTGAATTCAAGCAAAACAACCAGCAGAGTGAAATAACCAGGACCAGAACAAATAAGCCTTGGAAAAAAGCAGCCTTTGGTTGTGAAAACTGAAACACGGCCACAAAATTGAAAGGTCAGTGCGTGCTCGATCTCAAGATGTTGATTAAAAAAAAAAAAAAAAAAAAAAAAAAGGTGCACACAGTGGTTGTTACGGTTCAGATCTGACGTGTCCTCCCAAAGCCTCATTTATGGGGATGCTGTGTAACACCTATGGACTCACGTGTTGCTAAGAGGCGGGGCCTGGTCAGAAGGGGTGGGACATTGGGGCCTTACCCAGAAGGATCGGACAGGCTCGGGGAGAGATGGCTTCACCATCTCTGGCTCGCTTGGCCTCCTCTCTGCCACGCAACGAACATTTCCTCCTCTGAGTCTCTGCGATCCCACAATGTCCAGGCAAGCAGGAATGGTCTGAGGCCTTCTGAAATTGTTAGCTAAAAATAAACCTTTCTTCTAGTAAGCTATAGGCATTGAATTCTGTGCCTAGCAATGCGAAAGTAACTAAGGAATCATTTGCTTGAGGCTGTCACTGTTTTTTTAGGACCCGGGAACAAATTTTAAATGACCTGGCTCTGAAAAATGGCACGAATCTAAGAAATTGGTCTTTTCTTATCCAAAAATTAAACTAACCTCAGATTTAACATATTCATTAAAAAATTGCATCTGTATCAAACATGTATGCTCTTTTCTTGTCCCCAAACAATGAAGTATTACAGATATTCATACAGAATTCCCATGTTGTAAGATATTATGCATAAGCTACAGATAATTTAATGTACATGAAATATGTACATGGGTACACGAAAATGCCACATTGTGTTATATAAGAAATACGACTTTCCATGAATTCGGTATCCAACAGGAAAGGTTCTGGAACAAATTCTTGGAGGAATAACAATGTACTGTAAGATTTGTGAAGTCAAACACACACAACGTAGTCACAATGCTTGTGGGTGCAATTGAAAATGGGACTTACATTAAGGGAAGTTTTTAAAAGCAATGAAATATTCTAGATGAATTAGTCAGTTCCTCAAAGGTGATTCATCAAATCAAATCTCACATTTGACCAAAAGTAGTTGTAGAACGTATGATGAAGAAAGGCAATACCATTCCTTAGAAGGCAAAATTTGATTCTTTAGAATGGAAAAGCATCTTATATATTTTGTTTATAAAACAGAGAAAGACAGGTAACTAATAAAATATAAAGTATATTTGTGATGTAAAAATTTTATTGAATAATAAAATAATGTCTCAAACTCTCATCACTGGGGTAAGGTGACAGTATTAGTTAGCTTTCCCGTTGCCGGCTATAATACCTGGAACCCACAAGTTAAAGTAGGAAAGGTTTAATTTAGCTCATGGTTTCAGGAGATTTCAATATATATATATATATTGGCAGACTCCAAGATAAAAGTCTTCTGGTGAAAGGTTGTGGTGAAGCAATGCTGTTTAGCTCTTGGCAACCAGACAGCAGAGCCAGGGAACAGTGTCAGAGTGGTGCAGATCAGAGACTGTAGACACACTCAAGAATCTGTTTTATTAATCTATTAGACATTTTTTAATAACCGAAATAAGTTAACACATTAGGGCCAATGGTCACATTGACAAAAAGGTTGAGAGACGTTTAGTCAATAGTACACATGACTATGTTCAATGTAGTCCACAATATATTCGTATATAACACTCTTGCTCATTTTCTATTATTGAAAGTGAATAAAGAGTTAATAGATTATTGAAAATATTTTTATTTTATTATGAATTTAGACCTTACTTCACACATGCCTTGTTATTGATAAATGTTAGTATTTTATGCCTTAGTATTAGCTTAAATAAGCATTCCTTTTTCAGAAAAAGTTTTGGTTTGTAAATGTATTTCTCAAAAAAACTTAATATGTACTTCCTTGAGAAGATACTCTACTGCATATACTTACTTCTTCTATTCAATGATAATATAAGCATATATGTACACAAAGTAATGGTAAGCTTCATGTTGAATTGATCCTATTTCATTTTACTTTTGAGACTTCCATATCTGGCTTTTTCATTTCCTTTTCCTGTGTACAGTGTCTTAAGTTTCACCATGTATGCTTGTTATTCCTTTTGTTTAAGCATGTTACTCACTGTTCCCACCACTGGGATGAAATACCTAAGATGCACAACTTGGGGGGAGAGGCTTATTTTACCTAATGGTTTCAGAGAATTCAGTCAATGGTTGGCTGACTTCAAGACAGAAACGGCATGAAAGACAAACCTGGCAAAGTAAAACCACTCAAATCACTGCAACTAAGAAGTAGAAACAGTATGGAGAACTGGTAATAAAATCATATCCTTCTAGGTGGTGCTGTCAATGGCCACCTCTTCTAACCAGTTTATCCATTTCTAAAAGCATATTTAGCTATGACCACATTTATGAATTAACCCACTGAGAAACGTGACATTCTTAAGATCCCATCACTTTCAGAAAGCCACACCACCAAACACATGATACTTCGATAGACCTTTTTAAATCTAAAACATCATACTCCGGTCCTGTGCCCCCAAACCCTCCACAAAGCCACATCTCTAAACATACGAGACTTTTATAGAATTTTTTAGATATAAAACATCATACCCCAGCCCTGTGTCCTAAAAGGCTCCACTCTTTGCCTAAGGCTTTCTTTGACAGGTCTGCCATATTCTTGTCTCCAAAGCTCTGGCGTCTCCAGTGCACCTTCATACTTTCTCACAGCTTCACAGACAATCCCCTCAAGGGTAAGTCACCTCACCTCTTTGAAATCTGGGTGAAGGATTCCATGAGCCCATAACTCTTGCATTTCACATGCCTATAAAACCAGCACCACATGGATGGCAGTAGCCAGGATCCCCTGGGCCAATGCTGAAGTGGCTTCTGAGTGCACAGATAATTTAAGTTAAGGATATATTTCCCTAAGGATTCCTGAATGAGCAGAGTGCCCTGGTGCATTCTACTCACAACACAGTATTTCAAAAGAATTTATCCTTTTTCACCTTGAATTTATGAGGGGTAAGCTCTGGTCGATTTCTGAAATGCCACCAAGGAATCTTTCCTACTGCACCAATGCAAATACTTGAAATTTTTTTAATGGTGCAAATATTTTCACCAACCATACCTTCCCTCAGATCTTCTTTTTTGCATTTGCGTCTCATTGTAGATCCACCTGAAAGCAGCCAGAAGTACTCAGGTGACTTCATGAATGCTGGGTTGCCTTGAAATTCCCTCTAATGGATCAATTAGTCAAGGTTTCTGAACCACTTGGCCAGGTATAGTTGTGGCCGTAACCCCACTACCGTATTAGATTTTCCATCGCTGGGACAAAATACCCCTACAACTTACAAGCAAAATTCATCTAGATCATGTTTTCAAAGCTTTTACCCTGCGGTCAGCATGTTCCACAATAGAAACATGAAATAACGGCATGGTGGGGGGAAACTGCGCAGTCCATGACAGCCAAGAATCAGAAAAAAAATAGGAAAGACTGGGGACAAGAAATTGCATCCTGTAGCAACCCCAGCGAACCACCCCTTCTGACCATCCGCCTGTCCCACAGCACGCTCAGCTATGAAATGGGTTAAACTAGGAGAAAAACATCCTATGGTCCAATGACCTTCAAAGAGCCCAACCTTTGAAAACAGATTATTTCTGAAGGATATTTCAGTTCTAAACTAAATAATTTAAACTTAAATTAGTAATCATAAGGCTAGCTTTCAAATTCAAAGTACATTTTGAAAAAAGAAAACTACATCAAGGGAGAGAAGCCCTAATAATTTTTTTTTCTTATTTCTGTACTTGCTCTGATGGTCATCTGTGAAAACTCTGTAGGGGAAATAAATTTATGGCTAACATGTCACATGAGAGAATGCTCATGAAACGTTTAGCTAAGCTTCTCTTCATTCAGCTGATTTTCTGAGCTGAATACCTTATGTAAGTCAAAATTGATTTCATTATGAAGAGAATCACAAGAAAGATCAATTGTGTTCCTAATTACCAGGGTAAGAAAATCAATACAAAGATGACATCTAAATTATCTTTATTAACTAGGAATGTCTCCCCCAGACGAAACCACTGTCCTGTGCAAGGAGAGAAGAGGTTCCTATGGACCATTCCCTTCTCTTTCATGCAAGGGGAAAGAGGTAAAGAAAAAAGGAAGGAAAGACCCAGGCAGACATAGGAGAGTGTACTTTTTTAGACAGTGATTATAATCTGCTGATTATGAATGGCTGAAATGGGTCATTAAGTTCTATAAAGTAATTAAAGATTTAATTACTTCTATATTTGGAAACCAAATTTGCTTCAATTCACAAAGTTAAAATAATTCGAATTCTTCTCATTTATGTTACATTCTCAACATGGAAAATTTGACCAATATTAATTGTTACAAAATTACTTGACAATCACAGAGAAATACAAGAAAAATACAGTCAACAAATGGCTATAATTAGCATTACATTATTATTAATTATATTACTCCAGTTTAGACTAGCAAAAGACTAACAGTAACGACTTTCTACTCCAATTTTTTAACTGCCTAAAATGGGTTAAATAAATTTCCTTAAATGAAAATTAATACATCTGTAAGAATCATCATCAAAAATAACAAGGAAAAAAAATAACCAACTTGGCAGAAGTGGAAGTTGCAGTTGTTTTATTCCAAGTCTGAGATCTATTGAGACTCTCTTTTCCAGTACATTAACTTTGTTGACCACAAAATAACACAATGACCACATCAAAATTACCTAACCAAAATTTCTAGGTCAAAACTAGCCATTTTATACAAATTACTTCTTTGTAAGATTTGTTTTAGCAGCATGTTTCTCCAAGTAATCTGACATCCTTAAGTTCAAACACATAACATTGATTCTTAAAGGGTTGGGAACCAGCAACAGCCTAATTTTCACTTTATTTGCAAGATATCTGTTCCTCGTTGTGAGTTGGGGAATATATGGAGAAGAAAGCAAAAGAAAGAAAAAAAATAAAATAACAACCGATCCTTTTTTTTTTTTTTTCCTGTTCTTTGACTTACTGGGGCAGTCAGACCAATTTGAGCTTTGAGGACAGAATGGGTTCTGGTTTCTATAAAACCTGCACACAAATTTATTTGTGTTTTCTTAAAGCTCTGTCTTCTGACTTCAGTTAGCTTGGTGTGGATTATGTTCTGTAACAGTGCTAACTACTACCTTCAGGTATTTACAATATTCTCAGCCTGCATTTTTTGTCAGGGTAATTTCTATCTGTTGTCTTTTCCCACCTGCCCTACAGTTAGAATGTGGAAATCTGACTTAAGCATATTTTTAAAACCTTACTTTAACTAATATCCCTATAGCTGAACTACAGTCAGCCCAGGGCAAATATTTTCTTTGTCTTGTAATATTCAATTTATCCTCAGGATGAAGAGTCAGCCTTCAGAAAAATACAAATGGAATTGTTGATATAAATGGCTAATGAACGTGAGCACAAATACTCATCATCGTTGACAAAAAAAGAAATTAAGACAATTTCTTTGGCAATTTTTATTTATTTACTTTTTTGAGACAGAGTCTCTCTCTGCAGTTGTAGTCCAGATTGAGCCTGAACATCCACTATGTAGCCCAGAATGGCCTCAAACTCATAGCAATCCTTCTTCCTCTACCTTCCGACAGTGGAGATTATTGACATGTACTACCATGCCCAGTTTTTGCGGTGCTGGGGAATTGAATGCAGGGTTTTGTGCTTGGAAGGAAAGTGCTCTGACTGCTGAGCTACACTCCCTATCCTGGCAGTGTTCTTTCAGTGCCAGAATGAAATAGGCAAATATCATTGGAATTCCTCTGTCTTGTAATTTTCTCTTGCCATCTTTCCAATTTTCAAACATGACTAAAAACACCATGTGTTCCTTTAATAACCATAAAATAGTAAATGTTAATAAGTAAGTATGAGAAATACCTATTGCATAAAATAAGAATGAACAAGAAATCCTATAGTTCTACTGACCATTCAAAGACAACCACAGCAAAATATTATTACTTTCTTTCAATTTTTTTACTTATAGTCATAATTTTAAAAACACTTTGGGTTTGCTCTGTAGGTTCAATGTTATGCATTTTTATTTTATTTAATATTATATTGACTTATCAATATATCCCCCAGGAGAAGCCATGAAAGTATTTACATTGAACCACATAAATTAAATTTAAAATTATCAAATATCAGTAATTTCATATGCTCCAAAGAGACAGTTGCAACCTAAATTACAATGCTAGTAAGAGTGACAAGCACGATGAACAATAGCTTTTTCTGTGCCAACACTTATTTACTTATTCATATTTCTTTATAGGAACATCACATGGAATGTTCAACATTAAAATAACTTACTTAACCAAAAAGAACTTAAGTAGTATGACTAGATGAGATCATCTAGTCAGTTCCTTTTCCAAGAATGGTTGTTCTGAAGAAGACATTAAGAGGGGCAGATATACAGGTTGATGATACCGGGTTCAACAACCGTCACAGTCTGGTTCCGTGCCAGAATTGAAGTGCAAATGTTGATCAGACCTATGTCAAACTTCAAGCTACACTGGGGATGTGAAATTCAGTCATTTCTCTGACAAGATGGTTGGTTTTAAAACACAAATTGTTGAATTCTATAAACAAACAAAAAGGTATCCCTGACCAGAAACATAGTAGATTACCCCTTCATTTATTTCCTTAGCAAAGTTAAGGGCTTAAAAAAAATCTAGTACTCTGAAACAGCATTCTTACAATTGCTCACATTTAACTCTGACATCGACTCATTCTTGTTTGTCAAGTTTTGCACTGCCTCATCCATGGGACTTTCAAATGTACGTATTATTGAGACGAACACATGAAGACTGAAGTCAAGTGCCATCCCTTTTCTTGAAAAAAAGGAGACAAATGATAACCTCAGTAATCAAATAAAATAGGTCAAAAATTTCAGAAATAAAAATATTTCATTGATTACAGTTCCACGGTCTTCATAGTTGACCCTAAAAACTGATGGTCTGTATTCTCCTACTGTGATAAACCATCTGTTATTAAGTTTCAGAAATCCAGAAAATATCCAGGTAATATCTGGATTCTAGTCTAGAAAAATATTAAATAGAACTCACAGAATATTTTAAGGAAATCTTCATTTACCCCCTAACTGCAATAATATTACACATTGTGAAAGTCACTGGAAGGCAGCTGCCCAGCCCAAGTCTTCCCCAAGCTCAGAACCTGCTGTCACACATGGACCTGGGACCTGGCACTGTGGCCACACTTTCATGCCTGCATACGCATGACAGTAAACAGAACCGAATGAACGTGTTTAATGGGCCTACACAAAAGCAGCAGGATCTTTTCTTTGGAGAACATTAAAATAAGGATGAATGAGATGATTGAGCTGTGCTCTCTTATAGGCAGATGAATTAGCATAAATTCAGGAAAACCATTCTTACTGTGGTCCACCATGCTTTGGGCAAAGTAGAAGAACTGAGATGAGAGAGAGAGAGAGAGAGAGAGAGAGAGAGAGAGAGAGCATAAAGAGAAAAATAGAGGTGAGGGGTTTTGTGGCTTCCGGAAAGACTGAAACAGAGCCCACGTTGGTGGATTTCCAGCTTCTGATTCTAGTTCTTTGTCAATGACACTTGCTATGTCCTAAAATGATGAGCCCCACATGTATCACAGATTCCTTAAAATATATGTCCCTATATTTCTTAAGGTAACTTGAGGTTGTGTTTAATGATGACAAAAGCTACGATAGCAATACAAGTCAGAAAAAGAATACCAATTAACTTTTAGGGAATATCAATAAATGTCGTAGAATGACTGAAGGCATTAGAAGATTGTGTGCTTAATCTCCATGAGGAACATATGTGATAAGCAATGATAACTATCAAGCTGGCATTTGGAAGAACTAAAATGTGAGTCCAAGTATCTGTCAGTAGCGACCTACTGTTTTATTAATTTAAAAATGTATGCAGAATTCCATAAACTGTGATATTAGGCCACCTGTATCAGATTTACCATGAGTCATGGAAAAGAAAAACAAAAAAGCAACCGAAAAGAGTCAAAGCCAAACATGATCACAGAACTGCAGTATCTGGGGGTCAGAGATTTTTCCAGTCACTCCCCGGTAATTCTAATGTGAATTTTGAGAGCTATAGCTCAATGATTTAAGCAAATGCTGTGAATGAGATAGGTGGGCCTGGGCACTTGTGGTGCTAATCTCTCTCTCTCTCTCTCTCTCTCTCTCTCTCTCTCTCTCTCTCTCTCTCTCTCTCTCTCTTTGTGTGTGTGGGGGGATGCATTGAGATGGTATGACTTGGAGAAATCAGCACTACAACCTGGATAAGGTATTCCAATTGCTTTGCTACCTTCCAGATTCATAAGCACTGTTAGTCTTGCTACAACAGAGCCAAATTTTCTGATTTAAAAGCTGAGACTACATGCTCACCAATGGGAGGATTTACCCTTCCCCTGGAAACCAAAAATGGCTAAGCAAAATTTCAATCACAAATGTACATGTACATACCTATATTGAGATCCTCTAGAAGAACAAGAGATTTTCGAAAAAACTACTGCTTAAATCATGACATTCCCTCTGTACATAAATGTCATGCACATTTTCTGTCTTGAGTAGAAATGTATAATTGTGTTTTCATTCTTTCTTTAAATCACAAGGATTTTCCAACATGCTATCATTTGTGCAGATGGAAACATTCAATCTCTAAAGAGTGGGAAATTTTTTCTGTCATATTTTATTAGTTGCTCTGGTCATTATGTTTGACAGACTCTAAATTCCCTGTTTACTATCAAGCAGATTGTGAATGACAAGATAGCATTAAGTGTTTTTTTTTTTTTACATAAATTGTAGTGGGCAATCAATACCACCATCTTGCCAGGAAAATTATTGCTATAATTGAGAAGAGTATGTTCATCAAGGAGATATTTTTTCTCTTTTCATGTACATTCAACAACAAAAAGCTAAAAATAAAAACTAGAACAGTTCACAATTGCAAACTTTTTCTATAATAATAATAATAATAATAAAAAGGAAGGCAGGAAATAAATGGTTAGGGTTGAGACAAAAAATAAAATGTGACTTTCCTTTAGGATGCTGTTTTCCAGCAGTATAAGGCAGGGGAAACATGAAAGCTCATGACTCAAATGTAGCAGCACAACCCAATCTCATGGCTAAGAGCACCAACACTTCATTAATTTAACAAAGAAAATTTTATGTTGTAGCATTTCTCTATTAATTAATTCATTATATTTTTAGAAATCATGGAGAATGTGTAGACACTGATGTCATTGCATTTGGCTTGGCTGAGGACAGCTATTCTGCACAACTTGGTTCCTTCCTTGGCTTTGCGCCACTACACTGCTGTTTTCTTCGTCCCCACCCACCTCTCTGGGTCCTCTGCCACATGGAAATGTTTCGAATCATAGGGAAAAAATATACATGAAAGCCTGAATCTGCTATCTCCCTTGATGACTAAATTAGGCTCCCTACTGTGTAAGTTTAAGGGTCTCTGTATTTTTCTTTCATGGTTTTTAATAATATAATTAAAGTATTTTTAATTATTGGCTCCATATCTGAGTTCGCTGTTTCACATAGCTACATAAAATAAGACACTGGCTTGTTTTGGTTTGGCTTTACTTCTACCTACCAATTCTAGCACCACAAACAAGGCTAGGCATACAAGGCTAGGCATATATATGTGTACACACGCACACACATATATATTGCTTGGAGGGTGACTACTTATTTCCCAGTTTTGTGTTCATTGATATTAAAAATGTGTGACTTTATTATCTCATGTAAATCAGATGAAGTGAATAGATTTAAGAAACCAAAGGTCTTCACTGTCTTTTTAATATACTAAAGCAGATGGATTTGATCCCACCCCAATTGCCCAAAAAGTGCAAAGTGGGCTTAGACAATAATGATCTATGTCCTTTCACCTAATTCTCAGGATTCTTGTGTGATCTCAAAATGTTTATGTTTTTTTTGTTTGTTTCTCTGCTTATTTGTTTGTTTTATATTATCTCTCAACTAAATTAGAACTCTGTACTTGGTAACAGTGTCTTATTTTTTTCTAATGCAGTTTAGGCATGCATCCTCTCAACAAAATCTTATTATTTCAGAAATGAAGACTTCACCAGGCACCCTGGGATGACTTGGACTCTCTCTAAGGGCCAAAGCTGAAGGGTCAAGATAGGATATATTGAATGGAAGATCCGCTTCTAATTACAATTTCTAATACTAATTTTTATTATGTTGTTTTCTTATCCCATTTGTCAAAGTTTGTATGATATGTCTTGGTAGAACAGAGCTCATGAGAATACAGCTAACCTGTGCTTTCTTCTTTAGAAGCTTCAATATCAGTTAATTTATATGTTTATTTAAATAGTAATATACGAACACACTAAGAGTACATCCCGGGTGCAGGGAACTTAGCTCATGGTTAGAGTGCTTGCCAAGCACGCTCAAGACCCTGAGTTTTATTCCCAACACCACATATAAATTAGACAATTGTGGTGGCATATGCTTGCAATTCTAGCATTTGAGAGACTGAGGCAGAAGAATTGCTATGAATTTGAGGTCAGCCTGGAATTCACAGTGAGTTCAGGATGACAGGCTTATAAGAGTACGTCCTAGGCGTTCATTTTTGTTTGTTTGTTTGTTTTGTTTTGTTTCAATCTGAGGACAAACCTGTGGACCAGAGGACAGATATTTTCAGTGGAAATATCCTAAAGAAGAAATGATGACAAAAATAATCTTTCTTTGTTAACTACCAAAAATATATTAACATTTTTCTATGCATATGTAAAAATTCTACCAAATATTCTTCTACAGATCTTCTACCAATTATATGTCAAAAGTTTTCAAATATTTTGCTACTCATTAACTAAAACAATAAACAAAACAAACAAAAACAACGGCAGTAATGGAAAGCTAGAGACGTTCCTATCAAAATTTAGAAAGAAAAAATATGTGATAAAAATAAAAGATTGTAAAAAGATAATAAATAAGTAATAGAGATAGGATATAATGTGAAAGTATGCTTTAAATACATTTCTTGACTGACAGAAAGCATATAAAAATAGAAAGTGTAATCCCAATTTTATGAGAAAATCAAATCTCCCTAAATTTTGGCATAAGATTAAAGTCATGGGGCATTTTAATTAAAAACTGTATGTACGCAGACTAGCGGTGTACTTTAGTTGAAGTTCAATAAGACGTAGCTACATGTTTGCCTGATTGTTGGTGATTTCAAATTATGGTTTTAAGTTAGAGATATAAAATATGATTCTAAGAGTCTTAGTACTTGAAATAATCATGAACTGAAATCTCACCTTTCCTCTTTGAAGAATACAGATTCTCACTATTTAGAGACAGAAGCATAAATTCTCTGGGCAGACAAAATCTGGTCATATATACCCACAGAAAATTCTTTAGGATAAACTGCTAAGAAAGTCTCCTCACTTACTGCACTCCAAGAGCCCTTGACATGCAGAGGGTCATTAGCATGGACTAACTGCATAGCATTATATAATCAAAATGAAGCAATGACTCTCTTCTTTCATCAAACCTCACCATAATTCTAATTTTCAGCAAATATTCAGGGTCGATTATTCTTCAGCAACCAGCCTCCAGCTTTGCTGCAAACACAGGCATCGAGACCATTCTAGAGCAAAATGCCCACATTCTGATTTGTGAGTAAGACTGTTCCAATTTTAGATCATTGTTACCAGTGGACATGATTTATAAGAAAACATGTTAGTTGATATAACTGTCTTGAGGAATCATCTTGTATTTCACATCATTATAAAGTGAGGCTATTGTTTTGCATCCAATAGGGACAAAAATACCGTGGTACGTCATTAATGTACTCTATGTTGGTTAGTGGTGTTAGTTCTCTTGAAAAGATGGTGTATTTTTAACCTTTACCTTTGGATAAAGAAATTGAAACTCAGTATTTTCAAGTTAAGCGGAGATTAACAATAACATCTCCAGTCGTTGCATTCTTTTCTTTTTTTCTTACTTAGCAGAATGCTCATTTTGTTGGTGTTGGCAATGCTCCAAACTGAGAAAGCATTTCGCAGACTTTTTTGCTAAAGTGCTACTATGATGTATCTGAGCAACAAGATAGGTGATTTTATTGGTAAGGATTTCTGAGAAAGCACCTTGTACAGGAAATGGATTCATATACCAGTACAAGTGAATTTTCAATTCCGGGCATGATTCCTTTTTTCCTTTGAGAAATAAAAATCTACATGTCAAAGCTCTTTAATCACCATCTTGAGCAGATGATGAGGGAAAATTCAAGAAATCAGTTCAGTATCTTAAGATTTTGTAATGCCTACTTCTGATTTTCTTGCTTTGAGGGCTACATAACTCCCTCTTATATGTCTTAAATCATTTTTGCTAGAGCTATTACATATAATATTACATGCCAGCAAACCATGTTCTTAATTTTTTACACTGAATGAGAAACCCTAACTCCCGTAGTTATGAAATAATTCAATTTTTCTGGTTCTAAGTTGAATGAAAGATGCTGAGGGAAGACATCACATCAACTGATTCAGCTAAAATAATACTTTTGGACTTACCAGAGCTAGAATTTCCCAAAACCCCATTTGTATCCACCTGTCGCTAAAATTGCAGGAATCACTTCCTTATCACATCTTTCATTTTTTGTTTTTATGCATTCCTCAGATATTATCCAGGGCTTACTATCAACACATACATATCTAGAGATGAAGAACTGAACATGTGACTACTGCAAAGAAGTGCACAGTCTAGTCTGGTGAACATATCAAAAAATTTAAGCAAATTTATATGTGTCATAAATGCTGCAAAAATACATAAGTGAGGTAAGGCACAATGGGGAGGCACAATGCCACTCTGCAGCATGGGAGGTGACTACAAAGAAATTTCAAATACGAGTTGGCTTCTGAAAGATAAATGTGGATCAGCCATAAACCTGAAGCAGAGGAAGGTGAGTTTAGACTTGAAGCGGAGGGATGTGCGTTAAAGGTCTGTATGTGGGAAGTTCTGAGATATAAGAGCATTCACCTGATTGGTTCACAAGGAGGCTGGAAAAGTATGTCTAAAATGTAGACATTAGATTATGCTGAAACCTCGGATTGTGCTGAGATCTTGGATTTCTCACAAACGATTTGTAACCACGAGGGTTTTTTGTGATATATGGGAGGGGTCTTAAGGTAGTTTATTTTCTCATATTTTCATTAGAGTATACAATTCACAAACAATACATTAAACTTGAGAATATTGGGTACATACATATTACCACAACCTACAACTTCTCAATTCCATCCCTACTCCCTTTCTCACCTTTCCGCCCTCTCCCTCATCACCTCTGACTCCAGACATCTCATTTGTTTACTCTATTATTAATTTATTTAGACTCTGTGTTTCTCTTTAGAGAAACTATGATTCATTTAATCTTCTGAGTTCAATTCACTTCACTAAGCATAATGGTCTCCAGTTGTAACCATTTGCCTACAGATGATTCAGTCTGTCTGTGTTTATGGCAGAGTAGTACTCCATATTGTGTGTGTGTGTGTCGCATTATTTAATCCATTGGTCTATTGATGGGTATTTTGGCATTTTCCATGGTTTAACTGTCATTAATTGGGCTGCTATAAACATGGTTATGCATGTAACTCTTTTATGTGATGCTTTTGCCTCTTTTGGAAAGATAGCCAGAAGAGATATTACTGGGTCAAATGGGGTGTCTATTTTCAGTTTTTGTTTTTTGTTTTGAGGAATCTCCTTACTGCTCTCCATAATGGTTGCAACACTCTACAGTCACGCTAAAACTCACGAGTTTTTTGTAACTGAGAAATAAATATCACCAAATTACCCTGGGTTCTAACAGAAAATGCAGTTATTCTTTGATATCAACCAAGTTTTGGTTTCAGGTCCCTCCATGAATACCAAAATCCACAGATGCTCAATTTCCTTAACTAAAATGGTATGGTTTACAAATGGAAATCCTCCTATAGACTTTAAGTCGTGTGTGGATTCCTTATACTACCTGATACAGTGTAAGTGTGATTAAACAGTTGTTACATTAAATAGTTTCAACTTGTAGTGAACCCAGGAAAAAATGTAAATACATTAAGTACAGTGTTACATGGTTATCTTTCCAGATATTTCTATCTGGTGTGGATACAGAACCTAAACATGCAGAGGGTCTCATGTTTTGAGGTATTGTAAAATATAGTGTGGAGTGACGCAAGAGTGAGATATTGTTCCATAATTTCAGCAAAAAGATGCTGCTGAGTGCTTTGTTAACAGCCCCCTGTCTATGCTCCTGGAGGTGACCCCTGACCCATACTCTTGTAAGTGACCACGATGATCTCATTGGTTTACCAACTTAGACTTTGGTACAGTACTTTGGTCCATCTTCTGTGCCCTATTTGTGGGAAATAGACATTGGCATTCACATATCCCCAGGAAAAGCTTTTTATTTTTCCACAGTTGATGTTACAGTAGTAGCAGAAAAGTTGTGGTGGCAATAGAAAAGTTGAAATAAGTGGACAGATTTGATAGACATTTAGAAAGTAGTTACCTGTGGAGGTGAGAGCTTGTTGAACAGCAGAAGGTTAAAAAAAAAAAAAACAAAGATGCTAAAAATGTCCTTGTCATCTTGACAAGATACATAGGTACACAAAATGCTCAACTTCATTGTAAACCTTAAATTCCTTGTTTATACATATCAGTAAAATACGGGAAAAAAAATTTTTTTAAATGTGTTCATTGTTTCTGGCATGAACAACTGAGTGAATATTGTTTTAAATGATCAGGAAGAATGTAATAAATGCTAGAACAAGAAAAGGTACCAAAAAAACTGTTAATTCAGCATGTAGAGTTTAAGGTGTGTGGAATTTACTCAAGTGCAGATCCTGAGTGGGCAGGCAAGCCTGAGGGACTAAGCTATTGAGAAGCCTGGGATGGTGATGTTCTAGCGAAGATGTGTGGGCAGCGAAAGGTAAGGACTTTATCAGTGCTTGTTGTACTCTTTTGCTTCTTCTTTCCCTAAAGCAAGTGAGAGTTTATTGCATCAAACAAGAGAAAAGAAAAGCCCTTGGCTGAGAAGCCAGGAGGAAACGGTAGCAAGTCTCCTGCAGAGAAAGAAAAGAAAATGAAACCAAGAAAAGATTCTGGCAGAGAAACCAGGCAGGGCCCAAGAGGGACCTCCCTTTTATTTTGATGTTTCTAGATTAGTTCTTTGTGTTACCGGTAAGCAGATTTTTGCCAAGAGTTAGGTAGATCATTGTACACACCTAAAAGGAGAGCAGACTTACTCCCCTCTTTCTTCACAATTCCAAATGAGTCAGAAAAATAACTTTCCCAGAAAACTTCTTCATCACCTACCACTGACCACCGCTAAGAAAACAAAAGAACATCAGCAACTTAGCAGTCACGGAAACCCTCAAGATACTGATACAGTCTTTGTGTACATAACTCTTAATTGTGTCAATAACTGAGAAGAGGGGTTTTCAACATAATTTAACAAGTCAATAAACTCATGCAGGAGGCAGCATTGATCAAGGATGTTCTAAATTAAGCCAGAGGTTCACCTTTGATCTTAGGTCTCTTGGTTTGTATTCTCAGATGGTCCTTACATATTTCCATTGAAGACTTTCGTTTAAAAAAGTACTTTTGTAGGAGAGAAAACAACAACAAAAACACCCATAATTTTTCCAGCCTACTAAATTTTTCACCCAGGGCTCCTGATGATACCAACAAAAGAGATTCATAGGAGAAAAACAGCGTTAACATGTGTACTGCACCCTGGGAAACACATGGCTCAGGAACTCAAAGGCGCGATTAGAACTTGGACCCCAAACTCCATGGTTCTAATGTGTTATAGAATTTGGAATTTATGTATTTACAAAAAAATAAATTTTATACTACGTGAATTTTTAACCACGATAAAATTGTTGTTAAAAGATTTTTTTCAAAAAAGAAACTAACCAATAAAAAATATTGGACTTAGGGCTGTGATTTAGATCTGCAATAGAACAGTTGCATGACATAACATGGGCGGCTTGAGTTTCATTTCAAACTCTACAAAAATATTTCAAAAAAATAAAGAATAGCCGAAGTTGGTCCTGAACTCACTATGGAGTTCAAGGCTTGCCTTGGATTCAAGGCAATGCTCCTGCCTCTACCTCCCAAGTGCTGGGATTATAGGTGTGCACCACCATGCTCGGCTTTACGTGGTGCTGGGGAATCTAACCCAGGCCACTGTGCCTGCTAGGCAAGCATTTTAACCACTGTGCCATTCCTCCAGCCCCAAGGATAACATATTTTTAACACTTGAATATGTATGTCATTCTGAACAAAGACTAGTGACTGTACAGAAGAGACAACAAAGGCCACAACTGAGGGAGGTTAGTAAAGGAGAGAAATTAATGAAGGCTATGTGACAAGGTTTGTTAGTGAAGGTCTATTTCGTGGTGGAACTTCTGTCTTGAGAGTCTCAAGTTTTCTTTACTGAGGAGATTTATGGAAGTCCTCATTTCTCAAAACTTCTGCTTTTAGTCACACAGGGACTTTCTACATGTGTCGACTCTCACTTGCCTCCAGTTCTAAATAATCCTTATGCTAAAATGACTTAATACTTTAGGAGAAAGGGTAGTCTATTCTGATCTGGTGTGTCCTCAGGGGAACACTTTATGCAAATCTTTCAGAACTGTTTCAGAGGACAGCTTTATTTATTTAGAGACAAGGTATGGGTAATACTCAGAATTCAGCCTCGAGGACTAAATTTTGTATCTGTTCTTTTATTTATTTTTATAAGGCAAATAAAACATAGACATTACATCTTGACACTTTATAAACTAATATACTAAACTAGATCTAAAAAAGTCCATTTGTTTTAATAAAAATCTCAGTAGGATGTTAATTTCGAGTAATGATGATGATGAATGGTAATTTAATTTCCTCAGGAACATCAAAACATTCTGTCCACAGCAGGATATCCAGGTCATAATGCCATGGTCAAGAATGCCAAGAAATTCACACATTAAAAAGATGGGTAGATGAAGTGCAGAGAAGTGCTGTATAGAAATTGCATTAATTTTTCTCTTCTAAATCCCAACCATTTCAGCCTTTCTACCCCTCCAAGTCTAGCTCCTTCAGATTTTGCTCTTTTTTTGTGCAATGATAAGGTCTAAGCTCAACTTAATTATTTCCTTTCTTAAACCTCTTTTATTCCGCATAGTATGCCGGTTGATGCTGTGATCTCTACACTAAAAAGCATTCTAAATAATATTCATTAGGCATGTAAATACAATCATATTCACTTTCATGGTCAGATATATTTCTTGCAAATTATTTTACCAAGCAAAACAGGTCCTCAAAATGTTTTTTTAAATAAAAAATTTAGGAATAAAATCATCCATTTTTCTCTAGTACAAAAGCATGGAAATTTTAGGGATCACAAAATGTTTTTAAAATAATTTTTCTGTGTTTTCTCAAACTTTTTTCATCTCATCACTATAATTTGAATATATATATGTACACATACATTTAGTAATGTGATAGATTCCTTTGACTAAATTTTTCTTGTGAAAAGTACTGACTACCAGTTTGAATTAGCTTTAGGGAGAGGTCGTGACACCTAGAGAAGATACCAGTATATCAACATATAATTAGACCGCCACTGGATCAGTGCCTCATCAGTAATTTCCAGAGTGCCTGGAAGTGCTACTAACCTAGCGCTCATTGTCCTTCCAGGGTCTGCCCAAATGTCTCCAAAATCACATCCTCTCTTCCCTTTCCACTTCAAGAGAGTACCTCTTATTGGCCAACTACTATGGAGCCACTCAGTCAAGGAGATTCAAGGAAATGTGTTTCCATGGAACTATAAAAGCGTATGGTGTGAGGTCAAAGCAAGAGCAGACACCAAAGAAGTGTTGAAAATTCATAGTGTTGCTGCTTTAAGGATGCTTATTGAAACTCATTGGCTTCTCCCTGCATACAGGTCCACACGTTCTAAAGTTCAGTTTGAAATTTGACCTTTAGATTCCTCCAAAAGCATTTAAATATAGTATGAAACAAAAACTAATGTCTAGTTCTGTACCACTTTTCAAATTTTTCTATTCAACTTTCTTTTAGATGTTTGAATGAATATCTGTGGATTTAATTACCACACATGTCCTAAGAATACCCCCTTTGTCTTTTTTTCCCAATATTTATTAGCATGTATATGTGATATACTACTCTATTATGAAAATACTCATATTTTTCAATCAACACTTTTTTGTTGGCTACCATCTTAATCCCAGATAAACATCATTAATTGCCTACTTGAAGTAAAATCCCTGTTTGATCCTTAGTGTTTTATTCTCTGATATAGACCAAGCACTTTGGGATTTCTATAAAAAATGAACTGTCACTTCACTCTTCTGCCCAAAATGTTTGGTGCCTCTCACTCTTGCGGTAAAAACCAAATTGATTGCAGTGTCCTCTAAGGGTATCCAATGTTCCTGGCTATTGTGACATCAGTTTCCTTGGCATTAACATTTCTCCAGCTCCACTGGTCACCTTGCTATTCCTGTGCTATGCCAAACTTCATCCTGAACATCAGGGTCTTTGAACTCACCCTTTCTGCTATTTCAGGTTCTTCCTTCACTCCTGATCCTGACCAATTGTCACCTTTCCAAGGAAATCTTCCACAATATTTCTGTATAAGACAATGTGTTCTTATCAAAATACTCTGTTCTTTCATTGGTTTAAATTATTTCATGGCAAATGTCAATATCACATGTCTGTATTTCCTTCTGTCTCTTACTATATTTTAAGTTCCATAAGGATAAAATGTTTATTTAACTCAATGTTACATCACAGAAAAAAACACTAGATTGTAACATTTTTTAACCACAGAACAAGTAACCAGGGAAAGAATAAGTAAATGGGCGCTGAGCTGAGTGGAAAAACGAACGTAGATAACTGTGATTGCCAAGCGAGCGTTTGAACTGAGACGTAAGAAGCAATTCTATTGCAAGATCTGAGAAAGAAGGTGACACCTGAACTGGGAAGCTCATTTATCTAAAGCGAATTGCAACGATTCCTATTTACTCTGAAGTATCCTCGGTAGCGTCTTTTTCATCTGGCTCTGTATTGATATAACACGCTGGCATGCCGTGGACTGGCACTGGCCTGCGTGCAACAGCACCGCAACTTCACATTCAGTTTAAGAAAAGCAAGGATAACATTCTGCCACTTTCACTTTCAGGACAAACACTATCAGAATACAGTTTCCTTCTTTAGTGGTATCTAAACACTTACACTGGCCCGTACTTAACTGGCCTTCTAGTCACAATGTACGGACAGTATCTGCTCAGGTTTCATCACCTCGATGTCTCACATTACCCTCTCCAGGACTGATTTGTTTGCATTTCCTCTGCAGCTGAGGCCCACTCCAAGGGCCAACCCTCTGCTCAGTGCTTCATGCATCATGGTGCATATACTTTTTTATATGCTTTTATACTGCCTACTGACTCTGAATGGATGAAAGAATACTGGGAAATTAAACTGTCCTCCAAACTGAACAGAAGCTCTGAGTCTCACATTTGGCATTGAATCAAATTGTTTATACTCCAGACACCTAAAATTGTACAGTGAGAAAAAAATACACTAATTTTTGTAATGCAATATACCCTGAGCTCTGAGGGATGAAGAACATTTAATTTCCTGATAGTTTGGATAAATTTAAGTAACAATTCTTCCATTTAGTCAATATGCTTTATTTTTACCTAATAGATACATTTATATTGCAATATCTATAATTCTTTCTCCTGTAAAAGTCTAGCAAAAATCAGTCATTAATTTTTGTGCATTTAGGGCTTTTGGTTTTTAAAAAATAGGTCTTGATTCCTAGAGCTAGGATTTCTACCTGCCAGTGCCTCATTCTCTCTTTACTGCAATGGCCAAGTAAGTTTGTCTTGTGTGCTAAGTCAGCCATTTGACACAGGAACATTATTTTATTATTACATACCTGGGTCAAGTAAATATAAGGAAAATATAAGAAAAAAAGCAACATGCTGCATGAATATATCAAAAAAGGATAACTTAAAATGGAATAACCTAGAAAATCAGTCTCCAAACAATGAACCCCTTTTACTGAATCTCAATCTTACTAATTTCAGATATCAAAATATAAAGCATTATTAATTAATTGTTGTTTCTACATTAATTTCATAAGCAAAAATGATAAGTATGAACTTAGCAGTTTCAAAAATATAACCAATTATTTCTTGATACTTCCTGATACTCTGGGAGGATACAGTCTTGCACCTGGGAGAAAACCTGTCATTACCCAAAAAGAGTCAAGGTTCCCCTACAAAGGGTATCTGCTGCCCATGAAGCCTCTACCCAGAGACAGTGTGCAGGGGTTATCAGGATCATCTACTCCGGGGTTGGCTTTTCAGAAAAGCAACAGCCTTTAAGGCACCCACACTTCAGGAAGTAACCGCTTGCCCTGTTCCTGGAAGTAATCGTAATAAATCCACTGCTTCACCCAGGTGGATTTCAATGAAATGGTTACTTTGCTCCATCAGCTGTGCTCTATATGGTATGAATAGACATTTGTGCATGTCTCCCGGAAGTTTCACATAGCCCTCCTGATTTTAGTGTAGAATAAATTTCGTGATTCATGTCTAGTAAGCAGTTATATAAGGAGGAAATATCACGTCTGTGATTACTTTAAAGAAGAATTGTAGCTCTGCCTTACATTGGCCACTTCCCCTCCTTCTTCCTTTCTCCTCCTCCTTGTGCTACTCCTCTCTCTCTCTCTCTCTCTCTCTCTCTCTCTCTCTCTCTCTCTCTCTCTCATCTTTTGGGAGAAACAGCCATAAGACGATGATATAGATGTGGCATTTCTGGGAAGGTACGAGCTGGTTTCTGCGTCCTGAGAACACCCCAGCAGTCAGGGGAGAGCTTCACCCCCAAAGACACAAAGGCCTTGACAGAAGTATTCACAGGCTTTTGGAAGATAATCCTTTAAAGTAGGCAACACTTCAGATATCCTTAGTTTCTATTGTCTTGACTACAATTTCCAGTAAGAGCCTAAAATAGACTTCTATTGCCATGTCCCCTCCTACGAAAAGGCTCAAGACAAAGGTTGTTTGTTATCTTATGGTTTATATGGACCAGGAACCTAAACACAACTTTACCACCATTCTCTGCAAAGAGTCTCACAATGCCAAATAGAGGCTCAGCTGCAGTCCTTTCTGGATCTCAGGACTCTTCCAAGCTTCTTGCTAGCCAACTCCGTTTCCTTCAAACTATAGAATTGGTGACTTGCTTCATCAAGGCCATTTACCCAAATGATGGGTCAGATTTGTAGAATGTAATATCTACTTGCTTAAAGTCAACATATTAGAATTTTTAATTTATTTATCCATATATTTATTTATTTAAATTTATTTATTGAAACAATATCTTGGTGTGTAGCCCAGGTTGCTCTTGAACTCACTCAGTGGCTCAAGTTGCCCTCACACTCACGGCAATTATCCTGCCTCATCTTCGCAAGTGCTGGGATTATAGGTATCCATCATCTTATCAGCATTTTTATGCGGTCCTGGGAATCGAACAAAGAGCCTCATGCATGGTAGGCAAGGGCTCTAACAACTAAGCTATGCCTCCAGCCCTAGAAATTTTCTTCGCATACGCAAAAATCTTTCCCTTCTGACAACATTCTATTTAATAGAAAGAGACTGCATAGAAGTACATATGCCAGAGGGCAGGAGTCACGTGGATCTTCACAGAATTCTGTCCACCACAATTCCTAAATCAGAACAGGCAACTAAGCGATTTAAAAAAAAAAAATCCCTGACACATATGGAATAAGAAATTTCTGTTGCATTCAATTGCTATATTTTGGAGTATTTTGTGATGCAGTGATAGCTAACTAACAATGACTTTATGCTTGGTTGAATACATTCTGGCAAAGTGTACACACTGTCATCCTGTATTTTTACCCACCTCAAGGCACCATTTTGATGGAAGTTGATTTTAAAGAGCTCCATGATCTTGAATTTTCCATGAACAGCATAGAGGAAAAATTGCACCAAGAAGGCTATAAACAGCAAAATATAACCCAATACTCAAAAATTAATTTGAGAAATCGACAAAGAACAGGTGCATTCTTTGCATCAGAGCTTTTTATTTTAGAACACTCACGCCTTTAGTATAATACTCTCTTGGAGGTCAAAGTAGAAATTTAGAGGCAGAATCATCTGACAGCCAAAACAAATCTTTAAGGATTTATTTTGCCAATGTAAGAAATTAAAATTTTCCAGATTTTAAAATATGAAATGGTTTTCATGGAAAATGATTGTACATTAAATAAAATTCTGATCTGTAAAGAATGAGATCGAAACAGTTTCCACATATAAAGTATTGTTTGATGTAACTTTTTCTTATTTGTAACATGAATGGTAATTCAGGATATCAGGCTTAGTATATGTTTATGCAAAAGTTCATGTTCTTATATGTGAAACCAAAAATTGATTAAGAGTACCTCTAATCTTTCAGTTGTCCATTTTTTGCTTTTACACGATCAGGGCTCTATTTTGGGAAGTTGGTACATGCATTCAACCTATCCTAACTAGTGTCATTCCCTTATTCTCCATGTTCTGCCCTACTCCTTCTTACCGGTTTTTCTCTTTCTCATCTTCAGAAGCCTACTTTTGAGTTTCCAGTCCTTTCCCCCTTTGTTATACTTCTTTATTTATGCTTCATGTGCTTTTAGATTTTCATATAAGTGAAATGCAGTATTTTAACAACCTGAGTCTGGTTAATTCCAATTCACAATGATTTCTGGCTCCATTCATTTTCCTGTGGATAGCGTAATTTCATTCTTTCTATGGCTGAGTAATATTCCACGAGGCACAGATGTTCTATTTTCTACAACCATTCAAATAAAGAAGTGCTTAGAGGCTACCTCTACAGCTTAGCTATTGTGAATTGCTGCACTATAAACATGGTGATGCATTTATCATTATTGTATGCAGTCCTTAATTATTTTCAAATATGCTCAAGAGTGGTATAACTAGCTCAATTGTTTTTCTATTAATCTTTGGAGAAATCATCATATTGGTTTCCATAATGTTATAGTAGTTTAAATTCCCACCAGAAATGTAGGCGAGATCCTTTTTTTTTTTTTTTCCTGAATCTTCACTGGCATTCATTTATTGTTTTTGTTGTTGTTTGCTTTGTTTTGTTTTGTTTCTGAGATAGAGTCTTGCTCTGTAGTCCTGGCTGGTCCTGAACAAACTATGTAGCTCAGGCTGGCCTGGAACTCTTGGTGGTGGCTATTCTGATTAAGAAAAAAATAAATTCTCCAAAGTTTTTTTAAAATTTCACATCACTAATAAAGATGCTGCAAACATTTGAATTTGCTTATAATCATTTACACTTCTTTTCTAAGAAGTATCTGTTCATTCACCCATATTTTATTGATTTTACTGGAGTGAGGCTAATGCAAATGTGTGTGTGTGTGTGTGTGTGTGTGTGTGAACTTCTTTCCATTTAGCGAGCTGACTCTTCATTTTGTGGTTTGTTTCACCACACTGAAACATTTGAATTTAATGTAGTCTTATTTTTTGATTTCTGATTTGTTTCTCATGGTTTTGAAGTCCTGTTCAGGAAGCCTTTCCCTGTGATCATTGTATAATTGTCTTTTCTAATAGTTCAGGTTTCTGGTTTTATATCTCAGTTTCTGATCCAATTTGATTTCATTTCAATATGAGTTGAGAGAGAAGGATCTAGTTTATATTTTGTGCACGTTAGTCTGCAGCTTTCCCCCAACCATTTTTTAAAAAGTTTTTCCCCCAACAAATGCTCTTCTCCCTCTGTCAAAAAATCACTTGGCTGTACATTCTAGGATTTGCTTCTATCCTATTCCATAGCCCACGTTTCTGTTTTTGTGCCAACATGCTGTCGTTTTTGTTACTAGGACTTGATCGTATAGCTTAGAATCAGACACAGTGATGTGGCCAGCATTGTTCTTCTTGTTCAGAATGGCTTTGGCAATTCTTCTTTTGCCGTTTTATGATTCTAGATGAAAGTTGGTCTTCCTCTTTCTAGATCTATGAAGAATATTGGAATTTTATGGTGTTGCATTGAGTCTATAGACCACTTTTGGTAACATGACCATTCTAACAGTATTAATTCTGCTTCTCAGGGAAGTAGGGTTATCTTTTAATTTTCTATTGTTCTGTTTAATTTCTTTCTCCAGAGTTATGTAGTTTGCACTATAGAACTGTTTAATCTTTTTCCTTAAGTTGATTCCTAGGTATTTAATTCATTTTGAATCTATTATGAATAGAATTGTTTCCCTGATTTCACTATGGGTAGTTTCATGGTTGGTGAGCAGGAATGCAATTTATTTTTGCGTATTCGTTTTCTATCCTCCTACTTTGCTGAATTTTATTAGCAGATCTAGAAGATGCCCAGTAGTTTTTAGATTCTCCTAAGTAGAGAACTATCTCATCTGCAAATAGGGATAATTTGGCTTCTTCCTTTTCTATTTGTACCTCTTATTTCTTTTTTCTAACCCGATTTCTGTGCTCAATTTCAAGTACTATTTTGAACAGGAGCAGGGAGAATGAACATCCTTGAATTGTTCCAGACTTTAGAAGAAACTTCTTCACATTTTCCCTCTTATTACGAATGTGACTATGGGCTTTTTATTGAGAGCATTTATCACATTGGTTTTGGGGTTTTTTAATCTTATATTTTTCTTCATTTTATTAATATATATGAAATACACAGTGGTCACATTGAGCTTGGGCATTTTGTGCCCATATATATCCCATTAACGTTACAATCCTTTCCTTTCTTGGCCTTCTCACTGTATTTTTATTATCTTTAAAATTTTTATGTGGTTAATATAATTCACCATTTTGATTTATAATCTCTTCGTATATATTTCAAGAGTTTTTCTTATTATGAACACATTCTGGATTTTGTCAAAGACTTTCTCAGCATTTGTTTCTTAATCTTTGATTCTGTTCATGTGGTGGATGATATTTATTGATTTGTAATATTTAACCATCCTTGTATCCCAGCGACCAGCCAGATTGTCCATGATATACAGTCTTTTTTATGTACCATGGAGTTATGTTAGTGAAGATCACATGAGGATTTTTGAATCCATGCTCCTTGGGCATTTTTGTGTGTATTTTTTTTTCTTTTTTGTTGCATTATTGTCCAGATTTGGTATCAGGCTCATCTCAGACTCATAGAAGAACTACAGAAGAATGCTTTCCCTTTCTAAGTGTGAGAAGCTGTGTTAGTTCTTATCTAAAGGTCTGGTAGAATTCAGCCATAAATCCATCTTGTTAGAGATTTTCTTCATTAGTGGAATTTTAATTAAAACTTAATTATCTTCTTGGATCAGTGTTGGTAGGTTATATGTACCTAGGTGTCTGTTATAAGTTCATCAATTTATTACTGATTTTATTATTGTAAGCCTTCTTTGTCATTCTTGTGGTAAGTTTAGCTAAGTGCTTAATTGGACTTTCTTTATTTTAATTTACTTCGTTTAAATTTATTTTTTTTTGATTAGGTAGTCATAACCACATCATTCCTTCTTAGACCTGTTTTTAGGGTATATTACATATTCTGATATATGGTGTTTTCCACATCACTTGATTCTAGAAAATTCTAAATTTCTCCCCTGATTTCCTTAGTGAACTATTGAACGTTTAGGAGTGTGCCATTTACTCCCCATGTTTTTGTGTAATTCTTGTGGTTTCCTTCGCTATTGATTTCTGGTTTTACTCCTCTATGATATGACTGGAACTGTAAGATTATTTCAATATTTGTAGTTATTGCATCTGACTTTATGATCTAAAAACATCCTACTTGGGATACTAAAAAGAAAGGTTATTCTGCTCATTGTTGGTGAAATACTTTAGTTATCAGTTAAGTGTATATGTTCTGTGGTAGAGTTGAATTCTGTTTTGTTGTTGTTGTTGTGCGATCACCCTCTCTAATTGTGATAGTGAGGTGGTGAAGTTCTCCACCACAATTATTGGGCTCTGTCTTTAAGGCCAAATAGATTTTTATTTATTTTTTTAATTGGGATCTCTGGTATTTGGTAAGGATCTGTACATGATTTGCTATCTCTTCTTGGTAAATTCTTCCCTTTATTAGTAAGCCATGGCCTACTTTGTCAGATATGAGTGTAGCTATTCCTGCTTGCTTTTGGGGTCCAGCTGCTTGGAGGATTTTCATTTTCCATCTTTTCAGTTTCAGTCAGTGTTTTGCAGATAATGTGAGTTTTGTGCAAGTAATATATGTATGAGTCTTGTGTTTGTGTCCAGCCTGCAAATCTGGACCATATACATTGTTTTCATTTAAAGGTATATTCTAACTCCTGTTAGGTAATTGGTTTTTTTTTTCGTTGATTCCTTTATTTATCTCTCATTTATTTACCTTTTCTCCCAATGAGTTTACTGTTTTCCTTTGTCTAAGAACTCTTGTGTTCCTGTCTTGTTTAGTGTTTTCTGCAATGATGGCTTAGTAGTCATGAATTTGTGAAGTTTATACTTATCATGGCTTCATGCAAGATATTAATTAATTTATTTATTTAGAGTGATAGCTTTACTCTGGCTGAGAGCTATTTTCTTTCAGCGATTGAAAAATTTTGCACTAACCCCTCATTGACTTAAAAGTTTCTGTTGAGAGATCTACTTTTAAAATTTAATTTGTCCTTAAAAAATGATTTGCCTCTTGTTTCTCAAAGCTTTTAATATTTTTTTTTAATTTTCTGTCATGTCGATTATAATGTGCCATGGGGAGATTCTTTTCTGTTTCTAATTTGGGGTTCTAAGTGTCTGCTTCCTCTGGGAATCCATCTAATTTTTCAGTTTTAGAAATTTTCTGCTCTAATTTTAGTGGATAAAAATTTTAAGCCAATAAACCTGTTTTTCAATGCTTCCTTCTACTCCAATTACCCTTATTTCTTTTAGACTTATCTAGCAACTCTTTCACACTGCTTATTATTGCTTATTATCTTTTCTTTGATGCTGTCTGAATGTTCTAGCACTTTTATCCTGTCTTCAGCTCATGATAGTCTTTATTCTGAGGGTTCTAGGTTCTAGTCTGTCACTTAGGCTTTTTAAATGGGTTTTTTTATACAACTTGTTGAGGCCTCTGTTTTCAAAATCTCTGGTTAGTTCCTATTGTATCATTTTCTTATCAGTGTGAATTTGAAATGCAGAATGTCTACATTGAACTTGATAATTGTGTGCACATACGTATTGAATGAATTTCACATTCCCTTAGTTCTTTTATTAGAGCTTTTATCTTTTTACTAAAATTGTCTTGCATAGCCTGCACACTGTCTTAATTCACTCAGTTGCTGAATCTATCTTCTTTAGTCTCAGTGATCATTTTAGAATTGACCTATTCAGCTGTTTGTCTCTTCTTTGATCCTATTGCACACAGTGTTTTTTAAAATTATTATACGGAATATTATTCATTTGATATTCATTGGACCAGCTTTTGAGGTATTATGCATCTTGGAAGCTTCCTGTTACTTTGGTTTCTCAACTTAGTTATGCATCTATACTGAGGTTTGTACAATAGTTGAACAGAATGCATTTTCCACTATTGCTTTGTTTCTGTAAGTGAATTTCTCTTTGTGATATGTCTTGGGTTGTGAAAGCTTCAACTCAATCTGCTTTGGATATTTGGAAGGAGAGTGAAGTTGCCACTAATACCCACCATTTAAAAGCTAACCCTAGACTAGTTGATGTTTGGGGACTTTTTGGAAAAGTATCTATTATTGTGCTCACCCAGGCTAGGACTCAGTGAGTAAGATGGCAAGGTAGGAAAAAAAATCAAGCAGTAATGATATTCACAGTATTTATGAATAGTATCTAGGTACAAGAGAAAAAATGTAGCCAGGTAAAAAGAATAGAAATAAAAATTTTAAAAATAGAGAAGAAAATAATATAATAAAAATGAAAGAGTTGATCATGGAGATGTATGGGTGGCATAGAGAGCAGAGAAATGAAAGGAATGTAAATGGGAGGTGAGAGAAGGAAAAGGGGACTTGAATAGGATGTTGATCAGTCAAACAAATGTGGGGATTCTGAAGGAGAAAGTGTTGGTGTGAGATGCATGACAAACAAGGCAGAGGGTTACAGAGCTAAAGGACAAAATCAACACATAAACACCTGTTGTCAGCTGCTGCTGGGGGTGGGGGTGGGGGTGAGACACCCAGGTGAAAGGAAGTACATGGAGCTGCCACCCAGGAAGCTTTACAAGCTGAAGTTTTAACAGCACATACACTTGCTGAGTCTCACCAGAATAGGATAGTGAGCTAGCCACCACGTGCAAGACCTCTCCTCCTGTGCTCACCAGATCCCTGGCCTAGCTATCCAGGTGGCCTTGCTGTTAAGACTACTGAGTTTATTGTTCTGCATTCTGCGTATTTTTTAGCACTCGTTTTCTAACTTCTTGTGCAGAGTATGCAGACACTGCTCCTAGACTACTCCGCTTTGGGGAAGCATTCAGCCTTTATCTCACACCCATATATGTATGTACAAAAAGTCTGGTCTTTGTAATACAAAATAATTATCCGTAAGGAGAGAAAATGGCCAAGCATAAAACAAAAAGAAGAAAAAGCCAATTGTCCTGTTTTGTTGATTGGGATATAATTCCTGCACACATTTTCACTGTTGCTCCCTTTGGAGGGTCTTCTGTGTTCTTTAATCAATGGCTAGGGGTGGGGGGGCACTTATTCTCCTCCTTAAAGTAAGTTTCAGCTTACGGTTTTCAGCCAGACAAGATCTTGAAGAATGCCCTATCCTGTCCTCACATTTCTATCCCTGGAATTCCCAGCTCCACACCTTTTGGTGATTTCAGTGGCCTCTAGAGATAGGGAGGGAGGGAGGGTGTGTGTGTGTGTGTGTGTGTACAAGCTGTTTGTCTCCAGCCCTGGTATCTGTAGGCCCCAGCTGGCCTACATCTCTGAGTTTATCGCTGCACATGTTTCCCTCTGCTCTCGGTGCCAGAGAGGCGAAAGCCCACACCAATATTGTCCAGCTCAGGGCTCACTGTACCTATTCCACATTCAGTCCCGTGAGAGGGGTTGGGACTCTGACTCTGCTCTGTGAAGAGAGTCCACCAGCATAGAAGCACTTTCTTGTTATTGTCTTAGATTCCAGACCATGCTCTGACAGGGAAACCATGTGGGTTGGCTGAAACTAAAGGTAGTAGCGTGTGGGATGTGTTCCTAGCTGCAGCTATAATCTGCCTTCTTCTGAAAACTTTTGGGCATTTCACAAAATGGCTTGGTCCCAAATCCTGTAAACAAGGACTCTCTCTTCTATTGTTATGACAGACTCCTCGGTATGTTCCTGTGGGAAAACTACATAGATGACTTTGCAAGGGTTGCAGAAAATGCTGTGAATTAACTGATATCCACAGTGTCATGGGTGATTTTGCTTCTTATTCTGACTTTCCTATGTTTTTCATGTTTGTCATTTAGTTGAGTGTCTGGAATGTTCCCTCAAAGCCTCATGTCCCCCAAAGCCTCAAGTATTGGAAAGGCGATTGGATTAGGGGTGCACCATACCAGGACATTAATCCATCAATGATCTCATGTATTCTTAAGAGGTGTGGCTTGCTTAAAAGTGGTGGCATCCTGGCATATGACCAGAAAGGGTAGATTTTTGCACCCAGCTCCTCCCCTGTCTGTTCTTCTTCCTGTCATCATGCCAAAAACAGCTTTCCTGCACTTCAGTCCCCTAATATGAGGTCCATGATGATTTGTCTTCGCTGTTCTGGAGAACTCTCAGAATGGAGGTGATGCCTTCATTCAGATATAAGTATGAATATATCTTGAAACAGAGTAGAGAATTACTTTAGATTCTTTCTTGACAGTGAAAATTTAGCCCTACATGGAACCCTAAAACTTAACTGCATAACCAACAACACAGCTTAGAAGTATAAACATCATAAACAAGAAATTAGGAGGAAATACTAAGGAATTTATATTTGTACCTTGAGAAGAATGTCATTGATATCTAACTGGAGATAATTAATGAGTACAGAGATTTCAGAAAGTATGTTTGTATTATTGCTTTTAAATAATAAAATTCTAAAATAAATGATTATCAGGGCAACATTGCATTGTGGTATGAGTATTGTAAAAAAAACCAACTCTCTTCCCATGATTTCTTTTAATATTCAGAAGTTCCACATATGTAACTGGTGGAAGGAGGCAACATTTCTGCCTTTCATGGACAATAAGGTATGCTTTAGAAACATTAATATATTGGTCCAAGTTTGTATAACTATCATACAGTAAATGTAGGAATTAAATATAAGTTTTATGACTGCTTTACTGAAGCTTTTTAAACTAGAAATTGTTGAATTTTTATGAATTAATGAGTCAAAGAATTTTAATTTTAAAATGATAGTGTCAGAGTTTTATAACTTTCACACAAGTAGAGTTGAGTAACTTAGTGTATATCTAACAGCCAGCCTATTTGCTGATGGTATATAATCTAAATTATGCAAGATTAAATAGTAAATAACTAGAATACTAGGATTTCTTTTTATGCAGTTTTTGGAGTCTAATGCAATTTAGGAATTTCTAGGTACGTTTCAGAAATTTCTAGGTTCATTATTCACAAATTGGAGAGATTGTGCTCCAAAATCATTGTCTAATAAAATATATGAAATTGAGGCATAAATTGAAGACGTCCTTCTCTTGTAGTCATTTTACATAGTACAGAGTGCCACCCCAAAGCTGTCCTATGTGAAAACAATTATGTACATACCACAGTCTGCAAAGATCAGATAGGTTAAAGCAAAAAAAAAAAAAGACTTCAAAGGTGTTTCTTATTTGGATAGTTTCTTATATTCAAGGAATCCTCAAACCCAATGGAATATTTAATTCACTGCTCAGAATATGAGGTTGTTTAAAAAGCTTCAGGCAAGCATTGCTTTAGAGCATGAAATCTCTCTGTTAGCTCATAGAAGAACCCTAGAAGAACCAAAAATACAACCAGCAGCAAGAGAGTTTAGAATTATAGTTTACCATCCTCATGCCCTCATGCCTAGGTAGGGAGACCAGGTTTTAGGCCTCATGATTTGAGGTTTGGTAAGCAGGTGTATGATTAAGGCATGTATGGTCAGGCATCGGGGTAGAGGAATAAGATATAAGGGGACTGAGGAGCAAGGGGTAAGGGTCAAAAGGTAAAGAGACTAAAGAGGGGATGAAAAGAGAGGAATGGTGATTCTGGGGTGAACTAGCTTTTATTTAGTGTGGATTAGTGGGGTGGGTTAGTACAGGGTGGCAGCCAGTGTGAAGACTGATTGGGCTGGTTAGCTGGTGTGTGGTTCAGGTTTTGGGCAGAAAAGGACAAAATAGAATAGTTTGACAGATTGAGAGAACAGGCAGGTGGGCTGTGAGTGAAGGGAAACAGGCCTCCTCTCAGGGTCACCAGTAGGCCACCTTCTGAGGCCAACCAAGTTATGTCAGGTGATAGAGAAACCAGGTTACTGTGGTTAGAAAGGAACGAGGAGTAGTTATTTGTAAACCAAGGCCAAGCACAGGAGGCCAAGGTCTGTGTGTGGGAGAATTTCAGCATGGGAGTCACAGCTCAGGAACCCCAAACCTTCCTTCTTCCACCTTTGTTCATCATCCAATCCTCTGTGAGCCCAGACTTCAATTAATACTCTTGTCTTAAAAATCTCTATTTATGAGTGCCATAATTAACCTGTAATTTAGTAGTTTTATGTCTTAAACGTACAATCTATAACCTCTGAGTGGATTAAATAACATTTAAAGCCTTGATAAGAAAAGCAAATGTACCACATATATTTTAAATTTAATTACCTGTACTTCCTGCTCCACTGGTGTGTCCCAGAAATTATATGTTGTAATTTTCATAGAATAAACTTTTTTTTCTTCGCTGACCCCATACCTTCTTTCCTTTGCATGTTCCTCAACCCACCAACTGTAATTCTTTCACTTAAATGGCTGTATTTACTCTCCAGCAGAAAGGCTCAGCAGAGTTGCCATGTGGTAGGCTGAATGGCTCACCCTCCTTTCCTTCATCTCTGCCGGTTGTTGGAAGTGAGCACAGAGTAGAGCTCTGCAGCTGGGGTAAATCTTAATGGGACAAAAGATGAAGACAGTTGACAACATTCCCAGTGGGGCTGGGGTGGGGCGGGGGGGGCTGATGGCACACCTCCATACCTATCTCACTCTCACTGTGTAAAGGAAACAACATTGGGTTGATGGGAAAGGAAAGATAACTCAATTTTTCTCAAGTTCTATAAATATCACTACTGAGCTCCCAATTGCCAGTGTAACTTATTCATTCATAAAAGAAATGAGATAATGTTATCTATAATGTATTACAAGGCAAAGGCATCTCATGCATATGCAGGCTGATTTGTGACTATTTTTTAATTAAGGAGTAGTAGAAAATATTTTTGGAATTTTAGATATTTAAAAACTTCAGGTAGATTTTTAATGTTTTTCTTGTCATTGATAAGCAGATTTATATTATAAGATTGAAGCAAAGTCGTGTTTTTTTTTTTTGCCTCCTGTCTTCTGATACACATTGGGCTGTTTCTAGTTTTTGAAGATTATGAGTCAAGATTATGCAAATACGCCTATGCAGATTTTTGTGTGAACATAAATTTTCATTCATTTAGAGGAAAATGCCTTTTTAATAAGCAATGTGGGTTAAATTGGGTCTCTGGAAAAATGAATAAGACTAACTTTTTCATGCAAAAAATTAATTAGCTGTAGATTATAAGCACATAGTCAAATATGTTTAATTAGGTTCCAGAATAACTAACCAAAACTGAACACTTTAAATATTTTAACAAAGTTTGAGTGAATAATTTAACAACTTTAAAAGATGTATATTAAAATGAAGAAATCTTACCACCTATCAAAAACACCATTGAAATGGAAAAAAAAAAATAATAAAGTTCCGGAGTGACATGTAGCATGTATGTATACAATGAGACTAACGGACATTTCACACCCTGATTTCATTTATTCTAGTATAATTGATTAGAAAACTGAAAATAAAATAAGGAAGGGAAATAACCCAAAACTTGATCAGGCACCCTAAAATCTATGCTATTCAGTGGTAAACAAACTTATGAAAATGACTCAAATCATCGGGACAGTGCCCAGTTTAATACATCTTTATCACTCCACATAACTCATAATGATTAATCAAATGATAAATAGCACAGTGTTTTGGTCAGTTGGCGCTGTTGACTTCTTTGCCTGTTCCAGAGGTTTGGGCTGAAAGGGGCTGTTAGACCCACATGTTTATTCTATGGACCTTCCTCTGCTAGTGGACTACAATTGCAATTTACCCTGTGTATTCATGTTAGTGCTTTATAGTTACACTTAATAAACTTGATTTTTTTCTGAAAGCCATCTTTGGACATTTTCTTCAGTTTCACCTGGGCTCTGGACAAGACCATTGGTGAGCCATCCAGGAGGCCAGAAAATCTCTTATGATCTTATATTATATGGATTGAAAGGGGGGCAAGCTGGAGAAGAAATCCTGGCATGGCCAAAATCACCATGTGGGGAGGAGAGGCAGCTACTATGAGTGTTTGAGAGTCCCTGCACGAGTAAGCAATGCCCTGAAAATGCCCCTGAGCATACGATTCAAAACAGAATAAAATGTATTTCAAACCACCATAGCCATAGATGGACCCTTCTCTTGGCACCAGCAACAGAGACTGAGCTACAAATTCAACTCCATACCAAGAGGGCATAAGAGGAAAAGAATTGAGATGACTCCTTCACAGTGCCAATGCTGGCCACGGTCATCTCTAGAAAGATGGCAAGAGAAGAGGTCTTGGGCCGCTAGATGGAGCTCCAGTTGGGGCCTGACCCCAGGCTGATATGAAGAGTAAGTCACGCTTCAAAGGTGAACAACAGATGAGAAAATGGCTCCTGCAAGGCTGTGAGGAATTACCAAGAGACCATTGGGAGAGGACCTTTGCTGATTGCAAAATCTACTTTTGAATTCTGTGGTTTCCGTTGATATTTTTGTTAGCTGACATGAATGAAACATATTTTGAGAGCAGTTTTGAGCTAACTCTTGAACTACAATTCAAGAATTCATTTGTCCTTCTGTTGCTTTGTTTCACATTAAAATAATTTTGTCTTGTAAACGCTCAAAGGCCTGCCAGGTTTATCTGAAATGAGGCATGTATGAAACCAAAGGAGAAGAAGTATGACAGAGACTTTTTTAAAAATCCAGTAACCACAAATATACAACAGAAAATAAAAATTAAGTATAAGACAGAATAAAATAAAAAAGTTGTACATTTCAGAATACATTTTTAGTAAAGAAGAATTTTGTGGTAAAATAAGACTATTCTGAAATAATATAACTAGGTGTTTTCATATAGGTCAAGGAAAGCTAATGGCAAAATCGTACTTACTTGAAGTTGAAAAAAATGTATGGAGGATAGAACTTATGAAGCTTATATTGTAATTAAGATGGCTATAATGAAAGCATTACCTAATATACTCTCTCCCTCTTTCCCTCCCCCTCCTCTCTCTCTCTTTCTCCTCTCTCTCTTTCCAGGGTCTGTCTCTGTAGCCCAGGCTGGTACTCACTATAGAGCCCAGGATAGCCTTCAGACTTGCGATCCTCTTGCCTCAGCTTCCCAAGTATTGGGATTACAGGTGTGCACCAGTATGCCCAGTTTATGTAGTGCTAGGAAATTGAACCCAGGGCCTTTTGCTTGTTAGGCAAGTGCTTTAATCACTGTATCATTCTTCCAGCCTCTATCAATTTTTTTTCTAAAATCAAATTTTATTGCACTAAATAAAACTATAATTCAATTATTTGTCTAGAAAAAAAGCTTTTTTCATGGTAATAACTGTTTTCTGTTGTTATTTTTGATTTTGGGGGACACCCTGCCATTTAAATAGCCTTGCCATTTAAAACCTAGTCTCCGATTTTTCCTTTGACTGTGAAATTCACCTATACAAAAAGAAATAAATCCATTTTTGCTATTTATCATGGTTTTCTAACTTTTTAAAAAGTGTATTGTTATATTTTGATTTTTTTGTCAGTGATGCTAACCTATGTAGGACTTTTAAAGACAGTGCCATTTTGATTATCAAAAATATTGAATAGTAGTCACTTAAGTAATATATCATTAAACAAAAGGAAGCCTATTTATCCCAATATAACAACATCAGTCATGATTTTGATTATAAAATACTATAGATAAATAACAGAATTATCTTGCTATTTGCTAACCTCATCATAATTCTAACTGTAACTATTCTAAGCCTGTTTTACCATCATAGTTTGGATTCTTCTCTGAAGTATTTTCATACTGATTCATAAAAAAGTTCTAACACTACAGAAAACACTGCAGGCAAATCAGTTCCATGTCTGTTTATCTTAGGTAAAATTTGCTGAGGCAAATTTATTTCTTGATTCACAACTGTTATAAAAGCTGAACTTGTTTTGCTCTGGGAGATTTTGTTCTATTTTATTCTTTATAACTTCATGAATTTTTTTGAAATTTTGCAAAAGACAATGTCTCTCAAAAAGATCTAATCCCATGTTTTGAGATTTGACCATTACCTACAAAAATAAATAAAATACATTTATACAATAAATTTCAGATGAACTTAGTCTGAAAGCTACTACTTCTAAAACTCATTGTTGATCAAATGTAAAAAGAAAATATATGACACTGATTCTCAAGAATCAGTCATTTGTCCTCTAACATGGGGCTATGGCCAACAACTGGAACAACATGAAAGACAAATTTGAACTGTATCTACAGGGTAATTGATCAATGATACCTTTAGAAAGAAAATCACAAAGACAAGAGGAGATAAGAAAACACAAGAGCTGTTAAAATAAAGATGAAGCCATATATTCCAGCCTTCCCGAAACTCAAAGCTGAGAGATTATGAAAGAAGAATCCTTGGGCATGAATGCTTGATGGCAACTGTAGCAAAATAATCTGCTAAAATCAAAAGCTTATCTGAATGAGTGTGAGCCTGTCCTAACCGAACTGCCTGCCATTAGAAAATCCAGATTTTAAGGTATTCACATTGAATACAACTCTATGGGTCAACGACAATACAAAGCTCGGATTGTGGGGGTAGTCCAGAAAAACAATAACTGAATTTTCCGCTTCTCTTAATAGCTGTGACACATACAACCAGCTGCTTCCCTGCAGTAGAAGCAAAAGATCAAGCTGGAATAACTAGCACCCACTACCCACAGGTGCAAACGGGAACTTGCATGACTTAGTCATGGCAGTGAACCATCTTATATATGAGAATTCTGAGTCTAAGAAAAATTAAGAAAGTTGCCCACAGCTAAAAATCTTTGAAACTATTTATTTTATTTTATTTTTACTATTGATTTATTTTGTAAAACTATTAATGATTTGGTCAAGTCCAGCGTGAACTCTCAATAAACATTAATCCTAATTTTGTAGACTCACGAAAGGTGGTTAGTTGTCACTCGTGTGAGCTCTTGCTTGTGCCCTCATACTCTCTGTTTGGCTGTCCCTCTGACCTGCCACTTCTGCCCCCAGGCACAGATCCTGTCAGAACAATAAAACATTAATAACTCCCCGAGGAAATACTTTTCCTGGGGCCTTTCATCCTGCTGATTTTCTCAGCTCTTGTGAAAACCTCCACCTGCAAACTCATCCTGTTCCTGCTGTGCACCTGCACTGATGGTACATGAACTTCTGTTGACACATTGCTGAATGATGGTTAAAATTTAACTTTATTATGGACAAATTAATCTGTATTATCAGGGGTTTTTTACCTCCAGATGCTCTTGGTGCCTTTTAGTAAGCAAAGTCCAAAAAAAAGTTATTGATATTTTTGAAAAGGAGCTCATTTTGAAAATTTGTCAGTAAAAGAAATATGTGTTAAATTATATATGGCACATATTTTTATTTAAATTCCCCTATAATCCACATCATTCATTTTCATTATTTACATAGCATTCTGCTCAATAGATATTCCTTATGTGTTGTGGAATCTGGTGTTTGTGAACTTTGTTCTCACTTTTTTTTTTTTTTTGGTTACAAAATGTTTTCGCGAATGTGATTGTTTTTCTCTTATTGTAAACTATGATAACATTTACATACAGACTGCATAAATTTGCATTTACATACAGACTGCACATATCAAAGAAAATGAGGTACGCTTTAGTTAAGACACTAAACTTTCCATATTTTGGTAGGCAATGTTCCTCAAAAGCTTGACTAACTTTCACTTCCAATAATAATGTATGAGAAAGCACCCATTTCACATGTTTAAAAATGATACTGTGACACCGTGACTATGTGTTTGGTCTTTGCCCTCATTTCCGGGCACACAACTCTTGCAATTCCTTACAACAGCACGGATAGAGGGGTTGTTGTTGTTGTTGTTGTTGTTGTTAATGAGATGAGTCATAGGTGGGGCCCCAGAAAACTTTCAGTACTGGAGCTAGTCTCCACAAAGTCCAAATCATGTTGAGAAGGTTGTGGTTTTTCAACTTCATCTCCCAATATCTAAAGAAAGGAGAAGGTCTGAACATTAAGATAAAAACCAGAAACTAATAGTTTAATCAGTTATACACCTTTAAAAAAGCCTTCAGGAAAACTCAAAGGACAAGAATCAGCAAGCAACCAGATGGTCATGAAAGTTTTTGCAGGGGCCGTGGAAGCAGCTATCACATCGAACCCTTTGCATCTCTTCTGTCTTACTATTCTCCCACATCCTTTATATCCTTTATGATATCCTTGTAATCAACCAATAAACCTAAGAAAAATGCTGTCTCGAGAGTCTTTAAGCAAAGTAATTAAACACATAGAGGGGATAATGAGACTTATAATTTATTGTTGGGCATCTGAAGTACAGACCACTACCAAGAGCTTATGGTTGACTTTTGAAATGAGGGGCCATCTTGGCAGAATGAGCCTTCACCCCTGAATTTGAAAACATCTGGCTCCTATCAATGCACAGTTGTTTCCTTAGTGTATGGGGAAGACCTCTGCCTATCTGGTGTCAAAAGCCTGTTGAATGATACACAAGAAAGAGAGAGACAAACATTTTGATTGTGTTGTTTTCTTCTGTATATGTAGGTACTGTATTACATTCCTATCTTGTGAGTAAAACTAATTTTTCTCCTATTGTTTTTATATTGAGCTTTTACTTTGCAGTTTTGGATTTTCCTGTCATGAAACATGCCCTGCAAAACAATGACAGTCTTTTTTTAAGTGGACAGAAATTAACAATCTAGCCTTTAGTAGAAGCTCAGTTTTTAGTATCTGATATTTTCCTACAGGATCCTTCTTCTCTTCTAGAAAATTATTAGACACTAAAATATATTTTTGTAGATTCTGTGAATTATATTGTTCAGATCATTAAGATAAAAATGTTATTCACAATTTGGAATGTAGTAAAACATTTACAAGTTAAAATAAATAACATTTATTTACACATTTATATTTTAAAAATAAATATAACTGAATTCTGTTTTCTTCTCTTGAATTCAGTTTAGTCACATATTAAATGTCATGCAGCCTCTGGAAAAATCCATGATACTCTTGTGAGATTGTAAGCATTAAATAATTAATGGTGACTCCATGTTTTTAAACTTATGTGCTTTAAAAAAAAAAGAATCTTAGGAATGTCAAGGGGAACCAGGATCACAATTTTCAGAACCACTTAGTTCAGGTAAGTTTCTGCTAACAAAAATGGGAAGGAGTGCTTTATATGCCTTTTGTGCTGTTTGAGTCTGAGTATTAAAGCTTCAGAGATCGGCTAATCATTAGAAACATTATAACACCAAAAAAGCCTGCTTAATGAGAACGAAAACACCACCATAGCATTAAGAATTGATTAATTTAAGTATTTACTTTATTATTTAGCTTGATAGTTGTATCCAGACAAACCCACAGCAGTGGAAAATTTATTCTAGAAAATTTACAGCCTTGGAAAGATTCACAATTAAAGCTGACTTGAGATATGTTTCGTCATTTGATTTGTGTATCTAACATAATTATGTTTGATTTGTGTATCTTCTGTTATAATTATGTCCAGTGATTAAATCTGATGTTGACCCTGTCTGATCTCAATTTTTCATATTATTATATTTCACAGATAATAATGATAGAAGTCCAAATTCTATAAAGATTATTACCAAACAATTTTCAATTTTTCCCAACTCTTACCTGGAGTTCTAATTGTGTCTGTTTTCCTATTAAAAAATCAGAGCTCTGTTTTATCATATATATATATATATATATATATATATATATATATATATATGTATATATATATATATATATATATACACAATGTTCATACAAACTCATAAACATGACTTTGTACATGTGGATTTCTCTTTTTTTCTTAATTAATGTCTCCTTCCCTTATTCTATTCACATTATTTCCACCTTCAACAACACAAACTCATGTCAACAACTTTTACAATTTTAAATTGTTGCTGTTATGCTGCCATATAAGACACAAGATATGCACACATACAAAAAGCACAAATACATTTAAGGTAAGAAATACTAAGCTCACGAAAATGTAATCATGACATATATGTTTTCCTGTATCTTGTTTTGTTCACTCAATCCATGATGAACAGAAACAAAGAAAATTAAGATAGTTTTAAGTCATTATTTTAAGGGTTTCATAATATTCTAAATTTTGCTCAAGCATTTATTCTCTTGCTAAAGGCATTCACATTGATGTTATAGTTATTTTTTACTTTTTTCGTGGATATTCTTTTATTTTTGCAAGCCTGATCAACGCTGACATACATATTTTGATGACATATAGTTGGACATCAACCCTTTTACTTGTGTAAGAGAGGATAGACCTTCAAAATGGAATTGCTGGGTCAAGATTTATAAGTTTTCTTATTTTTCTAAAATTTGTAGATTGCTTTTGAGAAAAAAGGTATAGCTCATATCCCAATCCAGAGAACAAGAATATCCTTAAAATATTTATTATACTTGTTAGATTTCAAATATAACTAATGAAAGTAATATCTTATTATGTTACACATGACTTTAACCACTGTTTCACACATCATTAAAACTCTGGGCATGTTCTTCCACACATTGTACTGTACTCCAATTATGTTGTATGTTCCCACTGGCTAATCTTATAAATATATAATATTTTTATTAAAAGTCACTATTGGACTCTTAAGAATCTCAGAACTGAAGCTCCCTTTTCGCTCTCTTTTTTTTCATTCTAATGAGAATCAATTAAGAGTTGTAACCAGAAACCAAACATATGGTGATGATAATGACAATTATAATGCAGATTAAAGATTGGTTAGATGCACAGGTTTACCTTTGCCAGTGTTTACGTTTGATTTAGCACAGTTCCTTGTTAAACTACCTCATACTTCACCCCTCAGAGCTTAGTGCTCAGGGAAGTAGAGAATTTGTGGCTCCCTTGTGACATGCTGGGCTTAAATCTGAGTGTTTATGTGCTCCAGATGAGGACACTGATGCCACGGTAACTGTTCAGGCCATATGTGCCGTAGCAGTGGAACTGAGGCCACTGTGGCCCTCTCCAGAGCACACACCATGAGAAGGTATCCCTACTTCCATCCTCCACCTGTTAATCAGACTCAGGAGTCAGAAGACCTCAGTTTACCTGCTCATTACCTCATTACCTATGATCTTAAAGATTGTGGATCAAATGCACTGACATGTAAGGCTAGCATAGATCCCCCCCCCCCAAAAAAAAAAAAAAAAAAAAAAAAACTATGAATCTCAATACTGCTCTGAATTCTGTAATCAGGAAGTTTTGTTCTTGGTATTTATTTATTTATTTATTTATTTATTTACTTATTATGGACTCGGGGGAGATTCCTGGTTCCACTCATTACTTGCCAAGATACTAGGTCAAAATTCTATTGACCAAGGACTTCGTTGTTTCTAGCTGTCTTACAGTTCAGCAAATCATTAGCTCATGAGAGGGAAATTGACTAGGAGTGAGAGCACAATGCGTCTTAGTCCATTTTTTTTTTCCTGATGAAACAAAATAACTGAAACAGGGCAATTAACAGAGAAAAATAATTAGTTTCTTAACTTAGGGGAGGCTAAGAAGTCCAATATTAAGCTCTGGCTTCTGTTAAGGGCCTTCTTACTGAAGGGCAAAAGAAGGAGAGAGGGAACACTTCAAAATCTTTTATAATTGACATTAATCCATTTTTTATGGTGGTGCTCTCATGGCCTAATTGTTTCACAGAGGTCACATCTTCTAATGCTGTTGCATTTTCATTAGGCTTTACAAGCGCTTTTTGGCAGCGATAGTGGGCGGGTGTTCAAATCATAAACGGGGAGGCAAGTGAAGCTCAGGTTCGTGCGAACTTCCCATCATCCTCTCCTATGATGCCAATTTAAATTGTGTATACTATTTATTTTTATTTCTAAGACTAATACAATCTTATAAAAAGTGAAACTTTGGAAAAAGTTGTTCAAATCAGCTCCCATCAGTTATTTTATAATCTTTCTTTTCAATTGTCCTCATAGATCTTTTAGTCTTTCTTAATGAAGTTGTGGGTTTAGTATTTGCATACATTTTTCCTGTGATACATAATGGTTACATTGAGCCTGAGTATTTTGTACCTGTATATCACATATCACATCAAGATTATAATCCCTTTCCCTTTCACTCTTTGAACCTCCGGCATCCTTCCCATCCTCCCTCACTCCCACTATCATACTCATTTGGTTCTATAGAACTCGGTTTCTCATATTAGAGAAAACATGTGGTATTTAACCTTCTGTGCTTATCTCACTTACCCGAACATGATGGTCTCAAATTATGTTCATTTGCCTACAAAAGTCTCAAATCTACCTGTTTTTACAGAAGAGTAGTATTCCATTGTATCCATCCAACAATACCCTTTCTGGTATCTTTCCAAAAGAGTTAAAAGCAACATATAACAGAGAAATCCACATATACCCATGTTTACAGCAGCACAGCTAACAAAAGCTAAGACATTGAAATGCCAATGAACAGACCAATGGATACAAAAATTTTCCTCTATTTTCTTTCTTTCTTTCTTTCTTTCTTTCTTTCTTTCTTTCTTTCTATTTCTTAATTACTTTTTTGAGACAGGGTCTCACTCTGTAGTATAGGTTGTTCCTCAACTCACTATGTAGCCAAAGTTGGCCTTGAACTCTCAGTAATCCTTCTGAGTCAGCTTCCTGAGTTGGGATTGCAGGCATGAGCTTGGTATATCCAGGTATATTTGTACTCTTTTAAGGTGATTTTATTCTTGTATGCTATATTTTCCTTGGTTACTCTTATAGAAATACTTATGAAGTGGGTTATTATGATTTTAGGCAACAGTTTAAACATACTCAATTTTTTGTAATTTATAAATTTTAATTGTAATGTTTGATAAATATTTTATACATCAGTCTTATTTAAATATTATTTCTGAAGTAAAAATTATGAAATTCCAAATATTGGAAAATGTTTTACATTATAGATATTTATTTTATTTATTTTCTTTAATTTAATTTAGATAGTTACTAGATATTAAGTCTCCTGAAAACAGTGACTGTATCTTTTAGGACATTTTGTCTTTATACCTTTAACTTATTTTTTCTTCTGTTATTGCACTTGCTAAAACTTCTAGTAATGGTTGAATAAAAATCATATTAGTATCTTTGTCCTGATCCCAATTTTGCAAGAAATGTTTCCAATTTGTCCACATATAATTGAGTCATGTATTTCAGAGGTATATGTTTAAGATGGGATTTATAGACACCTACCATAATGGAGGATTCATAGTAGATACTTAATAAATGTTGTCATAATAATGAATGGACTCTTATTTCTCATTCTTAAAAATATTGGGTACTATTATTCATTAATATTGAAAATTCAGAAAGACAAGCATCTATTTTTAATTTAAATTTTACATCATTATAGATTATTTTTATTAAATAAAAAGTGACTTAAACACAACTAACCTGATTTTAAGTAATATGTGCAAGAATCTCACCCAAATTCATTTAGAATTTGTTTTATCTTTTCTGTTTTTATAAGAAATAAGATTTTATATTAGTGATGAAGTATCTGTGCCATGTGGTATATGACCCACCCTCTCAGTTTGTCCTTTCCATTTTAATCTTTTCTTTCTTTCTTTCTTTCTTTCTTGCTTTCTTTCCTTCCTTCCTTCTTTTTTTTTATTTTGAGAAACAGGGTATCACTCTGTAGTCCAGGAAAATTCTGAAATCCCTATGTGGCCCATGCTGGCTTCTAATTCAGGAAATCCTACTGCCTCAGCCTTTCAAGTGCTTTAATTACAGACATATTTAGTATAAGGTAGAAGGCAAAATATATCAACATTTGATTTTCTTTCTTTACTTTTATATTTGGAATTTGTTGTGTTTTCAACATCTGAGAAATACACAGGAAAATATTCGGGGTTATTTTACCAATTGTTATACATTTTTTGTAAACTACATAAGTATTAATTATCGTAATGAAAAAGAGATACTCAATATTTATCATAAGCTAACTTTATATTTTTTCTGAGATACCTTCCTATTGTTTTTCTATTACCTCTTTAATCTCATTTAATGACTATTACTTTTCATTAATGTTTTATCATATATGTATATGAATGGATAAGTCTATCTTCAAGGTTCTTAGGCAATGTCGACAGTCCTTTTTTCACCCAGTGTGTGTTATCAGTTGCACATGCACCTCAGAACAGTGTTCTCGATGTGCATTTCAGAGTCATCATGAAGCTACATAAAATGGTGAAGTCAGTCAGATGCAGAAGATTAAATATTGCACTGTTTCTCTGGTTTGAGAACCCCAAAATACAGGCATCTTAGTTACTTTTTTGTGACGGTGAGTCAATACCCAGTATCGCAACTCAGAGGGGAAAGATATATTGTAGCTTACAGTTTCAGTCTTTTCAAAGGTGGGCAGCTGAAAAATGGTAGAATCACATGGCAGGGCTGTCTCCAGGAGACAGAGATGCTCAAAGTGTGATAGAGCAGAGAGCTACTGAGAGGAATGGCTGAACAAGCACACAGCCCTCCTGGTCAAGCCCTAAGTACCAGCCCCTTCCAGCCAAGCCCCTACCTCCCAACCCTACACAGTATTTATAGGAACATGAGGCTTTTGGGGGACCCTCCAGATCCAAACCACAGCAACAGGCATTCTATAGAACCACATGGCTGTGATAGTGGGAGCTAGGGGATTGGGGACTGTGTGGGAGAGCCAAGAACGGGAAGAGGTTGTAATTTTGATGTAATATATATGTGCACAAAATACTCCAGTTCATAATGTAAACAATATGTATCGTATATATAGATAAACTGAAGAATACTAAAAAAAAGATTAAATAGAAAATAAACTACATAAAGTGAGTACACCACATAGACAAATTTCAATTAACATCAGACCAGAGAATTTGGTGACTTCCTCTATCCTTAAATTTTTCATTCACACATTCTGCCAGGCTAATTTTAAAATGTGTTAAGGATAAAAAATGCAATATTTATTAAAATTGCAAGCAAATTACAGACTAAGTTGGGAATAACATGCACTTACAGTATTTCATAAGAGATTTGTAACAGGTAAGCATGTTTAACAAGTTTACCAGCTATGAAATAAGGACAGAATATCGAAAGCTATATTAAAAATAAAACTGTAGAAGGTGTAATTGGAAGTTAAATCCCATTAATCTGTAGAAGCTGTTTCTATGCTCCTGGGAAGAGCTGTCTTCTAGCCAGCGCAATTTGATCAAGAGCCATCTTAACTTCCTGGGAATGTTCTAGGGCACAGAAACAGATTTCCAGTAATAGATCTTGACTTGTATGGTACAATGGACTTTATGGGAAAGTATCCAAGTAAAAACTTATTCTTTAAGAGTGTATAAAATACAGGAGCAGGATGTGAGATTGAAAAGACCACTGATATTTTCAGGGAGAGCACGAGATTAGACCTAGCCACTTCCCCCCGCCCCATTGCCCTTTGGGACACCTGCTTGCTCTAAGAAAGGAAACGATGCAGAATAAAAAAACAAATTCTGCTAAGGGCTCAACAAACATCCAATAGAAAACATTCCACATGGCTAGGTATATCAAAGAGATACTTTATCCTTATAACCAGAAGGAGAAAGCAATTAAAAAGGAGGACATCTGTGGCACAATTGGCAATTATATGAACAACTGCCCAACAAGCAGAGGTCATGAATGACCTCAGGGAGACATTGGAACAAGACTCCAGAAGTAACTCTCCTTGTGTCAGAATTTTGCCTCTCCAAAGAATCCCAGGAGAAATAACTCAAAAACTGTTGCAAAAATGAAGTAAAAGCCTGGACTTCTTGTGAATTGAGAAAGTATTAATGTAGAGATTTAAAGTGGAGGCTGCAAGTATAGGGGTGGCCAGGGAGCCCAAGGCATCACGACTAGGTGAGCTATTGCAGTATGGTGCTACTCCACACAAGTGGTGTTTAGCTCTCTACCTTCATTAACTGCTACTCTTCAGTTAGGGAATTTTTCCAATTCCCTTCCTCAAAGTAACTAAAATAATGTAAAAAAGAAAGAAGCATGTTGTACTTTCTCGACCTTGAAGTTTTAGAAGGCCACTCTCTCAAAATAAACAGAAAGGTCTTAAGTCTATAAGCAGACAATGGGTGGGGAAAACACAACTTATTTAATAATTAAAGACCTATCATGTCTATCTTCCAACTCTCAGATCAATAAGCAATTCTCAAACAACAGGGGGTAAATTGAAAAGTAGCCAGCAGCGCATTCTTGTGAAAAAGACGTGTCTCCCCTTTAGAAACATAAAGCTGCAGAAGTAGATGTACTTTTCCTCAGTCAGGAATGAGGAAGCACCCAGTTGTGGTGGGTGATGGGGTGAGCCAGGGCATACCGCCTTGAGAAGCAGGACACACAGATGTGCAGGGCTGTAGCTCTGCTGTGACAGGTACTAGGACCAGTGCAAGGGGGGACAGAACGGAAAGAACAGGAGAAGAAGCAGAGGTGTCTGTGTCACCTGAGGAATCACCTTGTGCCTGCTGCCTTTGATAGAGAACACTTTTGATTGTTCACATCAACAGCATAAAAATATGGATCATTCGGCAGAGCCAATATTCTTCTAGGATATTCACTAATAAATTATCAAAGGAGAGTTCTGGCTTCAGAAATATCATGGACTAAAAACTTATGAAATATTTCCCAATACCACCACCAAAAAATGCCTGATATTTTGCTTCAAATATGCGATAATTTATGAGAAAACAAAATTTGAATATATCAGAAATAAAGAAATTGAATACAGAGAGGAAAAAAAAGAGATTTGAATGGGTCATAAGGATATTAATGACAAGGATAAGGAAGACTTCTGCTCCTGAGAGCTATCCTCTTGGATCTAAGACAGAGAAGGAAACAGGCAGTCGTGAACCCAGAATATTCACTCTGTGACAGGGCAAACCAGAAAAATATTCTTCCCACCGGGAAAGAGAAATTTAGTGTTATCTGTAGCATTATAGATTCTAGGAAAAAAATATCCACAGAGTCCAATTTTGTACCTTATATTGTTTTGGGGTTCACATTTTCACTAGTTTATGGGAATAATCAGTTTAATTAGACAATATAAAATGTAGCAGTAATTTTGCCATAACACTGATGCAAACCACAAGATTTTCTGGTTGTGAGTAGAAGCCAAGACTTTCTAATACACTGAGTAATAATAATAATAATAATAATAATAATAATAATAATAATAAAAAGTAAAAGTTTGCAAGGGAAAACATCTTCATAAGTGAGGCAAAAGACCTAACGAATACCTGTATCTCTATGAACCTGTTCTATCAAGATCAACAAATAAAATATAATTTTATTTTAATTACAAGCAAAAGAAAATTGTGAGCTTAAAAACAAAGCATCATGAAAATACATCTCTGAAGAGCAAAGTGTGTGCTAAAAATGAAATATGATTGAAATGTGTGCGTGTGTGTATTTGAATGGATACCAGTAACAACAAGTTTTAGCAAAGCTGTGAGAAGCCAGAAATCTCACAATTGCTCGTTGGAAACAGTGAGTACAATGGTTCAGAAAATAAATAGTAGAAGAGAAGCTAAAGATGTTTGCACCCTCATTTTCTCTATGCTTATGCATGTGTAAATAATGAAACATTGCAAATAACAAAAAAGGGAAAATGTAATTGTCTTAGAATTGAAATGGGAAAATGAAAACTCAAGCATAAAACATAATATATAGTAGTTCTAATTAGGTAGATTTATCAATCTGAATGAATCAAGAAAAGATAGTATTATGTAAAAAAAAATCAAACTTCAAAAAGATGTGTACAATGTGCCTCCTGAGTCATGTTGTTGTTGTTTTTTAGGAATAATTAGTTTTGTAGTAAATGTTTTGGGACATCAGTATGAATGGCGTGCTCTACCTTACGAACAGTGGATTCACAGGAGAAGAAATTTTAGGTGAACTTGTTAAATGTTATGTTTTTGTAAATAGATAGTGTATACCACATATGACAAAATAGATACCTATGGATAACAGTGTTTTAATAGTCCTTTTATGTTTTAAATGATTAAAAATTAAAATTTTTAAATATTTGAAAGATGTCCATAAATGAAAAACTATATAATCCTTACTGGAACATTGATGTTTTTCTTTCTTCCTTTCTTTTTTCTCTCTCTCTTTCTTTCTTCCTTTCTTCCTTTCTTTCTTTCTTTTTTTTGAGACAGGGTGATGGTCAAGCTCTACAGTCCAGGCAGATCCTTAACTCACTGGTGTAGCCCAAGCTGGCCTTGGACTCATGAAAATCTGCCTATAATTTTATTTTAAAGAAACTAGAAATGACATAAATTTCTTACCCTATGAAAGTTATGTGATGAATAATCAAATAATTCAATTAATAATGGTACATTAATGGATTGGAGTAAGGTCATACATCAAAATATTATGATTAAATAACAATAATATGAGAGCATGTTACAATAAAACAGTAAAAGTCGATTAGAAGTCATATTTTAATACTTTCTCTTTGTGATATACCCATACACATGCAGGCCTTCATAGCACAACTACACAGAAATTGCTCTAGAAGAAAGAACCCCTGCTCACACAGGACACAGGGGTTTCTTAGGGTCCAGAATTTCCATACCAACTGCCAAGACTGTCCCAAGTTACTGAAATGATTGTGTCATCTATCTGGAAGATGCTGTGTAAATAAAGAATTGTGGTGAGCCAAATGGACTTTTAACTTGACAATATAGCAGACCATGCATCTAGATTTCCTTTTCAGCTTGCGAGGGTGCTAGTTTTAATTTCTATGGTTTGAAGATACATGGAAGCAGGATTCTGCTGTTACAAAGGCTGATGAAACTCAGTGTGAACATTTAAACAGTTTTTAAAAGTCTTACAGTAAAAGACACTCTGCATTATTCCCTCTCAAAAGCCACCCCATCACTTCAAGTACACTCTTGCCACATTCTGAGGCAGTTGCAAATGTCACACTATGTATCTTCATAGATGTGACTTTACAAAAAGGTGAATGCAGCTGCTGTTGGCCATGAACAAAAAGGCAAGTCCATAGCAACATTATATGTCCTCATCCACCTTATCACCAAGAAAAGTAGAAGATACTAGCAAATTTGTTTTCTATGTCCTGATTCTAAAGTGTAAATACAGTGTTTTTTGTCATTATATGACTTTGAGGGGCTCCTGAAATTTCAAGCATGAAGCAGACTTTTCAGTTCAAATATAAGGTCTTCAAATATACATTTATAAATACCACTTCCCACATTTTCTTCTCAATATTTTTTTTAGTATACTTGCCTCACTCTCCTGGGTTAATGTCTTCTAGACATATATTATTTTCAACAGCAGTCATCTGTCAAGTCTGAAAATAATAAAACTTTACCCAAATAACAAATTGGTTTCAATTAGACCTTTATCTTGTCCCTTGGTACGTATTTGCAATGCTGATTTAGTACTTGTAGTAAATGTTTCCCCCAAATACATATCTTTATTAGCATTAAAAATAATGGCCACAGAAAATAAAGTTTTCCAGTTGTGCTAACTATTGTTTGAGAACAATTTAAATCAAATTAATTTCTAGGATATCTGCAGTGTCCAAACATTTGATTGACGCTTTTCTCTGCTGTGTGCCATAGAGTCATGCCATTAAACATGATTGTTTTGTTTTGTTTTTTGTTTTTGTTATTTTGTTTGTTTTGCTTTGCTCTGGAGCTGCAATTAAAAATGCAATTAAGCAGCTGTTAGGAAAAACTGCCTGAGATAGTTGGTATGTATCTGATCCTATAGAACTATTGGCTGGCTGCAATAGTCTCTCCACAAACACATTTGTGTTTAGGCTTTGTGAAAACAATGTACCTTAATGTCTCAGTTACCTTTCTTGTAAGAGAAAAGGCATAATTTTCTCCCAAGAGAAAAGGATAAATTGAAAGTCAGTAAGACAAGCCCGAAGTAGTGTTGTTCATGCAACCAACAGTGACATCATGCCTCTGTATGCTGAGGAAGTAATTAAGGTAAGGTGTCTCTGTCCTCCCTAAGTGCGGGGAGGTATTACCCAAATCAAGCACGTTAGAGACCTTATAAAGACAAGCAAGAAAACAAGGCCTTAACGTGGTTTTTAAACATATTTTTAAACTTAGAGTCTAACTAACAGGGTGCCATTTTGCTTTGAAAGAGCAATGACAGTCAGTGTGGGTTATCTGCCAAGATGCAATTTGAAAAGCTTGTATACTATAATAGGCACTTCATTAAAAAAAACAATTTTGTTTTTGAAAAATGAAAATAATTTTACAATAAAAACTTCTTTATACTATTCATAGGATTTCTGTGTTCAGATATTATGTAGTGTAAAAGCATCCAACGGTTGCGGGAAGGTAAGGCAGAAATACACATTTGTGAGTGCATAATGAAAACAACCTCTTGGCTTCAGTAAGAAAGTAATGGGAAAACACGAAGTATCAGGGAAGTCGAAACCTGCACTCTTATCTAGATTCACAGGAATTTTTAACACAATGTCAAATTAATCACTCTGTTTGCAGAAAGATGACATTTTGAGTACAACAGAATTTTTTCCCTGTTAATAAAATGCAAGATAAAGGGAACAATATTTCTTTTGTGTCACAGTAGAACCATTAGATTGAGGAAACACATATTTCTACTTAGAAAATGAATAGTTTTAATGGATAAACAAAAATTTTGCCACTAGTTGTTGTCCCAAACCTACTTCTCTTGATTAAGAATAACTTGAAGCTGTATACAGTGATTCATGCCTGTAATTTCAGAATCCCAGCCACTCTGGAGGCTGGCACACATGATCATGCATGACTCCCAGGCCTTCCTGGGAAACACCGTGAGACTCTGTCTCAAAAAAAAAATCTTAAAAACAAAAAAAATAACATAACTTGGCTGGCCTGAGAATTTTGCTGGCATACACTTCATTAGAGTTGTGAAATTTCACAAGAAAGTATAGACTAAAACAAGCATTAAATCTGTTCCCACTCTGCAATTGTAGGGTCATTAATTAAAGAGTTAATATCTGGCCTCACATCCATTCATTGTCTTCAGAAAACAGGTATATTTTTTTATCATGAACCACTCAAAAATTGCATAGAAGATGTGTCTGTTGAAGGGATTATGTCAATTTGAAGATTAACTTTGGATTAAGACTTGTCGACCATCCTAGATTGGGGATCAAGAACTGGTCTGGATTAGAGTGTGAGTCATTTGCAGGTTGGCCAATGAGTGAAAATCGCCCACTCAGATCTGGGAAGGCCAACTGTAACTCTATCCAAGGATATAAAAGGAAGGAAGAGGAAGATTATGACAGCATCTTTCTCTGGGAAAGTTCTCGCCTTCACAATTGTCTGTGTATGGATGCCAACTTGCTACACACCAAAGATCATCAGCACAGATTCACTCCAGTCTCGACTTGTGCCTGTCTGCCCTTTGCTGCTCTTCAGTTGCTGATCTTCAGGCTTCGTTCTTCACCCGAGATCTACAGCATACTCTCACCTCAGCAGATGTGCTGCAGTCTCAGAGGAGAGATCTACTTCACAGCTGAGCAGCCATCTCGGACCATCTCTATCCTTGGATTTGTAAGCCTTCCTAATAGATCTTTTTGTGATAAAATCAGTAAATTCTATCTTTTGAAAGAACCCAAACTAATACATGAGATAATTGACTTGTGCAAATTTCTACCCAGTAAAATCAGTTTTGAAGCAACTTACAAAAATGTTGATGAAAATATGCATAACAAAGTTGTAAGATGATCTTTGTTGTATACTGCCGCACAAATGTCACAAGATATTCAGATTGGTTATTCACCTTAGTGATCTTTACTTCAAGCAAAATAAATCTGAGAATCACCTATGGATGAAAATATTGAAGTTTATAAATGTTGAATTTTTACCTAAAGACTGAGAATTAGCAAATGACGGAGCTAATAATATAACTGTCTTTTAAAATTAAAGGAAAGAATCTACAGAATGAAAATTGCACAGTATTGGGATAAAAACAATATTATTCAAGCTACTAAAGGTTTTCAGCTATAGTTAGGAGTCTAATAAAAACTAGAAATCATAAAAAGATGCAATGCATAAGCTACCAAGAAGATAATAATCAAAAAAATTTTAAAAATCAACTGAAATTAGGGTCATTAAATTATCAAGGAAGTAAGATTATTTTTAGATAATTCAACTCCATTATTTTAAAAGGCAAGTCTAGAACTGAGCTATCCAGTATCTTAACTACCTACCACTTATTACTATTCACTATGTAACGTAAATTAATTTATGCCAAATAAAATCTAAGTTTTTTGGTCTCACTAGACCCATTTCTAGCTCCCAGTAGCTAAAAATGATCAGAAGATAATATATTAAACAATAAAAATTATAGAATATTTCCATTAGCTTAGGAATTTTCTATTATAAATTAGTAGTAGAAAAACAAGAAAAGACTGAAATTAAGGAGATAACAAATGAAGGAGATATTGAATATAGCATGAAATGCTGACTCATAAGCTGAGAAAACAATTAATTTAAGATCAATAGACCCTCAGTCCCAGTAGACAACTATTAGTGAAAATCATTTTTAAAAAATCAAAAATAATATAGTCTTAAAATACTGTCTAAAAACAAACATAAAGTGGAGAAAAATGAGCAAAACAATTTCTACTAACTCTCATTCAGAACAATCAGAGTACGTAAATACATGGATTTTCTCACTGATGAACAAGCTAGAAAGACAGGGCTCCATCCACACCCAGGATTCGCTTGTAGAGCTGAGGTGTGACTCTGAAGGTAGTGGACATTAGTTCCTACCCCACTGCTCCGGTGTCTGTGCCATAGTATAGTAGTTTAGTCTGCTGAAGAGACAAGATTAAAGGGATGGACTTCATATAAACCAAAGCATTGAGAATTTCTTGTTAAAATCAGGGGCAAGGAGGTGCCCTCTTATGAGTGATCACAGAGGGAACATCTGAGCTACTGATTGAACAGATAGACATGCAGGAATATAGATTGACTCCTACATTAAGTCATTGGCTTCTTGGGGAAACACTGATTGAAGGAGAAGCTGAATGAGAACTTCTTACACTGTATTCTCACTGTAGCCAAAATAGTAAGCTACTAAACCCTGACCCTATCCCATATCTTACAAAAACTGGATGGACTGGCTGGACCCTCGCCTCTAGTTTTAGGCAGAGGAACCTGAACTAAGTAGGACTCATGGTCATATTTTTCATGAGTATTTTTATTAGAGGAGAATAATGTAATCTCTTAATACATGGTGTTATATGCTGAATTGTAGCTCCTCCCAAATTCTTATATTGAAGCCCTAGCTCCCAGAACCTCAGAATATGAGGTATAGAATATAGTTAGAGAAGGGGCACTAATAAGGTAATTCAGATGAAAGGCAATATAGGTCAGCATTAATCCAATAAGGCTAGTGTTCTCATTTTAAAAAGAAATTTCCTCTGTGCACACAGAGAGGAAAGATCATGTGAGGACACAAAAAGAAGGCAGCCAACTTCAGACCAAGGACAGAGGCCTCAGGAGAAATTAAACTCATCGGTGCCTTGATGTTTAACTTTTAGCATCAAGAAATGGGAGTTAGTATGATTTTTGTGCTGTTTAAGCTATCTAGTCAGTGGTATTTTTACAGTACTCCTTGCAAATTAACCTACGGCACACTGCCATTAATTCAATGACGACTGTGTCTACTGTATTCCCAAAGAAAAAGAAGATCATGAATAAGTTTTATCCAAATGGGAGGGATAGTAATAATGACTTATCATTTCCTCCAGGATTATGTCAACTCTGACTTTTATCATAATACAGTCCATAGAAATTGAGACATCTTACATAATTTCACATTTATCCAAAAATTCATATTGACTAGGCAATTTAAGCAAAAGTCAACAATGTGCTGAAGAATTCGGAAAGACACACACGCGCTATGAATTGTGAAAGAGAAAACGAATAGTGATTCAGGGTTCTGCAACGTCAGTATTTTAAAAGAACAGAATTCCAAAGTGCTTCAGGATATCACCTCCTAAATAGAAGAACAATGGCTGCATCTTTTGTTATGTTTTGCTGAAAGGAACTCAAATACTTGATAGATCTTTTAATGCTCTGAAGACACATATTAAACACCTGGGAGTGCTTCTCTAGTTTACCATTGGGGTGACACAAAGGACTGCCAATTTCCAGTGGAACCTTTAGCTCAAAAGGACTCTGTAGAAGGCAAGATGTGATGCAAAAACTCCCAGGGTGAGTCATGCAATCTAGGAGACTCTATGAGGTTAAAATTTTAGTGCTACCAAAAGATACAGTGTAGAGTTCAAAGTGCTACATGTCTTCACTGAGTAATGATTTTCCTCCCATACTTGCAATTTGTCTCATTTTATTGACTTGTCAATTGTGTTCACTGAAATTTTTGTTGTTGTTGTTGTTTTTGGAGGTTGTGGTGGTAGTGGTGGTTGTGGTGGTGTTTTGTTTTTGTTTGTTTTGCTTTGAAGTTTGTCTGACAAAAGTATTACTCCAGTAATTTACTTTACTTCCTAGTGACAGTACTGGTAGCTAATTGCATCTGCCCACTTTCTAGACTTTTCTAGTAACTCTTTTCCAAAGAAGGTTATCCTTTTTCTCCAATCCCTATAATATGGTTGGATACAACCTACTCTCTACAATATTTTAAACCTTCCATGAAATCTGCTAATTTCTGTTTAATTCCTTGCTTACCTTAAATAGTACTCTATTTCTCTCCCATTAATATGGCTTTCAATATTTTCCAATATCAGAATGGTTTTTTTTTCCTTATTTCTACAAGAGAAAAGGGGAGATCTATTCTTAGCCCAGTGTTAGTGAAATTTGAACTGCATATTCCACTTTCTTAATTATACATGTCTGATTCTCCTTATATATAGAATTGATGATATTATTACTTTAGGGAGCAAGAAAATACTACATACAATACTTGAAAAGACGATCACGGCTTCTTGAATATAAGCCTTATCACATACAGGCCTTACCATGGCCTTTGAAAAAAAATAACTATTTTGTTATGATATAAAATAAACTACTGAGTTAAAAAAATGTTAGGCATGGTGATACACGCTTGCAACCTCAATTCCATGAGTGTTTATAGCAGGAAGATTGCCAATTCCAGCCTCACCTGGACAAATTAACAAGATACTCTCTCTCTAAAAACAAAAAAAGGAATAGTAAGTTAAATAGCTAATGGATTTAGCCTCTTATAAAGACTTAGATTCATAGTACCACAAAATAAAACAAAATAGAATAAAATAAATAAAATAAATTTCTCTAAGATACAGCAAACCAAATATGAAACATTGACTCTTGTTCTTCTTGTTAACTGTAGCTTATTGAGGATAGAAGTTTCTGCGTATCGCTCCTCCATGATAGGAACAGAATCCTAATACAGGAAGAAATAAAATGAAAAAAATGGCAGAATTGCAAGCTGTTGTTCTTATCTTTAAAATATGGAAGAAATATGCAACCAGCAAAACTGAATAACTAAGTAAAATAATAACTTAGTATGGGTGTTGTTTGTGTCTGTGTAGTTATTTCGTGCTTTCTAGGACAGATCTAAAAAAAAAAAAAAAAGGAAGCTCTTCGAAGAGCTCCATGATTCTTTTCCTATTGCAGCAATGAGAAAATACTGACTGTGAACAAATAATGTCTTAGCTGTCTACCATACGTGTCTTAGTTAGACCCTTCCAGTTCTCCGTGGTCAATGTGGAACAAGAAGGAAATCCCGAAGTTTTCTATACAACCAGTGCAAAGTAGCTGAGCCCCTGGAGCACCAAGAAAGGCCTGAGTATGGGGCCATCCCAGGTTTGGGGAAACCTCCTAGTGTGAGGACCTTCAGCTCACAGATTAGTGCAAGTCAGAAAAGTTAGGGGAATACTTACTTTTTTTTTAATCAGTTAAATTCTCAGAGGCACCAACAAAGCAAGCATCTAGACTAATGATTAATATAAATCTGATAGACTACAGCTGAAATCAGTAGAAAAAATAAAGAAGAGTGGGTCAATGGATCAGTGGAAGTTTCATTTCTCTGAGGCAAAAACATATTTAACCCTCTCATAGACCCAGGTTCCCCTCAGGAAGGACTTGGGACAGAAAGACTGACAGCTGAGGGTAAAGAAAATGCTTAGTGGACAAGGTGAACCCTGTTGCTAATTTTTAAAAGCTCTTAGTTCTTCAAAAACTAAATTACATTTGATTAAAAAGTTTTTAGTGTTTTTTTTTTTTTTTTTTTTTTTTTTTTTTTTTTTTTTTTTTTTTTTTTTTTTTTTTTTTTTTTTTTTTTTTTTTTTTTTTTTTTTTTTTTTTTTTTTTTTTTTTTTGCCAAAAAGCTACCTCTGCCTCTCCTCTAAACTCCTTGATTTGCAAATCTAATTGAGCTGAGTGTGGCCTGTGCTGAAAGAAGGAAAAAAAAAAAGAGTAGGCTTTGAATGAATACAAAAATAATAGAATATAAGAATAATAGAAGCCCAGGAACATGGTGATATCCACTTTAGACAAACTAATAATTTGATTCATTTTGTCATAGAATGCTACAAAAAATGAAGTTATATTTCATACAATGTAAACGTTGACCTGTTTTCTCAGTCTTACAATATCATTTTTTTATTTTAGAACAGTACTTCTAAACATTATCTTAATAATTGCAGAGTAGTCTATCTTCTGTAAACTGTAGTTTGAAAACTAATTTTATTGATACCACATATTTGTATTATCCTTTTCCTTATATAAATGATCAATAATACATAGAAAATCTCCTGCCATCCTGAAGTTGAGGTTGAGATCAACAACTAATAAGAAGCTAAATTACTGATCACACTTAAAAAGAACCATGATGAACAGTCAACAAGTGGAACCAGATACCACATCTCAGATCTTACAAGAGGCAGATGGTGGTTAATTTTATAATTTTTTATATCAGCTCAATTGAACATAGGATGCCCATAAATTTGATCAAATGTTATTCTAAGCATTTCTGTGAAGCTATTTTGAATGATAGTAATAAATAACACCAATAAGTTGAAGCTAACAGAATAATAGAATGTCCTCCATGTTATGAACGGGCTTAACATAATCATGTGATAGCTGAAATAGAATAAATAGATGGACTTTTTCACACACACACACACACACACACACACACACACACACACACAAATGCCCTACTATCTCTGCTAACTGCTGGCCTGAAATATCACTTTTTTTTCTAGCCTGTGAATTCAAATCCAAATATCACCTTTTCATGGGTCTTGAGATTGCTGGCCTTTGCATTAACTCTCATGGATCTCCAGCTTACTGACTAACCAGCCTCATAATAATTTGAGCCTATTCCTTATTTTGCGCGCGCACACACACACACCACAGAATCCTAATTCCAAGTGGCCAAACTTTTGTTGCTTAAACCTCAAACTCACAGGGATTATATATCCCCTCAAATATATTGCACAATGAGGGAATAAAGCATAGACAAAAAGGAAAAGATCTGCCATGCTGGGTTTGGGAGGACCGTCATGGCTTCTCTTCAGAGATCACGGGGCGAAGTCACCCTACAACACCCTGAGCCAAGTAAAGGGGCTTACTTCCAAGATAGTAACAGACACAATGGCTCCGGCAGAAGAGGTTAGTGGGCTTCTCGTGGCACGGCAGCCCCGGAGGCCTCCTCAGTGCTGCCAGTGGTATGAAAGCACTCACAGCCAGAGAGCTGGGAGGATGGCTGCTTTTCCTTCTTTGTTGTTTTGGTGTGCGCGCAGGTGTAGAGCAGGTCTGGTGATGTTAGAAGAGAGAGCACCATTGGAGAAGCCTGCTCCAACAGACTCTGAGTAACTCTGGCGCAAAAGGGCCCACTTCAGTTTTCCTTAGCCCTTATGGGGTGTAGAAGGTGACCCAGTGATGTCTGTTGCTCTAGGGAAAGGAACAAAAAGGTAACCAAAGGGGGAAGGGAGAGTTGTCTAGGGCACCGCTGCAAGAGGCCAAGTAGCAGACCTGCCCACTGTGAAGTCTGCGAAGGCTGAAGGGAAATAAGGTTGCCTTTCTCGGAGGGCGTCCCTCATCCACATGTTGGGTAGGATAAAACTGAATACTGTCCCCAGGAGAAGTGTGCTCACCATCAATTTTGTGACCAGCGCAGCAGTTGAGGTCATAGGGGCAAACAAAATCAGATCAAGTCCAAGCACGAGCAAGAGCATCCTGCAACTGGGCCGCAGATCATTTGCATAACGCTTATTTCCTCCCCCAGTTTCCTCCTGCCCTGCCCCCGCGCCAGAGGCTGGAGTGTGAAGAGAAGGTGTGGCCCAGACATAGGGTCCTGCCTCTGCCTCCGGTGGGAATCTCTTGATTGGCAAATCTAGTTGGCCTGAGTAAGTTCTGTCCCCAGGAAAGGAATAAAGAGGGAGTGGGCTTTGAATGAGATACAAAAAGCTGAAATAAAAATGCTGCTAGCATTTATTTCACCTAAGTAGGGTATCTGGAAGTTCATAATTCTGCTTGAAATCTTGAGAATAGTGAAAGAAAATTTAACATTGTAGACATAGTTTAAGCTAGTCACTAAAATGAAAACTATTTCAGTATTTGGGGTAATGTATGCAAATAGGTGAAACTCCTCAGAGAATCAAGTGTGTCAATGGACTGACACCAGGAGTTTGCTGCATTATATCATTTAATCCTTGCCCCATTTTTTGGTGATAAGAAAAAAAACATATGAATTGACATATTAAAAGCAGGACGGTCATTATGACATAGTCATGGACATGTTATATGTAATCCAAAGAAAAGGGCACGGCTGGGTTTCAGTAAAAATAGTTTGTGCACCAAATATTGACACTTTTCATCATACTTTATTTTTACACTTTGCCCTCTAGTTCTATCACTTGACAAAGTGGTTCTTATGCCTGTCTTTCATCTGAATTTTTTGGTTAGAGTCATGGGTATGGCCTGAATCTGAAATGTCCACCTAAACCTTCATATATTTAGATGTAGTGAGCTAATTATGAAATCTTCTCCTGTAAAAAGATGGGTCCTGGTTGGAACAAAGGGTCCCTGGAGCAGGACCTGAGAGGGTATATGCTAGTCCCACATTTCCTCACTCTCTTGGCTTTCTGTTTGTCACGCTGTGAACCACTGACCTCTGACTATGGCTCCACCATATGTTTCTACCAATGCCAGCCACTCATGAACTTTGACCTTCTGAAACTCTAAGCAAAAATTAATCTTTCTTCTCTGAAATTGTGGATATTGGGTATTCCGTCCCAGCAACATGAAAGTGACCAAGACAAAAAGTAGTACAAGAGAAGCGGTGTTGTTGCTGTGACTTTACCCAACAATATGGATGAGAAACCCTTGGGGGAGAGTATTTTAAAGTTTCAAGATGCCCACTACACAAGGGGTAGAGTAATGTGAGCGAAGCTTGATCGAAGATCATGTCAGAAGACCAGAATGTTGATAGAAGTGTGGATGGTAAAAGCCAAGCTCAAGAAGTTTCAGGTGGGAAGGAGGAAAAAGCACAGTGATGTTTTGACCCTATCCTGGGATTTGTCTGAAGCTGTGTTTAAGGGTGATGGACTACTTAGTCTAACGGGGAAATCTGAAAGCAACAACGTTTACACTGTCTTGTGGGTTCTGTTCGCAGCTTTTAGCCAGCCCTACCCTGGGAAGCAGAACAAAATGCCAGAAGGACATGTGGCTGTTAAAGAGATTAAAATTAAAGAGAAGCCAAACAGTCAGAATCAGGATTATAATAATGATACCTCAGGGGTACCTCAAAAGTCAGTGAGACTCCACTCTTTACCAATTCAAGAGTAGAGAAGCAAAAGTCTTTGCTTTGAGGAGAGTTGCCCAAGACATCTTGTAGGGCCAAAGAGAGAAGGGTTTGCCAGAGTTTAACCACCTGGAGTTCAGCCATCTAAGAACTCAGGGTCCTCAGAAGCACGTTTTCAGGGGAGATCAGTGGCACTGGTCAAGCCAGTGGTGAGTTTTGGTGACATCAACAAGGTGGTCGCTTTACAGAGTTCAAGAGTTGGGTCGTGGAGGCTTCCACCTAGATTTCGGAGGAAGGTCTTGGCTGCAAAGTACTGTGCCCTGGGAGGGCAGTGCTATGAAGCCAAGGAGCAGTGGAGACTCCAGAAGTTTGGAAATTCCAAAAATATGGACTGTCTGCTGAATGGCCACAGTCTGTGAATGGAGCCACTCCAAAAAGAAAATCTGCAGAGGCTATGGTGAGGCAATTCTTCTGGGGCAAGGCAGGCCCAGCCATGTCCTTTGGAGCTCATATTCACCACAGCTTGCACAGGGTGCTGGACAAAGAACTATAGAACTTAATGAAAGTACAAGATTTGGATATTATCCTATTGAGTGTCCTGTCCTTCTTTGGTCCAATTGCTTTCTCTGCTCCCATTTCGCTCTTGTGGAATAGGTCGCTTACCTTGTGCTATTGTTATGTCGAAAGTGTTTAACTTTTATTTTCATAGGAGCTCAAAACTAACAGTTTGCCTTGAGTCCCAGAGGAAACTTTGGACTTGGATATTTGGCAAGGCTGGAGCTGTGAAGACTTCAACAACTCATAGAGAAAGACTGAATGCATTTTGCATAAGGAGGTGGACATGTGTCTTTTGAAGGTCAGGAACAGAATGCTATGTAGCTTGCATCTGAAATGTTCCCCCAAAACTCCGTATATTTGGATTTAGTGAGATACCTATGAATCCATGTGATCTTAAGAAGTGGGGCCTAGTCAGAAGAGGTGCTGAGGCCAGATCTGTCCGGGCATATGCGAGCTCCCCACTTCTTCACTTGAGCTGCTTTCCTCCCAATATACCTCCACCCTGTGCTTCTACCATCGCCAGCTGCCCGTATATGTGATCTTCTGATACTTCAAAATAAAATAATAAAATAAAGTAAAACAAACCTTTCTTCTCTCAAGCTGTGGATATCGGGTATTCCCTCTCAGCAATAAGAAAGTAATGAAGACAAATCTTTAAGAAGTTCTTTAAATAATGGTGAATAACCTTAGTTGAAAAAAATCTGTCCTAATCAAAAAATGTTTGTTGTAATTATCTAAAGAATTGTCCCCAATCCCTCTGCTCGATCATTCAAACTTGTCTCACTAGTTAATGTTTTACTGTATTATGTACTAAATTATATAAGAGCTTATCTGTATGTAGACTAATTGCATGTTGTTCTGTACTGATTTAATTTAATTTCTGTATATGTTTTAGTATCTAATTCATCCATTTCAACATTGTTCTTTAACACTGTTCTAAATATTTTCATTTCTTTCCTATATAGAAAAACATTTTTTTTAAAGGTTTAAACAGAAATCTCAGTGATGCATTGGTATTAAGTTAGATATATACATTAGTTTCTTAACTGCATCTGGAATGATATATCTACATTTATGTATTTGGTTTGCATATAATATTTTGAGTTTGCTGTTCTTTGTTTTTTGTGGGTCACCGGTTTTTAAAGGTAACTGTATATTATTTGTTCCTTATTTTAATATCTACAAATATAAATATATAAAATTATATGAGTTCACTGCAAATTTTCATATACATTGTCAAGTATATTACTACTGCCAACAATTTTATAAATAAACTAGTTTTGGTTCTTTAGTTCTTACATTTTATGTAATATCACTTCTGAGTTTATATTAGATTTTCACTGTTTCTTTTTATCCATTATCACACAGATCAATGCCTTTGCTTCTACATACTTTAATGATATGGTGTGTTTCTAGCTTGCAGTTGTAGTAGTAATTTCTGCTGCATGAAGCCTAAGAATGAAAGCGTGCGTGGAAAAGAACAAGCAATCCAGTAAGTGTATTTTGTTAATAGTGTAGTGATTACCAGTCTCTATTCTTATATAAACCGATTAAACAAGATTCCATGTTGTAACAGTTTCCAAACTGTGCCCTTTAATGATATATAATGATGTGTGGTACCAGCACAAGGGATAAAATGTACAACTCAGTTGCCTCCAGTAAATAAGCCATCACACCCAGGTCAAACACAGAGGGCACTTCCTCTGAGAGTAAGCTGGGCACAGTGCAGTGGGAAGCCTCTACCATCTGTAATGACCCTTCAGATATATTCTTAGTTGGTTATACCTGAGTGAGGGTAGGTACCTGGAACTACCCAGCTCTTTTAATGAAATATCTTTCTCATTAATTTATAATTTCCCCACAGATACTCTAGCTAGATAAATATTCTTTCTGTTAGAGCACTTAAATGTGGAGGAAAGACATTCTGAAACAAGATCAGTTTGCCATCATTCTTTCTGTGCAGGATTCCTGGTATTAGACACAGGATTTATGTCCCATTTAGGTTAGTGCTCAGGCAGGAACCAGAAGGCTGGGCTTTCACTGGCTGCTGTCACCAGGACTGTCACTGTCACCTGAGTACCCCTAGGCTTGTTGTTAGTACCACTTCCTTTGTTCCTGCCTTTTATCTCAGTGCCACTGACCTGATACCAATTGAGCTGAGATAAAATAACGGTGCCTGTAGATATTCACTGTGGTCCAAGTGGGAGGCTTGACATCACAGTAACTCAGAAAAAGATGAAAAGGTAGCGCTAGCAAACAGCAGAGCACACAAGCTGCAACTTTAATTGGAGTTGCTGTGTCGGACAACAAAGGAAACAGGTTGACTCATTTGGCTTCTATTGTACTGGAGTGGTGAGGTTATTTTAGTGTATGTCCTAGCTATTGCTTCTAGAGCATCAAATAGAAATAGATTAGTCCAAGCCCTATTGAATACATTTGGCTTATAATACACTTTGCATTTAAATCAATTTTATAGGTACCTAAAATAGATTCTCTAACTGGGAAGAAGTTGTATAAGTAGCAGAGAGAATGATAAGAGTGTTTTGTGCCATTCATTCAAAAGCACGTAAGTTGCTAAAGATACACTTTTCAATCATTGTCTAGCCTACTGAGACTATTGGAAGAGTTCAGATTCTTCTCAGTTCCTCTGAAATGTTCCACTTTTGTCTGATGTTGTTTTAAATTCCTATTATCTCTAAATGTGTTTCCCTGGAACACATAACAGTGTCAAGTAAGACACCGGGAAGCTGAAAAAGAAGCTAAAAGGCTGTTTCTTTTGGTCTTTTTTCATTCAGCCCCCTTGTTTCTTTTTATGAGGGTTCATAGGTATAGTCTAGTTTTACTATTCTATAAAAATTATTTGCACTGTGGGGAGGGGGAAGGCATTGTGGCTTCTCAAAACCATACAGAGGTAGAAGGTTTGCTACCAGCTGTGGGCTGCTACACATATGAGTTGAAAAGGAATGTCCCCACTGCAAAGATGCATCTAGCCCAAGCTCAGAGGGTTCAAATTAGAAAGAATTGATTCAAGGGAAACAAACAAGAATGATCAGATTTAACCTGTATATGATTTTACACTCTGTGACTTTAAATCTAAGTGGGAAATCGGCACCTTGTGAGCTTCTACAGATAGAAGAATGTTCTATGAAATTGTCAACTGAACTCTACGAGGCTAATTGAAAGCTCAGTGGTTAAGCTAGTCATTTATCTCAAGGCTCATGCCAATGGACTGTTTCATACTCTCCTCACCAATACTGTACCATCAATTAAAGGAACTTTCCCACAGTAGAAAATGTACAGTAAAGTTCTTTACAATTATGTTTACCTAGAAATTGTGAGAAAATAATTTTGTATTTTTTTCAAATTTTAGTATGTGTGATGATGGCATTCAGGACACACTGACCCAAAATATGGCATTTTGGTGTTTAAATAAACAACAGAAATCAGGAAAGTCACTCTCACTTTCTTCCCCTGTCACTACTCCCCTGACACAGGTGCTAAGACCCCTATTTGTAATAAGGGTTCTCTAATCAAAGAAAAGGAACATCTTTAGCACCAAAAGCACAGAAATAAATAGAAAAGCCTGAAAAATAGGCCTGTTAAGGTCTTCCCTGGCTAGTTCATTAACATCAAATCACAGTCATTTGCCCTTCAATTATAATAGCTCCTTATGATGCACCCTTCATCAAACTTATACATAAGACTACACAAACTTACATTTCTTTGTGTCTCTGTAAAGGCCTTCATTTCACATAAAATCTATACTAAGAAAATTTGAATATTTTTTTCTTACTAATCTGTCATCTGTTGTGACCAAAGCCTCCCTTACAATGAGAAGCCTAAGTTTATTTTTCTTACTCTATTTCTATCAAGGTAAAATACAACTTTAGTGAAACATAACTATTGAGTGAAATTCATGTATTTACAATTTCCCAACTATATTTGAGATTTAGTATTATTTAACACTTACTCATTAATCATACCTTCATTTCTATTCACACTCTTCCTTTTACCAGAGACAATGTCAGCCTTTGAACTTGTACATGCAATAAAGCGTCTCTACAAAACATGGAAAAGTAGTATGGATATCGACAATACATTAGAGCCTGGATACCATAAAACCCAGTGATTAAAACTCTACCTCTGGAGTGACAGCAGTCAACTGTTCTACATATAAGGGAAAAAATCAAAGAGATCTCTCTTGTGACACCTATATTCACATCTCTTTTGAAGCTCTGGATGAATAAACATGTTATCTAGGCCAGGTTTCCACATTAGAGCCACAATTACACTAAAATTAAGAAAAAAAAATTTCTAAAATAGTTCAAACACAGGGGAAAAAAGTGCCTCTTCCAGAGCGCCTTTCTAGGAATCTTACAGTGCTTAATCTTTCTTACCCCCAAAATTATAAGCAGAAAGAAAAATATCAATATTTAAAGCAGATCTTATCAACTGAAAATGATTCTACCTATCCACCCAAAAAACGTTTGTTACTCTCTATCTACAATTTTGCTTTTTGTGATTTTCTAAAAATATGGAAGTCACCAAAATACCCATGAACAGACCAATGGCTACACAAACTGTGGTATTTATACACAATAGAATACTATGCATCTATAAAGTCCAACAATGTGGTGGCTTTTGAAGGGAAATGGAAGAAACTTGAGAACATCATGCTTGGTGAAGTGAGTCAGAAGCAGAAGGTGAAACATCAAATGGTCTTTCTGATATGAGAGTCCCAGAGCACAACTATCTCATGGAACTTAAGATGAAAAACAAAGCGATCCATGGGGGTAAGGTGGGGAAGGAGGGAAGGATGGGTAGGGGCAGGGACAAAAGGAGAGTGGGAAAGTCCTTGTCACCTTGGCAAGATGTATAGGTGCACAAAATGCTCAAGTTCACTGTAAACCTTAAATGTTGAGCTTATACATATCAATAAAATGGGAAAAAGCTTAAAATTTATTTACTTATTTAGTTTTGTAAATATATGAATTCTGAATTCTATAACAAATTAGAAGCATGGGGCTTGGGAAATCAGGGAGCATCTCTGCCCATCACTTTCTCTAGCTATAACTTTGTCACATGGCACAGAGAAGATGTGGGTGACATCTGGTGGGTAGAAGCCAGGACAATGCCAAGTGCACTTCAGTACACAGACCTCAAAGCAAAGAACCATCCAGCACCAACTGCTGATAATATCAAGGTTAAATAACTCTGGTACAGAGGATTAATTGAAAATGAGCTCTTAGGTAAGCCACATATCCTTAATACTGTCAGTTAGAATAAGTACTATGCCAGAAAATGTCTCCAAGTTAATAATATCTTGTTCTATTTTTTCTTGGTTTACTTTAAGAGAAAGAATTTGGGATTTAGAACTCTTGAGAGTGGAAACAAACATTTATCGACCATAAAAAGTAAGTGAAAGGTGGCATTGCAGATTTTTCCCCCTTTTTCTTCATCATACACAGTATTTCTTCCCAGCATTCAGGTTTAGAAGGCAAATTAATCTTTCAGATACTTGAAAATACAGATCAGTTTAAAAGTATTAGCTAAATTTAGGTAAATTTAGCTTATAATTACTCTAAAAATATTCCTAGAATGACTTGGAGTTGTACGCACATACAGGGTACTCTGAAGTCCTTTAATTTACCTGTCACTTCAGAAATATAGCAATGAAATCCCTAACGATTATTCCTATTGACCTAAAGCAGAAAACTTAAGTAATGCATAGTTGTGATAAATAAATGTGATTATTTTCTAATTTATAAGAAATCCATGGAACTTGCAACAGTGTAGTTGAGTGGATAGAGCACTTGCTTAGCCTGTACAAGGCCCTAGATTTGATCACCTGGCACCATATAAACATTAGCCTTGCATGGTGGTGGATGCCTGTGATCCCAGCACTCAAGGGGCTGAGGCAGGATTGTGAGTTCAAGGCCAGCCTAATCTATACAGTGAATTCAGGATCAGCCTGAACTACAAAGCAAGATCCTTCCTCAAAAAAAAAATTAAAAATATTGTAATGCATACATTTTCTTACACTTTAAGAGACAGAGAAATAAAACTATGGTATTTGTCACAATTAAACAATAGAGAAAAAAGGAGATTATGATTATAGCTAATGTTTTGTTAATAGAAAATATTCAAGTTATGTTCTTGACCTCGGATGTCCACAGAAAGTACCAAGGAAAGAGCTCTCACGCTGTCTTCAATTGTCTGAAATATTATGATGCCAACACAGGGAAATAGTTAGGTTAAGGTTTGTGAGTCTGAATGATATGGTTTTATTTAAACTTTAACACATAAGAATTGGGCCTTTTTTATTATTTAAACCATATAAATAAACCAAATTTATTTTACTTAGCTTGTAGTAGATGCATGCTAAATATTACAGTATAAAACACAGCAGTTTGATAACTTACTATCAATAAAACATATACTGACATGTAATTGAGGAAATAAAGACAGAGTTTAAATTGCCCAATGGCCCAGAGAGAGTGAGTGGAAAAGAAAGCATACTGCACTAATAAAAACAGGAAAAATTACCAATAAATTCACCTCCCAGTATTTTTCACAGTTTACTATATATCTCAACCCAGATTTCTTTGCTAAATTAAAATCACATTATGTATATTGCCTTGTGATCTTCTATTCTCACTTAACAATGCATCATAAACATTGTTTTAAAGCAGCAGCTGTTGGAGCTGGGGGTATGGTTCAGCAGCGAACAAGCGCAAGGCCCGGGTTTGATTTCCAGCCCCACGTAACACCACGTGATCAGGCACGGTGGCCCACACCTGTAATCTCAGCACCGGGGAGGCTGAAGCTGAGGAATTTCCTTAAGTTCAAGGCCAGCCGGAGCTACCTAATGAGTTCAGGATAAGCTTGGACTACAGAGTGAGAACCTTTCTCAAAAAAAGAAAACAAAATAAGTAAACAGTAAAAACAACAATTGTTTCTTGTTCTGGTTTATGATTGGTAATCTGTTGCACCCCTTTGAGCGTAATGGCACTACAAAGTAAGCCAAAAAGAAACAAAACAAAAAAGCCTGGTTTCTTAAACAAACACAACTACCAAATGCTATGTGAACCTCACTAGCAGGAGATCTATTTTTTGCAAGCTGTTTGAGGCTTAGAAACCTAGGGCGCGTACTACCCTATGAGAAAAGCAGATCCTTGTGTTGCCCAGAATTAATGAGTGTGAAAACACTGGGTTTATTTTCAACAACATGAGACCCATCTATCATAAACATGTGAAACAATGTGAAGAAATATGTCCAAACTTGTTCATCACATACTCCACAAAAGTAAATTACTAAAGCATGCATCAACCATTAATGTGTAATAATTTATTTGTAGATCATACGCATAATCTGGCATGCCCATGGATTATAAAATAAAAGTAAGAAATACATATATCAACATCATTTATGGAAGAACATATCCTCTCCTCATTGTATGTTCTTGACACATTTGTTGAAGATCTTGTAACTCTACATACTTGTATTTAATTCTGGGCTTCCTATTTTGTTTCTACCGGTCTGTTTTTACGTCTTTGCCACACTATTCAAGTTACTGAAGCAGTGTAATGCATTCTAAAATCAGGAAATGTGAAGTCTTCGGCCTTGCACTTGAGATTGTTTTCACCATCTTGAATCTTTCATGGTTCCATATAAGTGTTATGACTTTTTTCTATTCACAAAATAGACTTTTGATCTCATAATGCTGCTTTTGTGGGATATATTCAAAATAATTGAAATCAGGACCTCGAGGATACTATCTGTACTCTCATGTGTAATGCAACATTATTCACAGTACCCAAAATATGGAACCACTCCAGATGCCCATCAGCAAATGAATGCATAAAGAAAATATGGTAGGTACATATGATCGCACATCAATCAGCCGTTAAAAATGAGGAAAAACTGTTTTATGAGCTAGCACAGGTGAACCTGGAGTAAGTTATGCAAAATTAAATGTCATTCTCAGAAAAACAAGTAACCCATGATTATAGTTATGTGAGGTATCCATAGGAATCAAACTTACAAATGCAGAGTATAGAGGTAATTGCTAGAGGAGGGGAAGGAAAGATAAGTTATTTAGTGGTTGTGAAATTTCAGTTATTCAAGAGGAATAAATTCTAGTTATTTATTGTACAATATATTACCTACCCAGTTAACTTTAACTTATTGGGTATTTAATATAATAGTTAAGAGATAGAGTTTATATTTAATGTTCTTAAATTCAAAAAGAGGGGGCAGGAAAAATGGAGGAAGTCACAAAGAAGAGGATGGGTATGTTACCAGTTCAATTATGATGATCTGACAGTTTCATGGGTAAATGCATATGTCCAAAATTATCAGACGGTATACTTTATACTCAAGCATTTTGGGGTATTAAATATACCTTAATAAAACTGTAAAAGGACAAAAGGGAAAGTTGAGGAGCAAAGGAGTGGTAGCATATTTAACAACCCCTAAAAATATTAATAGTTATAATAAATGTTTGTTAACATTATTAGAGATTATTTAAAAACAACCTACTCTTAAATTCATCTTGATGTAATTGATGTAAATACACAATTTTAAATAGATTTTGATCAGTGCAATTCCTTTTCAGCCTGCTTCTTTTTATATCTTATTAAAGTGCTGCTCTGTTTAACTCATAATGTGTCTTATTTGGAGCCCATGGAAAGAATATTTGTGACTAAAACCTGCATTACACACCCATAAACTGAAAAGAAACAGAAACTCCACCATAGCGTGGATCTCACTCCTCCCACAGGCTCTATCATTTGACTTACCATCCAATCTTCCATGATAGGAACCAAGTGAGATTTCAGTACCATTGAAAAGATGAATATTCATAAAATTGTATCCGGAAAATATAGCATTTTTCCACACAACACTTTGAATCCCCTGGAGAATCATGGCTTTTGGAAATATATTTCTGTAAAGTGCCAATGGCAAAAGAGATGTCCCTGACTAAAAGAGAGACTAAGTCTAAAGGAAATAAAATCTTTCCAAATACATTTACATTTCAAATGACCTAGCCAAAGAAAGGAGGGAAATGTTTTCCTTCATTTGCTCATTCTTGAGTTGGTCTAAGCATCACAGGTGAACTGGTGAGGAAAGAGCCTGTGGAGAGAATGGAGAAGAGCGTAGGGGAAGATGATGGATGGAGAACAAAGGAAAGATGGGCCAGAGGCTGAGCCATGCAGCCTTCACATGAAAGCTTGCTTTCTGCAATTAGAGCAGGCATCATACACGAGGACATTCTGCTTAGAAAGATGCAGCTTCACTCATGCTATGCCCAGAACAAAAAATAATATATACATATATGAATGCAGGAATAGACAACAATGCAGAAACAGTGTAGCCAATGTGAGGGAGGCCAGAGGGAAGGACCGTTTAGGTCCTTAGGCATCTAACACCACTTTGGGCTTGAGCTTGTTAGGCAAGCACCGTTGCTGCTGAACTAGAAATAGAAATAGTTACTCTCTGCTCTGAGCGTGAATCATATGTGCACATAGACATGACATGCACTGTGATTGTGAATCAACATCAAGGGGCCAACATAGATGCCCTGGATTCAGTAGTCCATTGTCAACCAAGAAGCACAGAAGGGAAAAAGCAAGCAAACATTTTTTTTTTTTTTTTTTTTTTTTGGAGAGGAAGAAGAAGCAGGAAAAGTCAAATATGGGAATAAAAGAGCCAAGAGATACACAGAGGTCGAGAAGAGAAGACACTGTCAGTGCGACCCCGTAACACCTCTGTACCATCCTTCCTATTGTAGCAAGCTCTGGACGTACCATATTGCCATTTGAACTTAGTAATAGGAAACATTATGTACTTCGCATAATATTTTTTCTACAATTAGATTTGGTTAGCATAAAAAATATGAATTAAGTTACAAAAATGATTAATTTTATGAGACTTGCTGGAAACCATCATTGATTTTAGAGAAAGAACATCATAAATGATACAGATTTATGGAAACAATAAATGAATAATAAAAATTCTTGATTTTTTAAAAAGGGAACATGCGATATGAGAAATTACTTCTTTATTTTAAATTTATTATTTCCTCCTATGGCAATATTGATAGCCTTAATCATCTGAGCTAGGAAAGTGCGAGAGAAGTAATTCAGTTCAGCTAAACTATATGTGATGAAATAAATCTGCAGCAAATATTGAACCACACATTTTCATGAAGGGTCTTTTCTGTTTGTAGATACTAGGAGGAGATTTAAATAAATTAAGATATATCAAAAAAGTATCTATAACACACTGCCAACTCTATCGTTAAAGTAATACCTTGCATGGAAGCCCAGGGACAATAATGAAAATTATGCTCCCAACAACTCATGTCTGTTAGCATACATCTGCCAAACACATGAAAGTAATGGATTCTGATAACATCTGAGATTCTCTTTCTCCCCATGCCACCCTAACTTAGCTGGGTGACAGGAAAACTCCTGTTTTTAAAGCTGTTTTCTATATTTTTCACATCTCGACACTGGGGATAGCAACAAAGGTTACACCTCCGCAGGCTGCAATGACCTTAAGGAGTAAACCACTAAACAGCAGGAACAGAACTAGGAACACCAAAAAATACGAAGCAGCGAAATAGACTTCATGAAATGGCACTAATAGACGTGTGTGTGGGTGTGTACGTATATGTATGTATATGTGTGTATACACACACACCCACACACGTCTATTAGTGTCCACTTTTTGTCTGACCTTCTGTTGTTGATCTCTTTTCCTGAGAACGCAGTGAGCCAAGGCTAACGACCCCATCGCTAAGACTTGAGTGGAGAAGGGAGGAATCAAAAATGAAGTTTGGCTGATGAACAAAGAGGGACTGATGCCAGGGCCCGACGAGGTGTGTGAAGCCAGAAGAGTCAGAACATCACACGTAAAGGGAGGGTGGAGACCAAACACCAAGGTAGGCCTCAGTAATGAAGATCAATCAAGATACTTAAGGCAGGTTTGGGAGGTGAAGCGCACACAGTTTTCCAGACATAATGGGATCCGTGACATGGGACCTTTTGTACTGTGCTGCATCTGAGCCCTGCAGGGGGCTGGGAATCGTGCAGCTGAGCTGTTCTTGCACTTGTAAGTACTCAGCTGCCTCCTTCGATATAAAAGTTTGAGAAAACAAAATAGAAATAAAACAATAGTTTTGCAGAAAATAGTACTATGAAAAATCCAATTTACAAACCAAAAAGCAATTTGCATCTTTGGGTACTAAAAATAAATTAAGTCTCTGAATTAGTCAAAGTTTAATAAATCAAAATGTTCTCTTGCCTGAAGAAAGCTCATTCCTTTCACAGTTTATAGGCATCCAAATGGATTTATCATCTTGTTAGAATCTGAGGTTGCATGCCTCTTCTGCTAGTAGAAACAATGCCTGTTTTGCTAAGTAGAAGCTGTTCCATTTGCAGTGGATTTTATTAATTAGAATAGACAAGATTTTACTTTGGTAACAAATAAATTATACAATGTCAGTTCCTCAAAATAATGAAAGTATATTTCTCACTCATAATACATGTCCAGCATGAGTCAACACTCCAGCTGTTTTACTTCTTGTAATCAGGTAAGGAAAAGCTAACAGATTTCTCCATCTGGAGCATATGTAACAATCATGATAAGAGAAAAGCCAGCTTTGAAGAACAGACAGACCAAGAACTATTTTTGCACAAAGTGTGCTTAGCACATCCTCACACAGTTCTTTTGCTAAAAGTGGGCTAATAACCCACTTAAAGGCAATGAGGTTTGGGAAGAATAAACTCCCAAAGCAGGCATGAAAAATATTATGGTTTGGATCTGGAACATCCCCTAAAAGTCTTATGTAATTAAATGTTAGGGATTATCTGTGGAACCACGTGCTGTTAGGAGATAGGGGCCTGTAATGGAGAGGTGGATTATGGGCGTGTGGTGGATTGTAGGCGTATTATGGAAGACAGGAGTGTGGTAGATTATAGACTGTAGGCATGAGGTGGATTAGTGGTTTAATCCTGGAAGAGGTAGAACACTGATGCTGGACCTGTAAGGTGTGGATCACTGGAACAGAACCTTGAAAAATAAGTGCTACTTTATCCCTTTCTTCTGGGACCGGGCTTCCCATTAACAATGCCATGAGGAACTTCCTCCATCTCTGCCTCCACCATCTGCTTCCACTGTTGCCAACCGCTCATGAATACATTGAGACTTTCTGAAACTGTGGGCTAAAATAAATTTCTCCTCCTTTAATTTGTCTGTCAGGTATCTGTCACAGATATGAGGAACAGAAGGAGAACTGGGAATTTGTGAAGCTGTGAATTGGAATAATGTTTACCATGTTTGATATTTTAAAATAATAAGATTTTGAAAATCATCTTCTAGAGGAAAGAAACATAAGGAAAAAGGGAGAAAAACAGCAATGTCTGAAGACATAGACATGACCAAGAAGAAAATACAAACCACCAGACGGCTCCTTACAACAATTCAAGATTACAGCATTTTAGTTAGCTCTGAATGTGCAGTTAGCATATACTTAAGATTTCCCCCAAATGCAAAATAAACATGTAATTAGCAATTGAGCCTATCAAGTTTAGATTATTTTTAGGTAAGATAAAATGGAAAGCTACTTTCTGGAAATGAGTGATATCAGAGCTAACATAGAAGCAAAATGCTAGAGGTGGCTTTCCTAGTGAGAAATACTTTTGGGTGTGAGTTCAAAGATTAAGAAACTGATGGTGTTAGATTTCATGACTAGCTAATGAGCAAGGCAAACCAAATAGATGAGAAATAAGAATTTAAGAATTCTAAAGAGCACAAATGAATAATTTTGAAGTTAGTAAAATTTTTTATGATGCCCACAGAAGGGATCTTTGATAATCACTCTATTTCAAGGTGCCAGGAAGAAAAAAAAAGACCTGAGGAAATCATGAATAATTCCAGTGTGATAACAATAGCTTAAAATTAAGAGGAGAAGTTCTGGAAGATACATAGAAGGCAACAAAGTCTAATCTGAAACGATTTTAAAAATCCACTGACCATTAGGAACCTACCAACTGAAAATCTGAAGAATTTGGTTTTAGCAGAATTTGGGTGAATTTGGCAAGTCTTGATTTTAGAATAGCCAAAGTAAGTGAGCCAGGACGGGATTTTTAGAAAGTCTTAGCTCCATTTGGATTATACTGTTGGAAACTATTATTTGTACTACTTTTAAAAACTCTTCAGATTTTGATCATTGTTATTTGGAATTTTTAAAAAAAAATCCTTCTATTTCTTAGTAAATTTGTAGTTAAGTCTTTGACAATACCAAATGAGTTTGTTTTAGAAAATGCAGCTGTGCTGGTGGTAAAAACCAGGGTGAGCTGCAGACAGCAATGAGAAGATGTTAGAGTAAATGATCCAGATGCTTTCGGCGCATGAATGTCCAGGATGGAGTTAGAGCCCGTTTATGACCCATTGGAAGAACTTGGCCTGCTTTAAAATGAAATATTCAAAAATAATTTGCAAAGGTCATTGTTATTAAGATCTCATATCTTTAAACATCATCATTTATACTTCTTCAAACCATGATAAGATTATAAAATGGAGAAAGGAGATTAGGTACTCTAGGTTCTCCCATCATGACCTTTTAGGTCCACCTCAGACATTATAGGCAAGTTTTTCTATTTCTGTATGCAAGTTACTGATTGAAATGTCAATTGTCCACGAAATAGCCCTTTAAAATACCATTTATTATGTCACCTCAGGTTAGTGCTGAACCAGTGATAATATTTGTCAAAATGTGACACTTTATCCAGCTGTCTTTTTCCTGGTACATGCATACACAATATTAAAACTGCAATAGCAGGGACAGTGAGAGGATTAGCTTTGACAGTTTAGTAATTTGGATGCATAATTTCGCTTTGTCCAAGTCACGATGGACTTCTTATTTTAGAAAGGAGATGATTTCAATGAACAAAATGTGATTTGTAAATTGCCAAAGAGAAAGAAATTAGAGGACATCTTGGAATGACAAAAAGATAAAAAAAAATTCAAGATTTAGGTCATTTGTTTTCAATTAAAATGCACATAACTACAGCAAGGTTCTCAATGATCAACATAGAATTGGTGCTTGAAAAATAACAGTAAAATAAAAAGTTAGATTAGCTTTTCATTGGTGTTCAAAAGAATAACTAGCAGAATAGCTTTACTATACAACCGTAACTCTGGAGAAAGAAATATTAAGAAGAAAAGAGAAAGACACAATCTCCTACAATTACAGTAAAATTATGCTTAATGTGACTATTGGGATTTTCTATAATAGAACGTTTTGTTTTCCTGGCTTCCTAGAAATATGGTTCTATGAATGGCGCAGATGTGCTGTTTGGCTCTTTCTCTTTAACCTTCGCACAAGATGTTATTTCAGCCAGGTAATGAACAGCTGTTAAGAAGCCATGTGCCTTTGAAGTTCAGGAATGAAGCTGCAGCTTCTGACCTCATTCTAGGCATTTAGGACAGAGATCATAAAATCAGGAATCCAGAAAATGTAATAAACACAGCCCATTGATGTTGAAATAAAGCCAATTAATTGTCTTCCACAGGGAGTGAGAGAGCCAAGACCAGGATGCTCTTGTCACATGGTTCAGTGAGCACTGAAGCTTCCATTCTAAAGGGACAGTAAACTTGGGGTGTCAGAATTGATTCTCAACCTTTGTGTCTTGATGGCGGTCTGTGTGCAGTTCCTATCATTTTACTATGTTCTGAGCAGTCTGTACAACTTTAAAACAATGAAAACAGAAACCCAAAGTGAAGAGAGACCTAAATCCATTTCAAAAGGAAGTCCCCCCCCCAAAAAAAAAAAAAAGTTCACCAGGTCTGCATCAAGGTCCCTGCAAAGTGGATTGATGGATTAGATTAGTGAAGAGAATGGGATGCTTCACAGACAAACTATTTGGGCCTGTTTTAGCCCACCTTTATAGCTATACTGTCATTTTCCTTCTGTGACTGATACAGCATTCTTGTGATTACTATGCAACCCCTTTAAAAAGCAGCCCCACCACCCTACTTCCAGCTTTCCACCAACCAGAGAATGCCATCAAAATGCCATAGCAAGGATTTTTCCACTTCAGGGCAGCCCATGTACCTGAAGCTCCAACCAATGGTTTGGAAAAACTGCTTTGATTCATGACATTCTTCTGTTCTGTAATTACAAATACTAATACTGCATGCAACTGATGACTCTTTGGAGTGTGGTGCCTGGGCAAACTTGAATCCGTATTCCTGAGTCATGGTCACACATATTTGGTTGTGGAATAAGCTTACTCTTATTCTTTGAGGTAAGAAAGGATTTTTTTTCATCAAAAGTTTTATTGGCACCCAAGGTGTAGCTCAAAAAATGATGAGACATGTTTCATTAGAGGAGCCATTCAGAGCAGAGTCAGGTACCAATACAGGGACCTCTGTGCCCTACCATCCTACATTTTCTCCTCAGATGGACATTGGTTGGTCGCCCTCTGAGGACAGAACTCAATTCATTGGCGGAGGGTTGTAGTTTATTCTAAGCTGTTTTTTGTTTTTGTTTTTGTTTTTCTTTTTCTTTTTCTTTCTTTTTTTTTTTGTAGGATCCAATTGTGTGGAATACCTTGCTGGTTCTCTTTCACGATATTCATTTAAGATATTCATTTTCTTTGTTTACTTGAAAAGCATTTTGTCTGATTAGCCCTTTTTGGTTTTCTAGTTTTCTGACTGTACAGTTTAATTTGGTTTGGTTCTATTTCACTTTGCTTTTTTATTTTGTCTTGTTTTCACTTTAAGATTTTAAATCCATTTGGGTACAATCACTAGTTTTGTTTATTCTCGAAGTATTGCTTTGATAGTTGCTAGCATCTGGTCATTGTGTACTAATACTCTTTGAATGATTAGTTTGGTTTCCCTGTGGTGACTCCAGATTATTGCAATCTTATCCATAGCTTAGGAAATTGTTGAGTGTCTAAAAATGCATCAAAGAGAAGGGGTACCACTCCCTCTAGATCATAAGAGCAGAGATGTCTGGGGGACACAACCCACAACATGCAACAGCTTGATAGGAAATTTCAATAATACATACCCCACTCCTGAGTCTGAAAGAACTTTTTGGGCATAGCTAGGAAGACATATTTGAGGTATTGGTCATCAATATCTTGAGCCACCCCACATCCCTGAAACACATGCAGGACAAACCTGAGACACACATGGGAGGAACAGATCTTGAGGTAATACTTGGGAGAGCTACTTCTCAAAACAGCACATAAGACTGACCAAACCCCATATCCTTCAACTAGTACAGAAAAACTTGCAGTTTTCAGGAAAATTGGAATCAAAAACTCCAAGAAAAAGGAAATGTGCAGAGATGAACCATCATGCAACATTGCAGCCAGCTCCATGTTTGATGATTATGAAAGTTCAACTTGCAAGTGCTTTAAAAAATGAAGAAAACTAACCAAAGATAGTTGACCTTCATGATTCCATGAGTGGGGAAATTTTGATGTTCCAAAATTGGTGTTTTTGCACACACACAAAAAAAATCTAAGAGTACTGGACAATAAGACAAAAGATAACAAATGGTAATGGTACTTTAGTTGAAATTTTAAAATATAGAAATTATTTTTAAAGTATCCTAATTTTGCCAAAGCATCTAAGAAGTGCATTTTGATTGTGTTTTGTCTGCCTATTAATTAACTATTAATCTCAGGTTTGGGGCCTTTCACAATAAAATACACTCATATGTATGTGCGTGTGCATATACATACATATATATTAATTTAATATGCATTATGTATGTATATTATAATATATATAAAATGTGTATGTATATATACATATGTAGGAAAGTAGGGATGTATACATTTAAGGACAAAATGTGCAGTGATTCTCAGCTTGAATGTGAGTCTCAATGAATGTAAAGTTCATTGAGTTAAAGCTACATAAGTATAATGCATGCAAAGTAACTAATCTTTAATATAAGATTCATTGGATCTAACTCTTAAACATAAAAGTGATCAGAACCTTTGGTATTTCTACTCTTTATATTTGGTAAAATTGAATTCAGTATAAGATCTATTGGTCTTTAACTAAATGAGCAAAATATACACTTATATTAAATAATAAGACTATTTACCTTTGTTAACACTTTCCCTAGTGTATGAGATATCTAAAGCTATTTTTTCAAGGTCATCAACTTACATAAGACTTGATAAGAATTCCAAGTCTGCCTAGTTTTGCTAAGTTAATCAAGTATCTTTTATAACATCTATAAAATTACGACATAATGAAAAGATGTGCCTAAAACAATGTTCATTCCAATAGCGCCACTCTAATTACCAAAGAGGACTAGCTATTGGTCTACTAAATACAAACATTCATATACTTATATGAGTGTTTATGAATCTATTTGTATATGAATCTAATTGGAGTTAATATGTTACCAGGCATAATTATTATTTAATATGCTATGGTAAAATAAATAACTTATATTTAGTTCAAAACTGTCATAAACTGTATTTGTTTTAGTCAGTTTTGTTTTAAATTTTTGCTGTCTTTCTATAGATCCTAACTGAATATCTTATCCAAGTCCTTGAAATGGTAATCCTCAACTATAGGACAAATAAAACTAATCAATGAACTCCAGATAAACTGAGCCTAAGTGCTACTTCTCACACTCCTTGCCAAGAAGCAATGAAGAGAGGTTCTTCTACATAAGCACCTGGCAGTTATCACAATGACTTTGCCAAGGTTATAAATTGGTCTAGATCTATGACAAGGTAGCCTAATAGACTTTCCCAATAAAATCCAAATCTTAAATTCTTCAAAAGAGTATCCTTCTTTAGCTGTCACTATATTATATTAATTTTAATTGCTGTCTACTCAATTGTCTTGTCAAGATTGTAGTTTTTTAGGTCCCAAAAACCCATTTCTATGTGGTGGTCAGACAAGAATTTTCAGGAGTCTTCAGAGCTTCTGCAAACTAATCTTGGCTTTATTCTCACATATATAAATATATACATAATGGTTACAATGACTTCGGGATATTTTGTACACACATATCATGTCAATATTAAAATCTCTTCCCATTATTGGTGCTTTTCATCCTCCTAATTCTTGCTATCCCACTTATTTTGTTCTATAAAATGCCTACTTTCTGGGTTTCTCATATTAGAGAAACCATGTGATAGTTAAGCTTTTGTATTTGACTTATGTCACTAAACAGGACGGTCTCAATTTGTGACCATTTACTCACAAAAGCTTCAAATCTATCAGCCTATATGTAACAGTAGTACTCCATTGTGTACATACTCCACGCTTTTTGTATCCATTGGTCTTTTGATGGATATTTCAGATGGTGGGACTGTAAACTGGTACTTAAATTCAATATAAGCCACAGCCTCTTATATATCAGAAAACTTAAGGTTCCCCTCACAGCACCCCTGTTCAGCTTGATGGGGCTATGGACACAAAGACTTCACCTATTTGCTCATAATTTGACTTCGGTGGTCCCGTAGAAAAAAAATATGATGATAAAAGAGTTAAAATTCTTAGTATTTGCACTTCTCAGAAGCAGCTCTGCCCAGCACGTGCTCAGCAATCACGTGTGTATGGAGTGTGCATGGGGCAGGCTAAGTGATGTTCAACATCAGCTGCATCATTGACTAAGAACCATAAGGGCACAAACTCACAACTCTGCATTTTCTCACTATATACACATTTTGGAAAAATTTCCCAAAGTAATTTAAAATTTCCTTTTGTCTGTTTCCTTAGCTATAAAAATAATGTTAGTCTTAAAGACTTTAATAACATGACCTTTCATTAACTATGTTTTTCCCTGTTACTTAGTATAATTTGGATATAAAAAACCTGCATATAATTGTTCTAACTTCCAGTGATAGACTGTGAGAGCTTCTATTTAAATCTTTCTATGTGGACTTCATTTTTTAAAAAAATCTCTATTTTATTGTATTTTACTATATTGTCTTTGATATTAAAGATAATAAATATGACCGCAGAGCAACTCCTGCCTTATTAACTTGGATATGGAAGTGGAATACCCAAATATTTTGGATTCTTTTTACCAAAATTGTTAAGAAGCTATCAGGCTCCAAGGCAACAACATTCATGGTGGATTGAACAAAATTTGACCAAATGCTAACATCAAAATGGATATTACTAAAAGCATAGGAGCCAAACTAAAAATTTTTAGGACAGGTTAAAATTAAAGTACTGCATTGCAAAAATAGGTTAAAGCATCAAACTATTTAAAACTATTCCCAAACTCACAGATAGAAAAGAGCCTGTACTTTAACTCAACAGGAATTACTGACAATGTTAATATAGATAATATAGATAATATCTTTAGTGGCTATATACTTTTAAAAAGTCGGCACTTTTAGCATAAAAGCCAGAGATTAAAATTTTTTTAAAAAAATCACAAAAAAACCCTCTATTACAAATAGGTTAATTAAATAGAAATTGTAACTAAAGGTTTGCATTTTAAGAGTTCATATCCTTCAATTAAATAACTCTCCAATGTATTCTGTAATACAGTTAGCTAGGGTTAAATATTTGATAGATATACAGGTAGGTAGATCGATAGATATTGTTGGGGTTTGGATCTGGAATATTCCCCCAAATCTTCATGTATATGGATGTAGTGGGATAAATGTTAGGAAGTGTGGCCTGTCTGGAAGGGACATCCAGTTGGGGTTTGACCTAGAGGGATTGTGTCAATTTACTGAGATTGAGGAGTGGGGGACAGGAAGAGAGGGGCACTGCTCCCAGAGCAGATTGTGTGTGTTGTTGATCTGTGGGCCAGGAAGTGAGGGAGGGCACCCAACCTTGACTGGGGGTCCCAACTGGCAGCTTAAACTACATAAATGAAGGAAGATGAAGTATTGCTACAGATTCTTCCTGGGAAAGCTTTAGCCTTGCCTTATTCCAGAGATCAAACTGATCTATTTCACTTGCCTTCTGCTTCATCTGGTTTTTGTTCGCATTGCCTTGAGCAGCTTTCCAGCCTATGTCAGTGCTTCCACTGTTGTTGGCCGCCATGAATGGACTATGTGAGACCTTCTGAAACTGTGAGCTAAAATAAATCTTTCCTCCCTTAATTTATGGTTGTTGGATATTTTGTCTGAGCAATATGAAAGTAAGGTGTGAAGGTGTGTGTGTGTGTGTGTGTGGTCATCCTCTACCAATAAAAAATTAGGCAATATTATAAAATGATTCCCATTGGAGTCCAATCTTCCTAATAATAGTAAGAAGATTTGTAATACCCACAAAACCTCTTTGTTTCCACCCCTGTCAAAAATAGTATTTGGTTCATGAAAAAAAGGATGATTCTGTTGGACAGAGAATTCAAAATGATAATATATTCCTATTTGATTTCTCTCTATAACGTAACAACCCATTTGCTTTTCCCAGCTGAAATCTGGAACAACACTTTAAAAAGTAAGACAGAGTTTATAGTATAGACTTTAAAGGCCAATCTTTTCTAAAATTAGAGTTAGCCACCCCAAATCAGGTTACAGTTATGAAATCAAACTGACCAAAAATAATAAAAATAATAAAAGAAAGAATTAAAACTAAACAATAATGAAGTATCCCAGATTCTTCAAACATTAAAACATATCATATGATTGTAGATACAGGGAAAAGATGTCTGGTTAAAGAGTATAATAATTCATGCAAAAAATTTTTGTCTGGATACAACGTCCAATTCACTCACCTTCTACTTCCACAACATTTGGACAGATTGTGTTTTTGATTATTTCAATTAAACTAATATACTCATTGTGTATCATATGCAAATGTTGTGTCAAACACAGAAGTTGACCAAAAAAGAAAGGAAAAGAAAAGGAAGCTGAAACACTGCTACAAATTCCTCCTCGTATTTTTTCTGGAAAACTCAGACCCAAGTATGATGGCCAGTCGATTTGATACTACTCAGGAACTTCTTACTTAGTGGCTATACCAGCTATTTATATTCCTCTCCTAAAGGTCACCACCTGCCTGCCTGTTGATCAGCCTCATCTTCACCAAATCCAAGGACTAAGCCTCCTTAGCAATTAGGGACTTGAAATAGCTTTTGGTCTTTGCATCCACAATGCGTGATTCTTGACCAGCAGGGGGCACTATGAAATGACGTTCCCAGCAACAGTGGTCACCATGCTTACACCAAAGACCCCGCAAAGTGGATTGATGGATTACACTGGTGGAAAGAATAGAAGGTTCCACAGCTAAATTACCTTGGTCCACCTTCGCTGCCATATTGGGATTTCTCTACTGTGGCAGGTGCAACATTCCTGTGGTTACTTAGTAACCCGTTTGAAATATAAAAGTAGGCCTCAGAGCTTTCCACCAATCTGAGAGCTAAGAATGTCTGCAGTAGCGGTTTCCCTTTTTCAAGCTGATCTACCTACCTGATGCTCCAACAAATGCTTTTAAAAGTTGCTTTGACTTCTGATGTTTTCTGTTCTGTAATTATAAATACAGCTAACTCATTAAAGTGTGTGTTTGGAGGAAGTTAAATCCATTTTTCTAGGGCACGGTCAGACATATTTGGCTCCAGAACAAACTAACTCTTTTTTTTTTTTAGGTGAGAGTTACGTTTATGCATCAAAACCATAGATTTAAAGAAAAAAAAATAAAAGAATCAATAAAAAGTTTTTGGATCCTAAGAAACCTCCTCAGGTTTCCAATAGTTAGTTGTGTTGTGGGATAAAATCCAGACTTGAGTCAAGGCTGGGAAAATTTTCCTCTACGTATCAATCTAATGGGAAGTTGACAGAAACAGCAGGTCAGAGCCACTCCTGAAGGCACATTCTTGTAATTCTACCACTCCGGAAGCATGAGGTAGAAGGATCAAAATTTCAAATCTAGCCTGGGCAACCTAATAATTTTGTGAGACCCTGCTGAAAATAAAAATTGAAAGGGGGGGGGGGGGGGAAGAACCTGTGATGTCTGTGATGTAGTCCTTATTCTTAAGGAGCTCTTGCTATAGAAGGAGAAAAAGGTTGTAAGAATGTGGCCTGGCCTGTGCTACACACGGATTGGAGGAAAACAGCTCATGAAACCAGGGAGCACTGCTAGTTGCTTTGGAAGGTGTGGGCTGGGCCCCTGGATCATTTGGTACTCTGTGACTGCCATCCCGGAAGCCACACTGGCTGAGAAAGAAAGTTGTGTTAGCCTGCAAGCCCATGCAAGAAGAACCTGTGTGGGATCTGGAGCCGCCCCCACCTCCCCACAGCCGGGACGAGCATAGCACGATTGGCATAATCAGAGTGGAGCACAAGGTCCTCACAACCAAACGCAAAGACGTCAAGTGAACCCATGGCCCAGTACAGCCTGCACACTCAATGGGTCTGGCCTTCGAGGGTTTTTGGTTTTGTTTTTGTTTCCTTTTGTTTTGTTTTGCTGTAAATACTTAAAATGAGAGTGATCTGATAACCTCAACAAGGTTCATATTTAGGACTTTTCTTGATAAGTGAAAGAATTGAAAACACTGGACCTACATTCCTGAATATTCCCCACTGCCTGGTGACAGTTTTGCTCCTGACAGAGAAAGAAAGCAGAACCACGCACTGTCCTTGTGTTCCCACAAGTCTACTGCACACCTCTATGTGAATTTCCACTGTGTGGATCGACAGAAGCAGCAGCAACAGAGGAAACACAGAGAAACCAACAAGCCAACAGGAAACCCCGAATGATCGGCCCTTCCTCACACTTCTCCCTTGGCCCCATTACCTGTCAGGCCCTAACCGCCGTTCTCAAAATAAATTAACAGGAAGAATCTAAAGCAAAGAGAGAAAGATGAGGCAACCATCCCAACTCAATTGCATTGTAGTTGAGAAAATTGGACAGCATGTCAGTTATTATCACTTATTACTGAAATTGGTATAACCTGGATATTATTATAAGCAATTGTTAGTTATCCTCCCCTTAGTTGGTTTGCATTCTTTCATATATATATATAAATTCCCACAGAAACCCCCTGGGAAGGAAATAATTACATTCTACTTTACAAATAGGAAATTGAGTCGTGGAGATAAGCAATGTGAATAGAGTCACCCAGCTAATAAGTGGTGTGTGGTAACGGGGCTCCCAGTCTGTCTTGGAGGAGAGCCACTCACCCGCTGTGCCGCTCCGTGGGCAGACCCTCCTCCACTGTGCAGGGTATCACAGTGGGATGAAGTGAAAGGGAAGGACACTAGCAGCTACTTTAGATCTGAAAGTCAATCAAGTTTTCCTCTGGAGGCAACAGTGAAGTTTAGATCTAAAAGAAACAATTTTTTAAACGCTAGTGGGGCAGCGTAGAGGCAAAGGGAATAGCAAATCAAAAGAACTGATGCAATGAGCTTGACTTGACAGATCCTAGGAGGAGGCGACAGGCCCAGACGTAGCTTGATGGGAGAGAAGTGTGCAAGCTACACTGAAGAGGAAGGCACAGGCCCCATCCGTTGGGTTTCTTGTAGAAAGGTATGAAGTTTACAGTTAATTGGGGGGGGAGGGGGGCACCCACCGAGAGTTATACATTAAAGGATGGCGTAATTTTGCTGCATCTGGGAAAGATGGCAATCTCCCACTTATGTGGGCTCTTTACAAACTGACCTTAATGAATGTCTGTACTTCCTCTTCCGCTATTTCTCCCACAGGCCTTTTGTGCTCTACCTCGAAACTTCTACTACCTAGGAAACCCGGCTTTGTGAAACAAAGCCCTACTTTTTTTTAAAGTTGCCAATTTCGGTGCTGTAAACACTTCCAACTAGCTAATTGCTAGCTATCAACAGTATAACAAGTAGCTCCTGAATATTTTTTAGTTGACTCTTAAAATTTGGTTTCCAAAACCTTAACCCTAACCACTACCTCGTCCTGCTGAAACTCAACAGGCCCTTAGTTGGCTTGCCTCTTTCTACATCCCATTCCTTTTTTCTAGAAAACTTAATCATTGTACAGCTATGATTAGGAGTGGAATATTGTTTTTCCAATAGATTTAGATTCAAATCTCAGCTTTTTCAGTCACTTGATCTCAAGAAAAGCCCTTACATTCCCTCACCCATTGTTATCCTATTTATAACATGGAAGTGCTCGTGTTTTCTACTTCAAGATATCATCACAAGAATCAAATAAGAAAACAAAAGCATTAACCAAGTACATGGGATATGACACTGTCATAAGAATTGACTAAGCTCGCTCTCCCTATCTCTGGAAAGGAGCTGAGGAAATCTATGAACTTTGTGAAGATTAGCTTTTACTAGCTCTTCTTTTGGGTGTTAGGACTCTTCCTGACTCTCCTCATTTCTAATTTGTTTTCCAGGACCTACACAAGAATCTCATTCTTTCATGTAATAAAAATATTATTAATTCTGATAAGATATATCTAATATATAAGAATGATCAGTGCCTATATGTTATTGTTTTTTTTATAGTAGAGCTGCCCAATAAAACAAAAGACTTGAAGACATCAGTAGAAAAAAATTGGTGTCATTGCATTCTCTCTTGATATTGGAAATTTTGTCAATTTGTCTCTATAGGCAGCCACTTGAGCTAGTAACTAAGTTTTGGCTTCCTTCTGTCAGTTATTTACTAGAATCCTGTGGATACCTCATCTTAATATTTAGTTATACCGACATCAATAGCAGACTTTTTCATTAGGTATTAACGATGTAACTTTTAGAGACAGCTCTGTTCTTCATGACTTCCTTTGAGTCCCCACCTGTCTGAGATTTACCACATTGGAATAAATTCACTCTATAACTGTTCTAAAATTCAATGATTCTATATTTTAAAATATTTATAAGCTCTGAAAGCTTCTCGAAAGCCAACAGAAAAAAGCATTTGGCACTACACTTGTGAGATTAGCATAAACAAATTTAGGTAGGCCTCTGTAGCAAATCAAAGTAGAGAGTAAGACAACTGAATAAATAATTAAGAAACAAAGGAAAATGGAAAAAAACAAAGGAAGAACCTGGAATTATAAAGATATCAGAACCCACTTAACTTAGAGTCTTATTCAGAAATCACAGGAAATATAGTGTGTTCTGTATTTAAGAAATCAGCAAAGCTACCTTTCCCTTTAGACTCAGTTTTCGCAAGATACCTCATATCAAAATCTTACTTAAAGAAACATTCTAACCAACAGTAAGCAAATATGTATAAATGTAAGACAGGTATACCCATTGACTATCCTAGTCAAACTTTAAAGATATTTAAGAATACCTGAAATTTTTTTTTAAAAATCATTCATTAGATTAGGTGACCCCATTCTATGTGTCCATTAAATGTATTATGCTTGAATAAACAATTCAGGCGGTCTAGAACTTCAGAGACAGTCTGCCCTAATCCATGTATGTAATGTATCCTTTTTTTTTTAACTCAGAGATTCACATTGCTGTGTTCTAAGTCATCTTGATACACCGCCAACACATTTAAGGAAACTATCTGTTAGTTCCGGAAAGCTAATAGGAGGACTATAAGGTAACATGAGCAGTGCAGCCAAATGAAGCTAGCACTACTTAAACTGCTAAAGTGGTTGTAGATCACTCTTCAGTAATGCAGGGCCTGCATCCAGAAACAGATCGCAGCTTACTGCTAAGCATTTTCAGCCACGGATGAATAGCCACTCTTACCAGGATCAAAAGAATTTTATCCTTACACAAATTTCAGGTGACAGTAAGCAATAAGCCTCCAGCATTGCTTGTTATCTCCTGAGTCCCTAACTCAGGTATAAATGATACAGTGTCTTTCTGGCCTATTTTATACCTCTGATGATAGCACATTTGCATTGTGGAACTTGTGCAATATAAATTATCAATCACCTTTTTCTCAAATGGCCCTTGCACATTTCTGATCTGTTTAGGAATGAGAGCTATCAAAACTGCAAGGAAATGTTTACAAAGTCAAGAATGGAAAATCTTACATGCTAGAAAAGCACTTGCCCATAAAACAGGGCAAATGTCTTAATAAAGCACTCTTTCTTTCCCATGTGTGGCTTCCTTTATTTTGTAAATTCTTTTTGTTTTTGTTTTTGTTTATTTATTAATGTTATTTTATTTTTTGAGACCAGGTCTTGGTCATATAATCTAGGCTTATCTTGAACTCACTATGTAGACCTTTATGGCCTCAAACTCACAACAACCCTCCTGCCTCAGCCTCCAGAGTGCTGGGATTACAAGCACACGCCACCATGCCATGCTAATACTTATGTGGTGCTGAAGAATCTAGCTCAAGGCCATGTGCGTGCTAGGCAAGCACTTTAATAACTGAGATGCATCCCCAGCTTCCTGCAAATGAAGGCTGTCTTACTGATCCTCTGAAACTTCAAACTTCTCCCAGGACAGTGCCTGCGCTATCTCAGCTGATGCTGATATAGTGATTTAGATTAAGTTCAAAACTCACAAACTATGGTCATGTTGTCATAGGTTTTGAGCGGCAATTAGGATGTCACTCCTAACTTTGTAGAAATGCAAATGCGATATTTATACAGCACTCTCACTTAGAGCTTGGAAAACAGAGATCTTCCTTAAGAAAAGAAATTCAGAGTACTGCATCAATGCTGTCCATAGTCCAAAACAGCTTAACGATTCGTGCTACTGGAAGACATCCTGCTAAATACAGCTGATTGCTTTTCTCACCAGAAATATACAGACCAAGAACAAGAGGCTGCTGCAATATAACCACCAACGTGTACTTTTCCACAGAGGGAGAGAAGCTCCACCCACCACGTAGACACATGCAATGTGGCCTCGGGGTGGCCTTGGGCCCTAGGTGGATTTAGTACTGAGGCCATAAAAGCCACAGCCTTTGAAGAGGTCCCAGCTGTACCTGTTGCCACCAGTGAACCGGAAAGCCCAAGCTTCCGGTAATTTGACATTCTGTCCTCGGGCTTTGCTGAATAGGTGGCTGAAATGTGACTCAGCTGCGAGCCATGGCTGGGCCTTCCTCAGTCCTCAGGGAAGAATCAAGGAGAGAAAACTGAGCGTTTGCTAACGCAACTGCCATCTGCCACCGTTAGGTCTTATGGTGACAAAGTAGATGTTAATGCCAGATAGCCTGAAAACACTCACCATCTGCTCATTGCCCTGAAATAAAATTAACTAGGTCATCTGGATTTGGAAGCCGTGCTGGAAGAGTTGACATCTACTCCCAACCTTACAGATGGAATCTTTTTCCCCACGTTAACATCATTCAAATTTCCCAGAAAGCTACTTTCATTATATTTTGTTAGTGGATAAAGAACAGTTAGTTGGTAGCAATCTACATGTTAACAATCAATAAAGAACTCTCTGGCCTCTGCATTATTATATTTGCAAGGAATAATATTACAAATTATGATCTAATGGAATCCTTTCACAGGAAAAAAAAGTTGAATAAATTTAATTTCAAAAATATGCAAAATCAATAGAATCTTTATTGACTAAATAATGAAACGCAAATTTCTTGATTTCCAGGCACTCGGATTTGAAAAGAGAAATGAAGACCTTAAGACATTTTAGTCCTTAACTATTTAAAAAAAATGTCAGCCCTCAGGTAGCTGAATCTATGGTATGGGTGAAACAATGGCAAAAATATTTTCTTCCCCCCAAAAAAGTGACAGGAAGAAGGTTTAACTAAATTCCTGCCTTGGGAAACTTGTGCCTGACTTCCTGCCCTCCAAACACCTCCTCTAACTCTGGCCTCATCTTCCTCAGTCCCCCAAGGGTCTTGGTCAGTATCAGTTCTGAAAGGAATTTCACCTGGATAGAAGACAAGAAAAAAGGAAAGGACATCGAATGGATGATTTTATTCAGCTTTTTGTAATAATCCTGACCTCACACACTGTTTTCCTCAAAAAAAAAAAAAATGTGTTCCTCACCTCAAGAGATCTTACCTCAGGATTCAATTTAAATTAACTTGTAAGAGAAAGCTACTGCTGCTAAGAGTTTATGGTCACCAATAACAGGAAATAGCACATCATTCAGACAACCTATAACTAGCTAACCTGAAATACATTTAGTGTAGCTATCCTTTGTTTCCAAGAGTTTCAGATTTTAAATTGATTGAGGTGAATTATTGACCAGTTTCTCTTATTAGCAAAACTGGGAGGAGAAATTTCTCTAGCCTTGTATTATGCCTTCAGTGTTTGCAAGAATTTGAACAGATTTTCAAGCAATTACTACAAATGTAATGAAGTATGTTTGTGTGTTCAGCATTAAATTTATGTTTTTGGAAAGGGCAGGTTTTATCTTTTTTTATTTCTATCTTAGATAAGTGATATTTAAACATTATGTATAATACATTTTTAAAATACTAAGTTATATGAAATGTGCATAAGAAGATATACCAGGACTCCGCAGTCTAAAATAGATCCCCACCAATTCTCTCACAGGACCTCATACTCACTACTCCCTGTGAATCCAAAACACCGTATACATAGTTTCTGTTTCCAGCTTACCTTAATATCTGTTTTTATTCCCCACCCTCTTCCCTAAGAACTGCATGGAGATAAATTACATATGATTGTATCTGTTCTTTATTGTTAACGCCTAAACAGTGTCAGAAATCTAGTGGGTGTAAAATGCTTGTTGAATTAATTTTTAAAACACACTATTTTAATGCTCTAGAGAGATAATAAAAGAAAAATAGACCAGAGATACATTCTTTTCTTCAATGATTTACTCAGGCATTCAAAGGACATTTATTGAGTACACAGTATAGCTACATCGTATGTAGATGCATGTACACATAAATAATGACCTTGTGGATCTCACAGTGGAGGAAACAATTGCCAATTAAATAAACTCTAAAAGTAGAACATTATAGACAGACACGTGTTTGGAAAAGATAGAAAATGAGGAGTAGAAGAAACCGTGGAGACTTGACTTTCCCCGAGGGATCAGTGAATGGACAAAGGAGGCATGCATCTAAATACAAAGAGAACTTGAGATTTTTAGAAAGAAAAAAAATCAAGTTGCTGGAGGAATGGTTCAATGGCTAAAGAGCTTGCCTAGCAAACACTACGGCAAGCTCTCCGTACCCGAGTCCCATTACCCAGCACCACATAAGGTGGGCGTGGTGGTGCACGCCTGTAATACCAGAACTCAGGAGGTTGAGCCAGGAGGATTGCTGTGAGTCCAAGGCCAGCTTGTCCTCCATAGTGAGTTCAGGACCAGCTTGAGCTACAGAGTGACACCGTAGCTCAAGAGAGAGAGAGAAAGAGAGAGAGAGAGAGAGAGAGAGAGAGAGAGAGAGAGAGAGAGAGAGGAAAAGAAAAATCAGGGAAGCTATCTAAATGGAAAGATACACATTTCCAGGAAGTTTCATGAGCAAGCAACCTCTGTTAGTTGATTTCTCCTTCAAGACCAAACATATACATACAAGTTGTGTAGTTAAATAATAAAAAAAAAAGACTATAAAAGACACACTGTCATCAGTACTCCCCAAGATACTCTCACATTGAACATACTTTTGAAGCAGTTGGAAAGTCCTTTTCCATGAAGGCCTTTATGGGTTGTGACAAAAAATATGGTGAATGTCAACTGCAGAGTACCCTGGAGTGGAAAGGCAGGCTTAGGGAAACGCCACAACAGCTGCTATCCCGTCACCTGATGATTTAGCACCATGCAGACTCCGGCTTTCCCCCAGAGTCTAAATGACCTTGTAAGGCAAAGGTTTTCAATCAATTCAGGATTTGGACGCAGTCACAACCGTACAACTAAAGACACACACAAAAGAGAATCTTCAGATCAGCTTCACAAAGTAGCACGAATGGTGAGATGAGAGCCTTCTAGGGGACGAAGAGCATTTTTCCGAGGTGGTAATGGCAACATGTCTTTATTGTAACAAAGTTTTAAACTATTTAAATATTCACTGCCTCTTTGACCACACCTTCTAGAGGTGTCTAATGGTGCTTGCAGACAATATTGTGGCGTCTTCGACAGGCAAAGACACCACATGGACTCTCACGATCGTGGAACGTTGAGTTGACTCTACGCCACTCGACCCGACTCTACTTAGCTGGACATGACTCGACCACTTTATTCCGCAAAGCCCAAGCTTAAGTACCCTTCCATACCCACATTAACATACAAGCAATCTAATAGGCTACACTTTAGCAAACAAGCAATCTAATAGGCTAACATTAGCATACAAGCAATCTAATAGGCTAACAAACTCTCCAGAACCATAACCCCACCTTGGGACCTCCTCCTTAGAACAGTCCCGTGGTTCAACACCTGATCCAAATTTCAAGCAGAACAACACCAGACTTAAATTCCAGACAGTAAACGCTTCTTTATGGAAAGGAACGTGGCCAAGGTCTGCAATGCTGAGGCTCTCGGGCCCTGAGGGCCCCAACAAATATGTCAAGTAATTGAATATTATAATTATCAAGGTCTCTTTGCTTTCAATAAATTGAACATTAGGTCTTCAAAATTTTAAATTTTATTCATTTTTAATTTGATGCTTTTCATATTAAATATATTTATATATTATATTCATTTTTACAATGACTCAATATATCACAGAATATTGCACTTGTTAGTTATAGGGCATTAAGAATCAAACTTTCCCATCCTTAAGGAAATTAATTTTTCATCCCATGACATGACAGAAGTGAAAAATAACAACATAATCTTGGGGAAGCTAAATACAATTAATCAACCAATCTATGTCTAACTAAACCATTTTTAAAAGTTTTCTAGGAAAGAATATCATTCCTTAAAAATTTTGTCCTATAGATATGACTGATGACAGACATTTTACATTATGAACATTTTTTATACAGATTCATTAGATATTTTAGAAAGGGAGATAAACAGGAAAATATTTTTATGTAAAAGCTATTAATTCATAAAATGGCTATTATAACTTTTAAAACAACATGCCATAAGTCACAAAAAAGCATATGTTTATTTATAAGCCAGGGTCACACCCTATCAAAGCCAACAAACTTGAGCAATGGCCATGAACTCATTTGCACAGCTGAGATTCTGAGTGCTTGGGCTGTGGCAGTTATTACTTCCTGACTATGACTTTGTGCAGTATCCAGAACTCATTCTCTCTGACCGTCAGCCAAGAAAGGAAGTCGTGTGGGTGACCAAGCTTAACACTTGCCCTGGGGATTTCACTCTACCTAAAGCTAAAAAGAGACTATAATTGAGTGGCCAGGCCTGAACTTAGCACATTCTGTATTTAGATGACTTGTCTAAAGCCCATTAGCCAGCAATAGGATTTAACCTTATCCTTTGCCGACTTCTGAAAGAATATCCGCTAGGAGCAGGTGTTGGTATAGGAATCAACTCAAGGGTTGAGGAGGGAAAGGAAGGAGGAAGGAAAAAAGAGAGGCTGGGGAGGGGATTGAGGGAGGAAGTAAGAAAGATAGGCCTATCTATGTCAGCCACCTTCTCAATATGCCTGAAGCTTAAATTTTAGCCCTGCGGCCTACTAGTTGTTTACTAAGTTAATCACATCTCCTATTACAGTTCTTCAGTTGCAGAATATGTAGAGGGGTAACTACTTTTCCAGTGCTTGGCAGGCATGAAACAACAAAGGCTAGCTTTTGCTACTATTGCAATTACTGCCTTTCAGGCCATCCATAAGACAAAGAAAAGAGAACATTCTGAGATTCTGGAATGCTTCAAAGGTGCCATTTCTTTCTACCATCAGTCTCTGAACATCTGCCTTTACCTCAATCCTCCCCCGTTTTGATTTTTTGGTCATAAATAAAGATGATTATTTGGCACAGAATAGGTTGAATGATCTCCTCCAGAACTGATCTTTCTGACCGTCCCCCCATAGAGGAGGTCTTTTCAATCTGATGGTTGTCAAGTTCATCCAGAACTCCTGTTTTTTTCCTTAAACAATTTGCGAGGTGAGCTAGGGGAGGGCAAATTTTGAACTTGGCTCCTTAATTACCTTTAATACATGATTATGAAATGTTTTTGAAAGTTCTTGGACCAAAAAATAATTTTAAAAAATACCAAAAAAATGAGCAACTCTTTAGCAGCACAGCTTAAGAAACTGATTGTAGCAATACATAGGAAATAAAAATAACCTGGATGCACAATTTCCCGGAAAATACAATTTTGGATATTAGGTACCAAGTCATATAGTTCTGAGAAATGGAGGAGTTTTATTATTTTCTCTGAAAGTGTCAAAACACATAATGATATTTGCTTTTTTGATATCAATATACTGTGCTTTCAGGAAAATTTTCTGAAAAGATACTTTAAAGTTAAAAAAACTTAATTTTTGGGAAAAAAAATGTATTTTCTTTGGCAAGAAAGTAATAACAATGCCCTTCTAACCCATCTAAGAAGAAATGAAACTAACTTCTACCTTCATGGAAAGACATAACTTCACAATGAGAAGGGATGGGGCATGGGCCGAGAGTGTAAATCTTCATGTCATTTCAGATTTGACAAACAAAGAAATGGAAAAAAATAACTGGAGCTGTTAACAACAAATTTTCCAGTTTATTGTAACTTTTGAAGAGGTCTATTTCATAGCAGAATGTCTCTTTACTTGTGTTCTAAAGTGAAAGCTTGTATTCAGAGAGGATTTTTTGGTGTTCAGACAGCTTCAAACACCAAACTCTCTTGTAATCTATCAGGAGTGGGCTACAGAAGATCAGACGCTGTGCCTAGCCTTGCGGTGTCTGAGGATTTCACTCTACATTTCCCCTGCCGTTCCTCAACACTGTCCATATGAGGGTGGAGCTACCATTATCCTTATGTAACTCTACTATTTTATGTCTTCATTGCTCAGCCTCGTCAAGGATCTCCTCTGATTCAGGAGCCACACAGAGCAAGGAGAACGTTGTTGCAGATACTGCGCTGCATTACTATAAAAGCACTGTGCTGAAGATCTGTTCTTTTTAATAAGGCAGGATTTGCTAATGGATTTTGTATGGTAAGAAAAAGAAAAGACTATTACTATTTTAGTCAACTTTCAGCTACTCTTTAAAAAATGCTTGCGATAATCAGCTTAAAGGGAGAAGAGATTTATTTTCATAGTTTCAGAAGTTTCAGTCTATGGTCACTTGGCAAATTTCCTTGGGCCTGCTGTGATAGTGAACATTAGAAGTGACTCCTGTCACTCCGTTGTGTGTCAAAGGAGGCCTGAGCACCTCATGATGGCCAGGATACAAAGGGTAGGGGCTCTAATATCTCCCCTTCGAGAATATGCACTGAGTGATCTAACTTCCTCTCCTTAGGCCTGACCTACCCTTTAAAAGTTCCACACTTCCCAATGGCATCCCAGGCTAGTGGCATAGCCCTTAACATACATGCCTTTCAAGGACAGCAGAGTGATTGGCAGGCATTTTGTGTGAGGGAATTCTATTAGTAGTTTCTTTAATTCAGGTATAGAATACCAGAAAGGAGTGGATTTAAATCTTCGGGGAAATCAAATTTGAACATATTAGGAAATCAGGCCTGTATATCCCGTAAGCAGTTAATATCTAAGAAAAGCAGAAAGACAAATTTAAGAGTTCTTTGCTTACAAGTGGTGTTAAAATCTGTGAGATGGGATAAGCTTGTCCAAGTAGGAGGTCCACAAAGAGAAGAGTACAAGATCCAAAACTGAGCTTCAGAGCATCTCAGGAGTAAGAGACAGAAGAAGCAGCAAAGTAAAATAAGGAAGTAGGCTCTGGGAGCTAAAAAGATCACCGAGAAAGCAAAGTTCTGAAAACCAGTTGATCAAATGCGTCAGGATGATTAACTGTGTTATATACTGATTGCTGTGACGTGAACTGCTAAAAGGCCACAAAATTTGGCAGTGCTGAAGTATTTCAGTGGAGCAGTGTACACCTCTCGGTTCAATTGCTTCATCGTCATCATCATCATGGATTTTGATCACAAGGACATGGAATATGCAGTATAAATCTTAGGCTGGAGCTGAAGTTCTGTGGTAGCTCATGTGCCTAGCATGTACAGAACCCTGCGTTCAATCTCCAATGTTAAAAAAAAGAAAGCACAATGTAACTTACATGCCACTATATTTTAGTAGCTTCACTGACTACTTGACACAAATGATCTTTAATAAATGCTTATTGAATACTGGTTATTGGTCTTAATTTATGTTTTATTTCATGTTGTCTGCTACATGTAGATACTTCTGAAGGACACGTATGATATTCATGCAGTTGTCACACACATTCCAAAAACATTTTTTCCTCTGGTAGATCTTTAATAAAACATTGAAAATAGAAATGAAGAAATACGGTGTTTGTAGTACTGAATTTGAGAAAGAATTAGCATATCAAATGAAGAATGCTAATTCTTTATTACCAGAGCAGGCTAGTGAATTCTGTGGAGATTTTAACCAATGGTCCCAAAATCTTTCTTCTCGCAAGTGAAGATGAATTCTCTTCCTTTTGAATATAGGTTGATGTTAGTTACTTACTTCTAACAAAAAAGTTCACAGGAAATATCACTGTTGGGTTCCAAAACATAAAGGGTAATGTGGTTTTTACCTGGTTTTTCTCAAGACTTACACCTTTCAGCATGACAGTTATGGCTACCCTACAGCTACCACGATGGTAAAAGCAGTTAGACAGTACCTAAAGATAGAGAGAAATGATTGAACTTCAACTATTGCCAGCCAAGTTACCAAGAGATGAGAGAGGAACCTTGAGCATGAATCCAGCCCCACCATCCAGCTGGCTACCGTTGTATGGAAGGCTTTGAAGAGAGCCACCTGGCTGAGCCCAATCAAGTCCTAGAACAGGGTGGGAGGGCAGAAAAAAAAATCCTAGAACTATCAATGATTATAATAATTGTCACTAAAATCCATTAAGGTTTGGTTTGTCCTTACACAGCAACAAACAATGGACAGACAGCAGTGTACTCCGTCAGGAAAGAAATAGGTTAAAACAAAATGAAAAAGTTGCTTTATCAGTAGCCCAAAAATGTTTATGAAAGAAGTGAAATGAGAAGAACAGCTTAAATTATCCATTACTCTTTTATGACAAAACAGATTTTTTGGCCTAACTATAAAGTCTTACAATATTTTGAGATAGGGCAGACTTCAAAGACCAATTTCAGGCTGCAAGGGTAGCAGGAACAGCCACCTCAGACTAAAGGGATAGTTCTTTCATCTCAATTTGCTACAATAGTTGGCAACCAAGTAGCACCAAAGCTGTCTGGCAAGAGATGAAATACAACCATGGATCACGCAGTTTCCCTCACTTTTCCCTCCTTCTGATGCTCCACTCAGTTCACTAGTTCAGTACAAGCAGCCTTCAGGAAGTAAGGGGGCTCAAGTGTCAAGTCACAGGACGCTAGAAGTGAGAGCTTGCTGCTTATTTATTCCTTTTTAATCTGGGAGGCAAACAGCAAAGGAAATGTTGACAATTGGGCATCTTTATCATCATCCTAATAGATTTTCACTTAAACTATGTCACCTGGAACCAACAATGGAGTCTAACATTTATAATTTCTGGGTTGTCATCGTTATATAATCTGATTACATAAACTTTATAGATCATCTTATGAAAATATCTATTTCTAAGTTTTCTTTCTTGTTGCACTGTTGGGCTGATAACAGAGAGGCTTCTGTAAGCCCAACCTGTCCTCACTAAGTTAACCTGTGCTCACGTGATAATCTCTATATTCATGCAAGACCAGGCTCCCACATGTTTATCAAGTACAAAGTTATGCCGTGTCTTCTCACGGGACCTTTATCACATATGTGATGTGCTGGAAGAAGCAGCCCCCACTCACACTCTTTCAAAGGCCTTGTCAACTACATGGAATTTGAAAGGTTATTTATATCTTCATGTGACTTGCAGCCCAATATCTAAATTTAATTATTCTGTTTTCTAATGTCTTGAATATGCTGAACAATGATATATGTCTTTTTGTTTTGTCTATTTTCTGTAATTTTTATCTCTTCAGCTACAACCTTCTTGATGGTGAGGTCAAGAGCTGTTGAAATTGTTAAAAGGAGTGATACATCACTTTGTCAAATGAAAACTTAATAATAACTATTTAGAAACAATACATTTGTCATTCCTAATTAAAAATAGTGTAGTCACTACATTGAGGCTTCCCTTACAGTCTGATATCTTCTTCTTCAATATTTAAATTCTATCAATTAATTTTGATTCCTGTAATACTTAGGCTGTTTCTGAAGGGAAAATGTTTTCTGTGTAAGAGTCCAGCTCTATCAGTTTGTCTGCCTTTGCTTCTTTTTATAAAATGAATGAAGCAATACTGGAATAAATAAAACTACATAGAGAACCAAGGAAGAAAACTATCAGACTTAATGTTTCAGAGAAAGAGAGAGAAGACTCAAGTTAATCCATCTACAAAGTCATACATATTCGATATCATACGTCATACATGTTCTATGTCATACTGGTCTTTAAGAAATATTACCCACTAGGTTAAAAAAAAAGTGCAACATGAGGAATCCATCTATACTTTGTGTTTCTACTCAGTCCCCTGTGGTTCGCCATTGCCAGTACTCAGCCAGGGAGCTTGCTGCCCTCCACTGAGGGGACGTAGTGGCTCCACTTGTTTGTATCCTAACTCCTGGCCCATTAGACTGCTTGGTGAACTGTGGCGAGCAAACAGAATTGTTTTCAACGAGCTCTGTTTTCAGCAAAGAATTCTTTTTAATTCTCCTGTTCTATATGTTGCCAGAAAATTCTTAAAATACTGTTCATGGAGGGTTATTTTTTTCTTTTTCTTTTTCCCTCCCGCCTAGGATCCCAGATGTAGGAACCAAGCCAGTGCAGCTGGTGTAACTTGGCTCAGTCTCACAGATAATTCAGTGTTTGGAAGTGTTTTTTATGTTGTTATTATTTTGGAAAATTTTGGAATGAATGCTGTGGAGGTGAGAGTTGACAGGCTAGCAGCCATAAAGGCTAAGGTCCTTCTTCCTCTCACACGGGGGCTGCCTCGTGCTGGGAAGAAAAAAAAAAATCACAGTTTTTCTTTCCTCAAACTTTGTGATCCAAACTGAAGAGACAACACCTGTCATGGAAGGAAAACATACATTGTCTTTTTTCAGAAGACTTTATGTCATGATCATAAATATAGTATACTCAGCAGCACAGCAGCAGAATTTAAAAAGGAAAAAAAAAAAAGCCACAGGAGTCCCAGTGGAAAATCCAGTGATGCATAGGGCAAACTCAGTTATTTTACACTAGACTTTCTTTCTGTTGAATGCTGGTACCACATTCACTCCTAATAAAGCAATTTCATTTTATAGCAGACACCCTATTACACCAATATGCACGAACGTAATGTTAATGTCTCTGACCTACATTCCAGTTTGCCTTCTTCCGTGGAACATGATGATGATAACGTTGGTGGAGGTTTTACTAAATTGTGTTATGTGTGTTACATGGGCTAACTCATTTAATTCTCCCAACAAATGTGTGAGGGAGGTGAAGTTGCTATGGTTATCTTTCCAATAAGAAATCTGCAATCTAAAGTGTTTAAGTGATTTATCGAAGGACTCAAAGCCAGTGATTGGCAGAGCTGGGATTTGAACCTAAATCGTCTAAACCCAGAGCCAGGATCAGAAAAATGAGATTGCTCCACCTTTCCGAGGAAGGAGAGAAATTGTTTCTAAAACACAAGGATCTGCACAAAGTCATCACTGCACACACAGAAATGTGTCATGCTTTTTGACATTATCCATCAAGTGTGTCGTAATAAAAAGAGCTGAAGAGCTGACACTTCTTCTAGCTATATTTTCCTCAAGGAAAACTGCCCATTTGTTTTGTTCTTTCTTTGACCTAACTAATTAATCTGATCAATAAATAGAAGAAATGATATTAATGGTGGATACTTATTTAATGCGTATTCCTTCCCTGACTTATGTATGTTTTATCGGTGCTGTAATTTCAAGGACTGAGTTGTGTGCGAAACTCCACTAGTGAAATGTATCATAGGCAATTCTCAGCCACGTATTTTTTTCACCCTTCAAATAGATACTTCTCTATGTAGTAACCCATTGCAGCCAATCTTTGAACCAAATCACCGAACGTGTAGCACAATTGTTGATTTTAGAACTCCCCAACATTTCCAGCTTATGTGCTTAAAACTCAACGAGAACACTCAATGTAAAGTAAGGCAGAGTACTTCATTTGCTTTCGAGTGATTTAACACTTCCTCCTAGAGCTCTCTTTCTGAATTTGAATGATAAGTTATTTATACAAATAAAATTGTCTTCCAAACTTCAAATACCATAAGCTTTTTAGAAAGCACCATTCTAATAGCGATGCACTTTGAGTCCAGCTAAAATATCTTATTATATTTCAAATAGTCCAAGCCACAGAGGAGGAAAGAAAATCTGATAAAGGTAATAGCTTTCATAATTGGGAAAAAATAGTAATCGATTCTATCCTTAGGGTCTTAAAGGCCAGGTTTATGAATAGCTACAAAGATATAGCAAAATATAGAAAAAAAATAAAAACTTTTGGTAAATATCCCAATAAAGGGATTGGTTGGATTCAGAGAAGCGGCATCAATATTTAAATACTGCGACCCATTCGAGGAATAGGAAGCTGAGCTAGAGTGGTGACTTAAGTGAAATGATTTAGGTGTGGAAGTTTAATATGTTAAGTACTGTATAGTTTCTCTGACTTGGAAAACCCAGAACACAGACATTCTATAAAACCACATGAAGCGATATCCGGAGTTGGAGGAAGGGATAGGGAGGGGGTGGGAGGGTCAAAAATGGGAAGTGATTGTAAAGTTGATATAATACATATGTGCATGAAACACCCAAATTCATTATAAACACTATGTGTTACATATGTATATTAATAAAAATTGTGGGAATAAAAAGCTATTTAAACATAGTACCAGTAAGACTTTCCCTTCAGTGAGCTAGGAGTGGGCTCATTAGGAGGCAAGCTGCCTTTGAATTTTTTGACTATGACTGTGCAAACAAGCACAGCATAAAAGCAAAGAAAAGAGAACTAGAAAACTAGGAAAAAAGAGAAGTAAACCATCTTCCTAATATGAAACATCTTCCAATTAGATTATTTTACCCATAATGTTGCTATTGCAAAAGCCATCAATGCTGTGATATATCCTGGAACTTAAGTGTCAGATAATAAACGCTTACATTGGAACTGGAAATCATGATATAATACCATGAAATCATCATCATGTGACTCTGAAACATTAGTGAACACATAATGAAATAATCATGGTTTTCAGCTGAAGCTTTCCCTCATTTTGCAAAAGAATTAGTAAAACTTGGCCCTGATAGCACCCTTACTTTTCAGGCGGAACTTGGGAAAAAACAATTTAGTAGGAGCAAAAAGGTCACAGCTTTCATTTAAATTTAAATACACATAGACTATCTTTAGCTCATAATTGGAATCTCAAATTTTTCTGGCTTTCAGTCAATAACTTTGTCCTCATTGGATAAAACACAGTGGAAAAATTGCATTCATGTTCATAAAAACTGTGTATCTTCAAGTACTTGAAGAACTCAAGTACTGTATAATAGTGCAGGCATATTTCAAAATTAGCCACTGAATCAAACCCATTACTGGGAGGGCTGCTACACTGTATAATTATGTTTGACAGGCTTTTCAGAACTCTCCTTCTGCAAATTACCTGACTTTGAGTGAAAGCCAGAGGGCTATCTTGAAAATTAATGAAAAAAAAAAGAATGAAGGTGCGTCTCTGAGATAAAAAAATTGATGTGTCATACGCGTAGGATTCTGAGAGTCTTAAAACAATAATGTTAAAAGAAAAAGGTACTTGATCCCCACATCTCCAAAGGAATATGTTATCGTATATGAAGATGAATGCCTAATAAAAAAATAAAATTTACTACATTTGAAATAGTCTCTCTGTTCACACTGGTGTTCTTAAACTGAAGTTATTTACTTAGCCAACATCTACTAACTCCAACAAATATTCATTCCCAAAATTATGTGAAAAAGCCATGAAGCAGACACTAAGAACTGCACTGGAAAAGAAAATGAAAGAATAAGAGATAGTCTGTAATCCTTGGGATGACTCCATTTACTGGAGAGATTTGTAAACATAACTTAATAGAACAGTGTCTTACCTAAAGGTAAGATATGAGAACTATGAAAATACTAGAAACAGACATAGGGGAAGCACTTCAAGATATCAATATCAGCAGTAATTTTATAGATATGATATCCAAAACACAGGAAAACAAAAGCAAAAATAAATAGCTTAGGAGGCTGAGGGAGGAAGATATCAAGTTTGAGGTCAACTTGTTCTACATAGTGAACTCAAGTTTAGCCTGGACTACCCTGTCTCCAAAGTACCACATGAGAGATAGAGAGAAATTAGTGAACTGAAAATCTTCTGCTCAGAGATTAGTCAACTGAAAAGCTTATACAAAGCAAAGATAGTCTACCTAAACCTACCAAATATTTGTCAAGCATTTTCCAAACAAAAGATTAATATCCGGAATATATAATGAACTCAACACATGTCACAACAACAAAAGAAGCAAATACAATTGAAAAATGAGTAAATGATCTGAAGAGGTACTTCTCAAAAGAATAAATATAATTTACCGAGTGTCTTAGTTACTTTTTCGTTGCTAGTACACAATACTCGACAACCACAAACTTAGGAAAGGAAAGGTTTGTTTTAGCTCACAGTTTCGAAGGTCACAGTCCATTCAGGGGCGGCCGGCAGCATAACAACGAAGTACGAGGCAGAGAGAGAAGTGGAGGCAGCTTCCCCGAGCAAACAGTAAGACAAACTGAGGCTAATTGAGACTAGCCCCAGTCCTCCAGGAAGGCAGGTGCATCTTATATATCCTTTCAGGTCTCCGCCCATTAACCAATCCCTCCTGCATCCAGGTGTAGCCACTACACAGCGTTAATCTTAACTGCAATCCACCCCTCCAGAACAGACTCCAATCCACAATCATCACATGGTTCCATTAAGATACATGAGACTTTTGGGGGACACTCCAGAACAAGTAGAGGAAAAGAGCCGTAAAATAATCACCAGGGAAAGACAAGACAAAATTGCAATGAGATTATATCTCATTCTACTTGAAACTGATAAAAAAAAGAAAGCCCTCACAAATACTGGTTAGGTTGTTTAGAAAAAATGAATCCCCACACACAGTTGATGAAAATATAAATTAGTACAGTCATTTTGGAGAACAATATTGAGGGTCTTCAAAAAAAAGAGTGAATCCACCATATAGGCTTCATCTGCTCCACTTCGGGGTGTATGTCAAAAGTATTGACGCCAGCACACCTGCACAGCCACTCTTACATGATATTATACACAAAGGCTAAGAAATAAAATGGATGTAAGTGCCCATCAGTGTGTGTGTGTGTGTGTAAATACCTCCACTATAGAAAAGAATCAAATCCTATTATTTTCAGCAAAACGAATAAAGCTGAAAACAATATGTTAAATAAAATTAGCCAGAAACAGAAAGACAGGAACAACATTTTCTTTCACATGTGAAAGGTATTTTTAAGTTGCTTTGATTGTAGAATAGTGATTAACAGAGGTTAGAAAAAACAAACAGGATACATAAAAGAATATTAGACTTTCAACGCATATTGTTTACATATATTGACATATCTACTCTACTTTCTTCATATGTACAATTAATACAAGCTAATAAAAATAAAATAATAGAGTTTGCATCACTGACATTGTACATCAATATTTTATAAAAATTGGTAAAGTAATAAATTATAATTGCACTCACTTCATATAATGTTCACACTAATTACACATATATCTATTTTTACTCTTCTTACCATACTTGAGTCCGTAGTGAAATGAATTTTAATTAATAAGAGAATCATTACCTATTCATCAGCTGATATTTAATAAGCTGCTTCTGTCTCACATACGTCCTTGGCTATTAATGGCTGTTGTCAGTATTACAGGTAAAAAAAACATTTCAGAGCACTTTAAAGAACCATTTTTATTACTATATATTTCTTATCTGCAGGGAGAGCCAGGGAGAACCAGAGAAGTATTAGCGTGATGTATGGGAAACATGAGGGAGGGGGACAGGAGCATCCATGAATGTCAGAAGTTGACCAACGTACAATTTATCTCCTCCACTGTGCGTGGGGAATCAAGCTGAGATACAATATCAAGCAATATCACATTAACGAATGAAACTAGTATTTGAGAAATGAATATATAGTATACTTCCTTGTCTGTATCTCAAAACAGATTGTGATTGCTCTGTCCAGATACATTACCAGAGATTTAAAACTCATTCTTTTTAGCTGTACCCTCTTGCCTTCCTGTGTCTAATGCTATCCTCCATTTATTTTGGGTGTTTTGACAGTAGACTTAATTTTTACAGTTTAATTTGTCTCAGAGTTCAGATTTCTCCCTACGTATTTTTAGTTTAGTTTTGCCCTCTATTTTTTTTTAAATCATACTTTTTTAAAACATGAGAATGCAAATAATTCTCATTCAAAGAAAGTAAGACACTGTCAGTTCTATGCTCCTCCAATTATTCTTTTTCTTTAAAATGCACTCGTAACACATATGTCGCATATTGGTCCCTTTAACTTCCCTTTCCCTTCCTGCCCTCCTGTCTCCAGGCACCCTAATCCCCTCCCCATTTCCACGGTCTACCTCCCTGCTTCTTACCATCTCTTTTTCCCTGTTTCACTTATTTATAATTTGCACTTCTCATATAAGAGAAACCATTATTTAAACTTCCGTGTCTGATATCTGGTTTATTTCACTTAGCTTAATGGTCTCAATGTGCATATATTCTTCTACACATGACTCAAATTTATCATAATGAAAGAGTAGCTCTCCGTTGTACATATACACGCATGCTTCTTAACCATTGATCTGTTGATGGGTTCTATGCTGATGATCTGCTTCCAAGATTCAGCTGTTGGGAGTCGTGCTTCTCTAACCTAGAGTATGTGATTATCACTGTAATGCAATGGCTTTAAATCTTTTGTAAAAATATCCAGGAGAGGTATAGTAGATCAAAGGGAATTTCTATTTTTAGTGTTCCAAGGACTTTCCTTACGGATTTCCATAGGAATTGTGTTTAATTAGTCCCACCAACTAAATAGAAAGATTTTTTTTTCCCACAACCTCACTAACTTTTTTTTTTTTTTGATAAGACAATGTGTGGAACTTATTTCACAATGCGTCTTCCAAAGCCAGATATTTCTTTTATAAGAAAGTAGACAAGTGATTTCAGTATTATGCTTGCCTTTTCCACTTTATCTCTCTATTCCTGGGAAGGAATCACTCTTGAGATTATAGTCTTGAGGAGAATAACTAAGGTACCCATGCCTACCCTTTCTTTAATGTCTGACCTCCAGGGATAAAGCACCTGACATGTGATTATAGTAACACAATCTGAAACACAATGGAGAGATCGACTTCCTTGGGAGTCTGGACAAGAAAGTCATGTGAAATAATTGTGATCTGAGTTTCTAATATTAGAGAAGCCATTTGCTGTTTAACCTTGTGCTTCTGACTTACTTCACTGAGCATGATGGTCTCAAGTTGTATCCATTTACCTACAAAAGCCTCAAACCTATCTGTCTTTTTAGATTACAGCATTCCATTGTGTATAAATAGCACAATTTATGTATCCATTGGTCTGTTGATGGGTATTTTGGTGTCTTCCACATTTTAGCTACTGTTAGTTGTGCTGCTGTGAACGTGAGTATCATGCATCTCTGTTATAAACCAGACCATAATTGTTTCATAGAATTAATTGAGGGAAATAATAGGAACTAGAGAGGATGGGGAGGCAGTGGGAGAGTAGGAAAAGGACACAGGCAGGATGTGTAAATTTGCTATGACATGTATTTGCACGAAATACTCAAGATCAATGTAAACATCATATACAACAATTTTACATGTCAATAAAATGGGTAAAAAAAAAAGAAACATCATGTGGTCTTTCATATGCTTTCCAGCCTGACCTCTATCATTAACACACATTTTCTTGACCTCCATTTATAATCCATTTTGATGTGATTGATCTCCTCAGCTGTGACACCCCCATCAGACATGAGTTTGCTCAGTCCACCGCTGTGCAATGCCCCCTCCTCCTTGGCCGAGTTCAAAGCACGTTAAGAACCTCGTAGCAGACAATGGATGTATTCTACCCACAATCCCTCTCTGTTTCTCATAACTGCCCCATAAGAAAGACACAATAATTGTGCTCATTTGGAACAAGGGGAGCAGAAAATGTATATAGTTTACCACAATTGTCTAAAATTGCGGTGAGAATTAGGTTTTAAGCTCAAATCCAGTTCTAAGCTCATAAACTTAACCACCTTGCTATATAGCTATATTGAAATTCTCACTAAAATGAAATTAGCTGAAACTATAGATTGAACCAGAGAATGAATACACAGCTGTTCATCCTAAGTCAAGCTTCACAAAATAATAGATGCCACTGTTAAAGAGGTCCTCATTGCTAAGAAGCAGAAGTTTCAAGGAAAAAGATTCCAACTACTTTGATTATAATAGGGAACAATTTGACCTAAGTCCAGACCAAAAATCGGAAGCCTGAATGTGTTTTTTAGACTTAAAACAAGCAAGTTCACAATGCCATCTCTTTTGTAAGCCTTAAATTATGGTGCATGTAGAACACAGAAATACAATTATCTGAAACACATTTAACACATTGTCCACCTTTTTGTATAAAATGTATTCTAATCAAATGAGGACGTCTAGGACATCTAGCTTTAAACTAGGGTGGTCTATGCCCTCACTGTACTTGTTTTGAGGGTTTGTTTTTTGCTTTTTTATTTATTTTTTTGTCGTTGTTTCAGTTTGGTTTGGATTGGTCTAGGTTTGTTTGGGTTTTTTGTCCATTGTTTTAGCTGCTTTATGCTGGGGCAGGAGTCCGCGGGAGGAGGGGAGAGCACCTGGCAAGGAACATCCAATCTGAGCTACATCGATTCTCTGACCAAGTTGAAGTGATCTTCTCTTCTTTCTGCTTGTTTATTTTATCTTAGAGACTCCATAGTGTTCTTTCCCAAGTTAATTGTCTTTTAATAGAAAGAAATAGGGATTTCTACCCCTCTTTTCAACATCTTTTCTTCATCATTTCTCACTAATACTGCGATTTCAGTGCATAAGAACAGAAACAGATGAAGTTCTTTGATGCCGGTTAAGTCTTAAGATACCTCTAATCACTCTCAAGTTATTTAGTTCTTTTTTAATTTTTTTTGCAGACTTGTCGTATCAGGATCACATTAACATTGTGAATCTTAAAACGAAATAAGAACTGTGTCAGAACAGATAAAAAAAGAATTGATGTGTGTGATTTCTCATAGGAAATGATGGACAATTATAGATAAAGTAGTTACAAGGAGAGTGGCACAATGTTACAAAATACTATAAAGATATCTACATAATAACATGAAGATTTTTTTATAATCTAAAATTTTGGGGGATTTGTTTTCTATTCTGTATTCTTAGATAACACATTCTTTGTAAACATTGTGAAATAGTTGTTTGCTTGAGACATATGAAATATATTGTCAATTATTTTGAATATTTCATATGTAATGGTGATTTAGTTTTTTTAAAAAGAAGATCCAGCAAACTTCTTGAAGTTTATTTCACTGTGAAACATAACCAGAATGAGAGAAGTTTACTCATAAGAAGACATCATTGATTATTCTAAAAACTTTTTATAGAACATCAACAAAATTTATGGCATGTGACAAAGAATGAAGTAAATCATCAACTTTTTCTATAACACACAAGAACGTCGTCATTATTATTGATAAATTCCAAAGCCTACTCTTCCATGAAAGCATGAAATCAACCAATGAATTGAGTGGACTGATTTGTAAATGCTAATTTCATTTGATAAATTATTCTTGCACCTCTATATTTCGTAACTAGGCCTCTTAAGCTGATTCTCTGAAACACAGATACTGAAACTCTGAGACAGTTATGTGCAATTAGGACTTGGCTGGAAGAACTCTGGAGCAGTATCCAAGCAGTTCCTGTAAGAACTAAGGGAACCAGTATTGGGCAGAGTGAGAAGACGGTCTATGAGGTGTTGTCACAGAGAACTCCTGCCAATCTCACTGAGGGCTCCAGACTGAGGAGAACATTTCAGAGACGTTTCAAGGAAATGAGAGCCATGTGGCCAACTCACCTGATTCAGCACTACACAATCATTGGATACAGACTGTCCCCTGGGATTGGACACTGCCTTAGGTGAAGCAGCTCTTTTTATTGAAGTCTAGTCTCCAGAGATGGCCTCAGCTGTAACCTATCAGTAATCAACTTAGTCAATACTAAGCTAATACAGGCTGCTGAAAGAGTAAGTGTGTACTACTGAAACTCCGAAGGCAGAAAACTACATCATTGATATTGTTCGCACCATTCATTATGGTAAAAGAGAATGATGGGAGGAAAAGTGGTAGGATAAAATTGCTTCATTTTATACTATACCCATGCTTAAAAACAAACCTTGATTGGAGAAGACCATTAATACTATTGTTCTCAAGTGGATTGTATACTTAAAAATGTTTTGGGGTTTTTTTTGTCTAAAAGAATACTCAATATATTTAACAGAGAAATTATTTACAATATAAGACAAAGAGAATGGCTTTATGCTATTTTTGTATACCTGAAACATTACACATTTGCTTTATCAATGTTTAGCAAGTTCACTGATGGATGGTAAGTTCCTTTGAATTGAAACATACTGTCCTGGGAGGAGGAGGGAGACTCATGAGACTCAGGAAGTAAACAAACAACTCACAGGTCTTAGAAGGTTCCTGAGAATTACAAGAGTCACAAGGCCTTTCTCCAAGAATACACAAGTAGTGAACAGTCACTGGATAGGAGACTCTACTACTAGCTTCTCTGCCTGCAAGTCATTTAGTGAATCCCAGGGATGCCACTTCAGTGAGTTGTCACCTAAGCTGGGGTGGGCTTATCAGTGACACAGCTATCTTCAATCTACCCATGCTCCTGTAAGGAATTTCAGACTTATGCTGTAAGTAACCTCAATAAATTCATCGGTACACCAAGTTGGGCTTTGGTGCAATCGTTACCTTGGTCTCCCATCGGTGTGAATGAGCATTTGTTCGTGCCTTTGTGGGAATGTTTAACGCAATAATTTCAAATATTCCTATTATTCTATTGAAGACTTATCATCTCTCCGGAATAGTGCTAGAGAAAGGAGTTAGATCAGGGGAAGCTCTGCTTCTTGGAGAGTGTGGCCCAAGGGAACACCACAATTAAACAAATAATTGCAAGCCAGTGTAACCAAAGCTTCCGAGGAAGTCTCTTAACTTGGTACAGATGACAGAGATTACCTAAAGTAAAGTAGACTAGATTTGTGCTTTATCCTTATAACCTTGAATTAAAATTGGTGAGGTTCACTGTAAATTCAAGGACAGAATTTGGGAAGAGCTTTATGCATTGTTAAGCACAGTTATTTGAGAAGAACAGAGTACATCATGCAAAACCTCATAGTAAAAGGATTAGGGCTGGTCATCGAGTAGGGGAGAGGAGGGGAACTTTTATTTTGGGCTTTGCAGGAAGAAAAGGAAAGACAGAGAAAGAAGGTTTAGGATTGACCGATTTTAATATTTTTGACAGGTTCCAGGACATTGTGGCTGCCCCGTGTATTAGTCAGGGTTGTCCAGAGAAACAGAACCAATTTTATTAATATTGTAAAACATTGTAAGAATTGGGTCATGAAAGCATAAAAGGCAAGAGGTCTTGCAATCTGCTCTCTATAATTGGGAAGATCATGGAAGCTGATGATGTTAATCATTTCTGGTTCAAACGCCTGAGAACTAAGGGATCGGGAAGATGTTTGTTACTGGTACTGAGTCTTAGGGTTTAAAAAAACCAGAGTTCTGGTGTTCAAAAGCAAGAGAAGCACATTCAAGATCCAAAAGATAATCAAAAGACAGAAAAAGGTAGATCGAACCTTTTTTACCCTTTTGACTTTACTCAGAACGTCCACAAATTGGATGCCCTTTGCATATATTGGTGAGGGCATGTCACCTTAACTCAGTCCACATAGTCAAATACGAATCTTTTCTGGAAACAACTTCCAAGACATTCTCAAAAATAATGTTTATCAACTGCCTAGTTATTCTTGTCTAGTCAGTTAAATTGACACTAATAATTAACCAGGGTACCTGGGTTATCTGGTATCTGGTTTGGGGTTATTGGAATGGGCATATAGTTGTTCAGAGTATGAAATCCCAGTAAAAAGAAAAATCAAAGATGAGGTTTTGGTCTAAATCCTCTGGGTTGACAAAGAAAAAACAATGAATGTGTGTGCCTGAGGCCTCAAAATTGGAAAAAGAAAAGAGAACATTTTAAAATGAGTTTATAGTCTAGTTTAGAGTCCTCGGGGATGAAAATTCCCAGAAAGTTTGATTGGAGTTGTGCTATAATGCAATAGTGGCTCACATTCTTTTTCATGTAAAATAGATTAACAACACTCACGATCTACTTTGACACAAGAGACACAATGAGGGTGGAAATTTTTTAAATTTAGACTTTTAGATTTAAAGAATATAGATGTAAAAACTCATTCTGATTACAATGAAATACTTGTTCACTGCAGGTGAAAGACTCTTAAAACTTCCACAAAATTAATTGATACCAATAACTGTAATATTGCACAGTAATGACTGGTTGAAAACAGGTAGAATTCATTGGTAAAAATTCTATCACTGTGTTATTTATTTTCTTAGGAAAGAACAGTAGACTAATATTCAGTTGAAATCTATGTGGAAAAATTCTTTGCTATTATGTGAATAAAGATCATTAGACTAAACAGTCAAAAGGTACTAGGGTCATTATCTCTTTCTGCCCTAGTAATAACAAAACTTTATATTCAAATGTCTTACATTTCCAATTTTCATTGGACAATTATTTTTCTGTAAAATATCATGTTCTCTATTTTGTCTCTCTTTGCAGCTTGCCTTACTCTATGACTTATTGTTATGTAATTATTGACTTAATATCCATAAAGCCTGTCAAATACAAAACCTTACCTTGTTTTATTATTCAGTTTTCTCTAGACTACAGTGTTTTATACTCTTCCTAAGCTTATTCTGCCTTCCCTGATACCTATCGCATAAGAGGCCAACATGTGTATCAACTTCCCAAAGCACTCCCCAATACTATCATTTACCTAACAAATCTTGGATGGCTTCCGTTTTATAATACACAGGTCTCTAATGAGAGAATATAAGACAATTTGCTGGGATTTAGAAAGAAGCTATTCAAATGCATATTTATTTTTTTATCTAGAAAACTTTAGGAATATTATACATGCCTGGTATTAACTTGCATTATTCACAATATCCCAACAATACCCATAGTCAAGCTATTTCTCATTTGCTGAGAAGACATTATAGGATCCATTCACATGGCATTTTTTCGTCCACTTATTCTATCATTGTTAAACAAAAGAGTCTTTATAAGATGTAGTTATTTTTTAAATTACCTGGTAAATCTTCATAAAAATACTTTGTAATTAAATTGGACATACTATGCAAATCACATATACAACAAAATATTTGTTGGATAATTCATGCTGGAACATTTAAGAATTGTAACAACATCTAATGAAGAAATATGCAGTTTCAAAAGACCATTTTCCAAATGTTCTGTTCTTTGTAGTGAGAAATGGTTTTCAAAAGTATGTTGCCCAACAGTTGTTGAAATACATACACTAAGTTTATACTCTCAAAGCAGAGATTATGAATTAGCAAGAGGGAGATAGTAATCTCTATTTAAGAGAACTTAGGCTACATAGAAGGCATTTATTTTTTAAATGAATGTTTGCCTATATATCTGTTCATATATGACTATCTTGCTGTAAAAATTTCTACTTGCAAATGTTTTAAAAGAGAAAAATGGTTTTTCTGCTGTGTTAAAATACCCTCCAAGTACAATTTTTTTTTATTTTTAGGAGTTACTTCTTAATAAAGTGTAACACCTTTTGATAAACAGAATAAATGATTGATATTAATAAAGATGGAAACTTCTCAAAGTTCAACAGAATGTCTACAAGATTAATGAATAATATTTAAAATGACTACCATGATTTAATAAACATAGACATAATACTTTTTTCCATTACTACTTACATTCTTTTGTAAGATACTGTTTGCAGCTTCAGCAATGAGAAAATGAACGACAAGCGAGTTCAATGGAGAAGCAGAATTCGGGGATGCTGTTTAACAGTTAAACTGAGATTTCACAAGCAATGAAGCAAATTTATCTCTGTTTCCACACTCTAAATAACAGACTTAATATTTAATGATGTAATCAGATATTAATGTGAGAGAAAAATGAGTCACAGGATGACAAAGTTAATATATAAAATTACGTAAAATGTTTAATTTCTGTAATTATATATGTGCATGTTAAACTTTAAATGTTTAATTTCTGTAATTATCTATGTGCATGTTAAACTGAGTGATGTGCAAACGTAATAAGTTTAGGCCTCACAAACTTACTTGTTTGCATCTCACAGCCTTGGCAGTGGCAGTATTGACCGTTTGGGAACGGATGAGTCTTTGTTGCAGACAAATGGTCTTTCTCACACCTAGTGGGACGTACAGCAGCATTTCTGGACCACCGGAGAACAGCAGTACCCAACTGTACTGTTGCATTGCAAACTGGCTTAACATTGTCACACGTCATCTGGAAGACAATGTCACCTCCCTCTGAGGACCACTAGTTTACTATTAAAAATTTAGAACTTTCTACTACCGAAGCCCAAATGGCATATACCCATTCATTCATTCATTCATTCATTCATCTGTGAGTACATAGTGACTGGGACTGAATGCAGGCCATCACAGATACAAGACAAGCACTTTGTCACTGACCAGTACCCCCTGCATTCCAAGTTAGACTTCTAACTCTACCCTTTTTATAACTCTGACCATGAAACAACCTCCATTTGTACCTCTTCTGCAGCCACCCCTTAGAAAGCTGCACAATCGTATCTGCTCTTCACTGCCACCCAGGTTTTTGCTGTGGCTAGAATAACTTTCCCCATTTCTATTAATTCTTCTGAATCTGTCTCAAGAAGTAGCTCCTAAGGCTTCTTTCAAATTCTGCTTTTAGAATAAACTTTCTCTCCAAGTACAAAATACACTGACACATCTCAACTGCAGTTTGTAGCACAGGCCACCCATGTTTTACTCCACAGGTTTTGTTCTTCTCTAGCTTTGCTATTTTTTCCTCAAATTTACACTAGTTCTCTTTTTAAAAAGTCACCAATTTAAAGTATTGCTATGCTATGTTGGTATGATAGTGTATTCATAAAGAATAACTCCTTATATATACATGATCCTTGTGAAGAAAATGGAAGACCAAAATGTATTTTCGTGGAAAGATGTTCAAACATGTTGCTAATTGAAAAATGCAACTTATGAAATATTAAATATTTACAATTCCTTTGGGAAAAAATAAATGCTTATGGATATAAAGAAAATTTATGGAAAGCCTTAGTAGTTCCATTAAATGTGGCTACTTCTAGGAAGAGAAAGAAGAGTGAAGGGAGGAAGAATTATTCCTGGTAAATCTATTGTTTGCACAGTTTGATTTTTTCTATCAAAAATATAAATTATTATAATGAAACTATTATGGAGTATAGTGTCCTTTCCACCAGTCACCAATACTTATTTGTTAAATGTCCCTTTCAGACTGCAGATTTCCAAAGAGAGGGATCACATTTTGGTCTATGCATGGCAATGGCATCCATTTTTATGACTGAAATATTCATAACATGACTTTTTCCCAAGACCCATCATTTTAATTCAATCTTGATAATCTGGCAGATGCTGCTTCTAGATAATTAGTAGTTAATACTCAGTTCAATCCTCTTTGTATTTTTCCTGTATATATTCAGAAAGGTAAGCCAAAAGTTCGATCACGAAGAGGCAAAGATATTTCTTGGTAGTCCAAATAAAGATTAATACTGGAATCAAAGTGATAATACTGTCTTCTGATTTTACGCATGAAAAGAAAAATTTGGCCCACATGGTTTGGCTCATCAGAATGTTTTTCTTGTTAACTGAAGTAGATGCTTCACAGATCTTTTGATTATTAAGTTAAGAAAATGTATCAATTTCTGTGTTTTTTTTTTTAAAAAAAAGAACAATAATTCTTGAATGTCTGCTGTGAATATCAAGCTGACCGCATCTGTCATTTCCCCATGGCAAGGCTAAGTTGGTCAGTAGCTCATCGTGTTGGTCAAACATTAAGTTCAACTTCCTGCCTCCTGTGCTGGGGGTGAAGGAAGATTAACAAGCTTCCTTCAGCCCTTAGTAACAAAAAGTGCAGACTCCGGTGGCCCAGGAAAGTCTCAAAGAAAAATTTCAGGGATCGTGGAAAAAACGTTAAGGTCAATTTCTATATAAGATATCCAGTATGAAAAGAAAGCCCTCAAAGAAATCGTGTTGGGAGCAAGAACGTTTTTGCTGATATTTTACTTCAAACTGCCACAGATAACATGGTAATTATGTGTGTTGAAAAATAGTCTGATTCTGAGTCATTCATTGAGAATTCAAAAAAAAAAAAATGACAGCGAAAAAATCTATTCGGAAATCACATGTACAAAATCCTTTCAAGATAGAGCCCTGTTCTCCTAGGAGAATCCTTCTTCGTTGAAGGGTCATTTGATTAGAAAGGGGCTTCTTATAGCGTCTACCTATTCTAATTCTTAGAGAAATTTTAAATCATTAAAAATGACAAGCTTAATACAAATAAAGTGAGATAAAAATTATTAAAGGAATGGAATCATTTGGATGACATTGTCATATTTTTATTTTAAAAATGAAATGATGAGTTGGAACTTAGGCACACAGAAATACGCGGAGGAATGGACAAAATGCAGAAGGCGGAGAAAGCACTGACCGCCGGGATCCACAAAGAAGCAGGCCAGGACAGCGTGGAGAGACCATCTTCTAGGGAGTGCAAGTCTCGGGCTCATAAACCTCTGTATTTAATGAGGAGCAAAGCAAAAAGAAAACCCGAGGGTGAGTACTGTGGCTTGCATTCCCACGAGATTTATGAGCACTCCCCGGCACTTAGGGCTTGTGGTGTAGTCCCCGCTTTCTGCATTTTAACAATACAGGCTGATGCAAGCAAGGACATGCAGTTATGGGAACCAGCTCGGCATTCCAGGAATTTCCGGACCTGGAATCCAGAGGTTTCCCTTCTTCTCTGGACCCTTTCTTTTCTTGGCTAAAACAAAACATTTTTTTTCTTAGTGGAAATGGAAAAAAAGGAAGTTGCTAACCACTCTTCAGTTCCTAACTGACTCCCACTGGGAAAGAACAATACATATTATTTTTATTTTTCTGCATTTTTATTGTATGTGATACACAATGGTTACATTAAACTTGAGAATTCTATGCGCATATGTGTGGCGACACCGTCTCACTTTCTTCCTTGCCCCCTTCCTCCCTTCTCACCCCGTCTCTCATCCTCCCAGACTCCCATCTCGCCCATTTGACTCTGTTATTTTCACTCGGGTTCTCCTATTAGAGAAGCCATGCTGTGGGTAATCTTCAGAGTCTGATTCGTTTCGTTAAGCATGATGGGCTCAAATTGTATACATTTACCTACAAATGTCTCCTATCTATCTGTCTTCAGGGCAGAGTAGTACCCCATTATGTGTATCTAACATTTTTTAATCCATTGGTCTATGGGTGAATATTTTGGCATTCAGCTGTTACTAGTTGTGCTGCTGTGGGTACACATTTCTGTAATTTGGTGCTTTTAATTATTTTGGAAATATAACTAAAAGAGGTATCACTGGGTCAAATGGGATATAAATTTGCAGCTGTTTGAAACACCTTCATACTTCAACATCAAAAGCTGGATAAAATAGCTTGCTTGCTTGGAAATTAAAAACTCATAATGTACCTAAAAACTCAACATAAATAACAAAATATATACAACTGACTTATATAAAAATTACATGTAAAATTGTAAATCCTAACTTAGTTCTTACTACACACTCTACAACTACAAAATAACTCTAGTAGAAGAGAAGATTAAAATTAGAAAGCTAAACGTTTAATTCAAAAAATATACAAAATATACACAAAGAGAATTTAAAGAAAGAAGAATAAAATAGCTAAAAATAATGAGACATCAAAAAATAAGAGATAGAAAAAATGTCAAAAAAGCAAGATTAATAGAACTAATAGTATACTGGGTGAGCATAAGCTGGAAAGAAATTCAAGAGGTTAGAATAAATAGTATGAATGAAAAAGAATAATCTTGAAAAACGTTCTACACAAATCCTTAAAAAAAAAAAGTGCTAAAGCTAAGAGCACAGAAGTATCAATATATCTGATTTATTATATTCATTAAGCTAATCTTCCCCAAAACAAAAAGCAAATGTATATTTAATGTATCAACCATTTTTTCAATATTCAAAAAGCAAATATTTCTATTTTAAATAAAAGAGACAAAGGGAAGGAAAATAATCCTTGTTAATTTAGAAACTTGTATATCTTTGTGATAAAATCTGGCAAAGACAATGTTAGAAGCCTTCTAAGTATAGCGTTCCATAATTGATTGCTCGGTGTATAGAAAAGAAAATGCAAAATGCTTATTTGGCTTATTTCAGTAATGCAAATTTTTTAATATTGGAAAATAAAATGGTCATTACATTAAATAATTTCGCCACAATAAAGGCCGTTGCATATATCATAACTTCAAGAACCTGAACGGCAATTGTTTCTGGCAGGTTGCCGGGACCCCTTTTACATTACTTATGGAATTTTAAACGGGTACAACCACTGTGAAAAGCAGTATAGAGATTCCTCAAAAGGCTGAAAATAAATACCACATTTGATCTATCAATGCCTCTTGTTGATATCTTTCTAAAAGAGTTAAAGGCAATGAATAACAGAGATGCACTTATACCTGCTGTGTGAGTTACTTGTCTCATTTTGGCAGAATACCTGACACCCAGATCTTTAGGGAGAAAAGATTTGTTTTAGCTCACAGTTTCCGATGGTCACAGTCTGTTTTCTGGTAGGCAAATAAAAATGGTAAAATCAGGTGGAGGTTCAGATCCTGGTTCAGAGGCAGAGCTCTTCACGGCATGGCAGAACAGAGCCAAGTCTCAGAGGAGGGGAAGAATCAGCACAAGCCCCTCCAGGTCAAGCCACAAGCATGTGCCCCTGCAGTCACACCCATCTCCCAACAGTACACCTTCACCTTAGGTTCATGACGCTTTCGGGGGACATTCCGCATCCAAACCGCAGCACCCATGTTTGTAGCAGTACAACTAACAATAGCTAAATTACAAAAGATGCCAAAAATAACCACTAACAGACTAATGGATACAAGAAATTGTGGTATTGGTACACATGGAGCACTACTGTTTCATTAGGACAGATACATTAGAGATTTATGTAGGTAAATGGATGCAACTTGAGACCATTATGCTTAGTGAAGTGAGTCAAACTCAGAATGTTAAATATTGCATGGTTTCTCCAATATGAGTAACCCAGAATAACTCAGGATACAGTAATTTTATAGAACCAAATGAGTGTGATAGCGGGAGTCAGACGGGATGACGGAGAGAGAGGGAGGGATAAATGAGGGAAGAGGAAGGGATAACAATGTCAACACAATAAATATGTGCACAAAATACCCAAGCTTAATATAACCATTGTGTATCTCATACATATACTAATAAAAAAGGGGAAAAAAGAAACTTCAAATGCAAAAAAATAGACGTCAGTAGCTATAAAATTTAATATCATCCTTGTTCAAAGAGAAAGAACTCTTGGAAATTTTTAAATAAAATAAATTAACTCAATTAAATATGTCCCACTTCCCTCTACCTCCCAAAAAGTTAAAAGCTAATCGAAGTATTACTTTAATGTTTATTCAAGAGAAAGCAAGTCCTTATTACCAGATCCACTGGATATTGTACTAGAAGTCCTAATCTACACAATCAAGCAGGTAATGCAATTAAAAAAGTTAAATAATTGGAAATAAGAGAACAAAACTGTAATTGTTCAGATTTCATATGATCTACAACAAAAGCAAATTAATGTACAGTAAAAGTATTAGAGAATTTAACAGGTGTTATAAACACAAACTGACAAAAATTTAATAATTTGTCTATACTCAATAAATATTTACAAATTATAACTTTAAAAGTTAAAAATAAATTGAATAGCACCATTCAAATATATCTTATCAAACATAAAAGTTCACTACAGGAAAAGTATATAAATAGTTTTGAAGAACACAAAACAACATAAACCTCTGTTGAAATAAATCATATTTATGAGCTGGAAAGACTCAGTGCTATAAAAATGAAAAATGAGGGAAAATTTACATAATGTCAGGTAAGAAAAGTGGCTATTTATAGTACATCATCTTCAGATAACAACTCCTATGAGTAAATTTTTTACTTCTAAGTGCGAAAGTATAACATCTAAGAACATATAGCTAAATAATACATCTATGACCACAGTGAAAAGGTATTTGTGAGAATATGTCAAAAACGTAAATCATACAATAGTGAGTGATAAATAATGACAACTGATTCATCCAAACACTCTCATCAAAGAGAGTTTAAAATGACATTTTGGGGAAAAATGTATTGCAAAATAAAAATATACTGATAATGACAACAACAGTGAAATGAATGAATTAAAAATATATGAGAAAATATATGAGAAAACAGATTCAGAAGAGAAAGATTTTGTGGACAAAGAATATAGCATACTATTATTATTTATTTTTCTACTTCATACAGTTTTAAAACATAATAAAATTAACCATTTCTTTTTAGGAGTAGGTCATTGAAGCGATCCCTTTACTGAAGAAGAAACATTCTGGCTAGTAGTAGCTACAGTTCTTTAAGAAAGGCATCAGAACAAAATAGTACTTGCAGATATCAAGAAAGTTAAAATATCTTTGATTGAAGATGTGACAATAGTTTATTAAAACTATGCAATTCACAAGATAATTTAGTGTTTCTATATTATATATTTAAGATAAAAATCAAAATTATGATTGATAATATTAAATTAGAGGTATCATGAACAGCAGTTGTATTGGCTAATTTCTAGTTGTATAGCTTTAAACATGTACTCGTGCAATTATAAGTCAAAGCTTGTATATCTCTTAATAACATCTTCTGTGCAAACTCACCTATTAAAGAAACCTATAATTTTAATAGCTGTCTTTCCACAAAGTGAAAGAGAGTACCTTTGAGGAGTCAAAAACAGTATTTTATCTAGAATCTGATTTGAGAAAGGAAAAACATCACAAGCCAGAAAAATGGCAGAGTTTGAACCCTTGGTTAAAGAGGACCATGGTTACTATAAAACAATACTTAGAAGTAATACCAAGTAACAATATACATGCTCAAAGAAACAAACATCATTCCTAAATAAACTAAAGTTAACATTGAAAAGAATCTGATGTTGTCAAAGACATGATAAACACAATGCAAAAATCACTCTGATTAAAGTTATATGCTCATCAGATAAAGCTTAATATAGCCAGTCTAGCTGGGCCTTGTGGCACAACACTCTAAAGAGGCTGAAGCAGGAAAACCTTAAGTTTGAGTCCAGTCTGAACAACCCACATACTTAGTAGGAACCTGTCTCAAAATTACAAGAAAACACGGGAAGAATGCAGTTCAGTGTGAAAGCCCTCAGTTCAACTCCCAGTCACAAATAAAATTTAGCCAGCTTGAGCATGTGAGATATTATCTCCTCCTCATTTTTTACAAATTTCTCTATATATTCAAGTCCTAATTTTTACCTGCCTCAATGTCTCTCTCCATCCTGTCATCCTACCCACAGTCATCTAATTCAAGAAAAAACTTTACCTTTTTTCTTAATAAAGTGTATCCTACATTAATTATCTGATTAAATATTAACCAGTTAATTAATTATGGTATTGTCTGGTTTTGTGGTCCAGAAGATGGATACCAGAGCATCTTGCACCTTAGGCCAACAGCTCTTCCTCTGGCCTCCACCCCTCACTCCCCACCGTGCATACCTTGCATCCCTCTCCTTCAAAAATTTGCATTTGTCCTTATTGTTACTAGTAGTTTATTTACATATATTGACTACAGCTATTAATCTTTAGTATAATTTATTGTATACAGAAAATTAGAAAGTGGACAATTGTAATTGACTTGATGTATGCTCTTTGACAGACCAGAATATCCTTAGTCTCTTTGGACTAAGAGAAACTAACGTGTATAAACTTAGACTTTTGAATACTCCAATATTTTATTTTTCTCAGACATGATGTAGACACTTACTGAACATCTATTGTTTACCTTTACTTAGCTTAACTTTAAATTGCTAATTACAAAAAGACTATGAAAACTAATTCTGGACTGATAAAACATCTTTGTTTTCCTTCTTCTTGTGTCTTGCATTAAATATGAAATCTCTGTCAAAGTATGTAAGTATTATTAATTTTCCAGTGTAAAATGTAAGTTGTGGGCTATCCAAAAGAATGGGAGTAATCAACAACGTTGCATTCTTTTATGGGAAGGGAGTTAATTTATTTTCAGTTGTAATCAGGACAGTTATGTCTGATTAAATGGAATCATCCCTTGATTTGGAACATAGTATGATTTAAGGAAATTAATTGACACTCATTAAAAAAGGACACATTGTTTCCAAAGAGCTGTAGATTGTTGTGAATCTGTAGACTTTTTAAGAAATATCACAGCTGTACACAAATTACTACTTAAAATTAGGAAAAAGAGAAGAAATGACATGTTTAGGAATAAGATGGAGAATTTTTATCTTCAAAACTACCCATGGAATAATAAAAATAGTTTGATGATGTGAAGAAAGTGAATGTGTGAAAACTGTAAATCTAGATATTGTTTCTATATTAGGAAAATTAAAATAATATGAGTAAAAGGTTTATGGGACATTTGGCAGTTCAATGTGTCACCGCTGAATAGTGTTCATCAGTTCCTCTGGGCAGAAAAAAAAATTGTTTTGTGCACGTCTGTGACACTTGGGCTTATCATACATCTAAAACTATTCCTCTGCATGTTAATATTTAAATTTTTTATTTATGTCCCAGCTTCCCAAATCAGTCTACAAGTTCTTAAAATCAGAAATTATCTTTGCTTTTGTTTTCCCCTCCGCTAGAGGTGCTTACAGTGGATGGCATCTACGGGTGCTGAATAATTGTTTTTGCAATCTAATAAAGGAGATTCCCTGGAACTGTTTATGCCAGACTCCATCTTTCCTCCCACATTCAACTTAACATATTTACTCTGAGAATTGTCTTTTGATTTTTTCTTTTGTTTTTTCTTCTTATGCACAAGTGGAGTTTTCCCTCATTGGTGACCCTCATATATCATGACATGTTTATATGGTAATACATCACCTACTGAATTGTAATTATCTATAAACTTAGCATTACAACTATGATTTTTATGGGGAAACACAGACACACACATGTATGTCTAGATTTTATAATACATGGCAATTAATAAATGAATTAATACATTAAGTATGAAATAAAATTGTCTTGCATTTTCCGTATTTATCAAAGAAGTCTCTCTTGAATAACATTCTTATATTACCAATGTTTAATCTTTCCATGGTATTGCTAGCTATCCATCCACCCTTCCTTGTGTTCATCCCTTTTTGTGTGTGTTTCTGGGTATTTAGTCTAGGGCCTTCATACTTTGTTATTTCCCCAGTCCATTTTTATTTTTGATTTTACAAAAGCATCTTGCTAAATCAGTCAACTGTTCAGGCTGGGTTCAATTTTATAATCCTTCTGCCTCAGCCTCCCAGGTGGGAGGAGCCTCATAAGCAAAGAAAAGAGTAGGCTCAAAGAACACTAAAAAGTTCAATTTGTTCAGATTATGAATATCAGCTAGCAACTTTCTCTTTCCTGGTAATTAGCTGTGGTTTTATGTCTGAAGTTATGAAAAAAATGATATGGCTCTACCCAGGTTTGATGTGAAAAACTGCCCTGGGTAATGAGCCGCAGCTGCGGAAGGGAGGCGGGCAGAGCGGCCGCCTTTGGCACTGTGTGTGCTAAGGAGGAGGACATCTGACATGAGAAGGAACCACAGACAACTGAAATAACTCAGGCTCAAAAATGGGTTCATTTTGTGTTCTTCTGTGAGGAGAAAAAATAAGATCTTGGCCCTTCTGTTCTTTTGGGTTCTCAGCTAAGTTTGTATCACCAGAAAAAAAAAAAATCATAGGAATTAGTGTAAGTTTTACATGATATGAATGGCAGCCCGAAGAAATAATTATGTTCAAATGTTTCTATGATATGTTTAAGGAAGAGTGAGTAACAGCACAAAAACGTGTTCAGACAAAAATATATATATATATTAGAAATTATAAATAGTAAACTAGAAGAAAATTAGTAAGGCCTTGCCACCCAGTATTGAGAGGGCCTCTTTCATGTGAGGGTGTCATGACTTATTTCAGGGTGACATCAGAGTGTTTCCTACACCTCCTGGTTATCAAATTTCTTCAGCTCAAAATATTAAATATACCACGGCACCATATTTTGAGATAAAGTGTCCCAAACACTATCACTCCCTTAAAATATCGATTACAGAAGTAATACAAAATTTGTTACAAAAGATGTTTTAAAACCTAAAAGTATGTGAGTAAAAAGTTAAAACTCTTCTTGAATAGTATTATCAAAAGAAGAATTAATCAATAATAATCTTTCTTCCACATTTATAATGAAAAATATAAAATATGCTTCATTATGAAAATAGATTTCTACTACTTGAGTAGCTTTACAGCTCATTTTTGTTACACAAACTGCTCTTCATAAAAACACAAATTTATCTCATCTATTGAATTGCACAAATAATATTTCTAACATGTTCTATTATTGACCATTTCTTTAATTAACTGGGAACTTTTCAACTTTTCAGTAAGAAAAAGGAAGTGATCACAATTTAGGTCTGAAAAAATTTTGAAAACATAAATTTTTAGAGGAGAATTAAGATATAAAGAAAACACTTAGATTATTGCAGTAATCTAAGTAAGCTATAATAATGAGAATTTGAGTTGAGAGACGTCTCGGGTAACAAAATAAACAGCGTAGAATTATCCTAGCTTTATTAAATGGAACTAAAAGAATGGCAAGAGGATAGGTCAATGTGAATGATGAGAGAGAATAGGAGGTTTTCTCTAGATAAAGGAAACAAAGAAATGCAACAGTTTATTTGAAAACTTTCTTTCCATATTCTGTTTTCTTAATTGCCCAACCATCATATCACTTTACAATTTATATCGACCTGATCATAATAATATTTCCCATGTCTACATGATTTTACCTATTTCTATCATCACTTTTCTTGCTCATGTTCTCCTATCATTCAACACTACTGTTGAATTAGTTTTAAAACTACAGGTCAAAAGTCAAATTACTATGGATCGTTAACACTCTCAATAGTTGTCATGGTTCTCCAGAGAAATAACGCCAACAGGTTAGTGACAAAAATACGGAAAGAAATGGAGATACACAACAATTGGTTTTTTATAAGAATTGGTTCATGTGATCACAGACATGGTGAAACCCTTTGACATATAAGTTAGAAAACTGGGAAAAATCAGTAGTGTCGTTTAGACCAAGTCTGGAACGCAGTACAGCACTCTTAAGTCCTAGTCTAAGTTTGAAGGTATGGCAGTCAAGAGTCAACATAGAAGAGCAAGAGAAGATATTCCAGCTCACATAGAAAAAATGAATTCACCCTTTTTAGACTGCTTTGTTCTATCTAACCCTGCAATCCGCCAGCTAGTGCTCACTCAGGTTGGTGAGCTTGATTTTTATTCACTCTGCTGATTCAGATGTTAATCTCTTAAAGACATAATCTCAGACGTAAAAATAATGGTTTACCAGTTATCTGATGATCCTTAGCCCAGGCAAGTTGCCACATTAAAAAAAAAAAAACACACATTACATTCTCATCTACTCTTCAGCTGCTAACAGTATTATACTTGGCTTGAGCATATGTTATGATGTCATTAAATCTTCACAGAAAGACAATTTTTGCTTTTGTGACTTTAATGAAATTATCTGATGTTGACTTGACAGTTGGTTTTTTCATATGTAAAATAAGGATAATAGTATCTACTTCGTGCTTTTGTTACTGGAAATTAATAAGTGTTCAGTATCAAGTGTGATCCTGCCACATAGAAAATACAGAAATGTTAACTTTTATTATGTGAATTTTCAGCCGTACTCACTAAATTCCATGTCTATTAATATTTCTCTCTATATATTCCTTGTTCTACATCTTATTGCCTTAGCACCTGTTGCTTTCTCTGATTAAAATATCTTTCCTATCATCTGTCTTCATACTTCTAAATTCTCTTTCTCGCTGTCTCTTTCTGTTTCACACACACACACACACACACACACACACACTGCCCCCCAATCCTAGGAACTGAAATCAGTGCCTTCACTCTGAGCTAAGTCCCCAGCCTCTCTTAATTGTTTAAGACAAGATCTCACTAAGTTACCGGGGCTGCACTTGAATTTGCAAGTCTCCTCCCTCAGATTACCGAAATGCTAAGATTGTAAATTAATTCTCTTGACTGTTGTTAGTCCAAGTCACATGAAATATTCTTATGGTTTCTCCTGTTCAGTAGTAACTCATTGCCTCCCTCAATTGCCAAGATATTTTATATCCAGCTACCTCTTTGGAACTTTGCTTTAACTTGAAATCGATTTTCATAAATATTTGTTGGCATGTCTTATATATGTGGTTTAAATATTTATGGATACAAACATATTTACTTGTTGAATCTGAAATTGGGAACAGGACCAATTCCTTATTCTTTATGAAATATGAAATGATATATTTATGTGATAAATGTGTGCTAGATATCTTTCATTTATGCCTGCAAGCCCACGCTCCATCCTGCTGCCTGTGTTGGCAAACTAACGTATGTTCTTCCTCAACAGGCAACAGAGAAGAGCAGGCAAGGTAACACAGGCAGGGATGAAAGTGAAGTCGGGGTCTGCCTCTTTCCTCTCAAAATGGCATTTGGCTGGCTATATCCATCAACGGAACATCACTACTCCACTCAAGGTGGCCAATAATACTGGATCCTCTCTTTTTGGACCTTGGTAATTATTCTATTTACTTGCAAACTTGGGCAAAAAGGTTCCTAACCATAAGTTACTACACAGCCCCTACCCTTGTGAAAAATTCCTTTAAGCAACACCTCTTTCTTAAATGACTCTAATTTGGTTGTGTCATTTTATTTTCATTGGAACCATCTGCCCAAAGTTTATGAAAATTTTTTTTAGATATGGAATACAGAAATGTAGGAAGAGTCACACCCAAGTCAAGGAATAAGAAAAAGTCTGCCTTGATGGAAGAAGACAATAGCATGGTTGGAAGCCATAGGAAATTGAAATAGAATCAGAACAACCGCTGGAGGAAATGCTTTAGGAAGTTAGTTAATGAAGAATAAAAGGATAGCAGCAGAGCAAGGAGAGCTTAATTGCACAGAACTCAGTTGGCAAGCTCCGTTAAATTTCTCTGGCAGTGCCTAGGAGATCAAGAGGGTTGTTACAGCAAAGTAAAGCAAAACTGGAGTAGTAGGGTTTAACAATATTGGAAGTGACAGAAGATTAAGAAGTCCTGGCACCCAAAGGTGCTAAGAAGGATCACAAAGAAGACCAAATTAGAAGTCTAAAGAAGACAAGTGAAGGTAAGAGATGCTGCTGGGTAATCTTTCACACTTAGTCCACTCACAGCAGGCATCTTTCAGGCTGATGGTACCACACAACTGATTGTAACTGACTTTTTTCAACTTACACCACACGTGGGTTTGCTTCTTTGTAGTACATCTATGCGCCAGGAGTTAGTCACTTATATAATTTACATTTTAATATTCTATGGATTTAGAATATGCCCTTGGTTTATTCAGAAATTTTTTTGGGGGGCGCTTCTATTGAAAATTTGAGTTTATAAACATAGGTTTCATTTTCTAGACTTTAAATCTTTGAAATTTCCTCTAAATGCTGCCTCAATTCCCGCCTCTCCCTCCCCCGCTCCCCCTTCCAAAGTTTGCATTTCTGACAAATTAAGAACAAGGAGCAGATCTTAGGCCTGATGTAAAGTAAACACAAGGGAAAAGAAGAGAAGAGAAGACACACAAAATAATCGCATTAAGGAAACAATGAAGTTCTTGATTGCCACATAAAAACCGGAGGAACCGCTGTGCTAACTCACACACTCTGCAAAAAGGTTACCAGGGGAACCACATTTGCACATATCCTGGCTCTCAAAAACGTGCAATTTGATGTTGTGTCTGTCTTCTTCTCCTTTTAGAAATCTCAACTGAAAATCTCTGAGCTTATGCTTCCCCTGTCATTTACCTCTTATGTTCGTTTTTCAATGCACACTTCACTGAATCCATTAAGCTGGCAGTATACAGAAAGTCATTGATCTTTCTTACAACAAAATTCATGAGTGCAGTATGCAATGAAAACTTCTGCTCTCCCTGGGGCCTTAAGAATTGGAAAGCGTAAGTTGATTTTCCCCTGCAAGTATTTTTTATTTTGTTTACTTTCTTTCTGCTTTTAGATTATAAGTTCCTTCAGGGCAGGCACTAGATCTATGGTTTTTTATGCAATTCCCCGCAGAAAATAGACAAATCTGAAACTCACTGTGAGAGGTAAATAACTTTTCAGCTGTTATTACATACAAGATGAAAAAGTAACCTCGAGAATTGTGAATTCACTTTTCTATTCCAATTGTTGAAATAAACTCAGTCCTTAGATTTTTGCAATAACTAAGAAATGAGACTGAAAAGAAAAGTGTTTTTATTTTGTTTTGGATATTATGTGACACATCGAATCCTGGTTGGAAACACTTGGAGGCAGAATAAAGGTGGTCACACTTGCCCCCCTTGTCGCTACCTCAGCAATTGCCTGTGATACTATTTCTTTTTCATTTGTGCCAAAGAACAAACAAAACAGTGAGGCATTAAAAACACTAAGACTGCCATTATGGGTTTGCTAAGATTAATATGATACCATTGATTTTATTGATTCAAGACTTATACTGATTATGAGGAGAAAATAAGTTTTTAGTAAGGAAATGAATTATAATCATAAACATAATTAATTTAACTGTCAAACATAAACATGTACATTCAGCAAATAGTATATGAAACTTAATGTAGTGGGTATATAGATTTTTAAAACAAGGTAATATTTTTGTTTTCAAGATGCTTAACATGTATTAATATTTTTGTGGGGTGATAATAGTTCCTGTTTGTATTATCCAAGTCTAATTTCAGTTTAAGACATGACTATTTAAAAAATCCTTAGCTATTAAAACTACAAGGAGATCTTTGTTTGGATCTATTGCAAGAGATAGCAAGCCTATACTTGCAAAATTGATTTAATATGATTATTGCACAAGAAGGATAAGCTAATCAAACACCAAGGACAGAGAATAAGGAATTTGAACCAGATATTGAAGATGGGGTAGTATGGGCTAAAGTGAGTTCGCAAGCTATTTGCTACATCTGGACTGGGACAACTGAAAAGAAGGCCCAGAGGGAAGGATTGGGAAAAGAGTTCAGAAAATCTTGTCTAAAGTTTGGTCAAAGAGAGTCTTTGTTGCTACATTGATGCTGCTTTGCTAAACTATTAAAAGTCAGAGAATCATGAACTCAACTCAGGTTCATAAAGACGGTAGTGTCCATTGTAACAGGAAGCTCTCTTCAATTATTATGAGATCCAACTCTACCAGTCATTTTTTTTTTTTTGAATGGCTTTAAAAGGTTACTTTCTGGCTCAAGTACAGGTTCTTCAGCTGATAAATAGGAACAATGCTTTGTTAATGGGTTTTGTGCAGCACAAAGTTGATATACTGACAATATCTTGCAAACTGATTTGCAATGAAAATGAAAGCTTCGATCTTACTTACTTACTTTTCTTGGTGAACTCCAGGCAGCCACTAATCATAAACAATAGTACCAACCATTACCTTGCATGATTTTTACTGATTTTGTTAACATTTCTGTTGTAACCTTTATGATTTTTCTTATAGTTGTATAATTACGTGGCATTCCATCTCACTATCTTTTCCTCAAGGCAGGAAGCTAATGTTATCCTTGTGTTCCTAGGTCCTTTGGTATATTTTTGGGTTTCAGCAGTGTTGTGCTTTGTATACCCCTAAAACCTCATGTACGTGTGGATACTGTATCCTCTTGGGAGTTGGGGGCCTGGCTAGGTGTGGATGCATGGAGCATGACCTGGAGGGGTGTGTGCTAGCCGCACCCTTCCTCCTCCCCTTGGGTCTGTTCTGCTATGTTGTGAGGATCTCTTGCCCCAGCACTGGCTCTGCCATATGGTTCCACCAATTCCACCTGCCTGCTCATGAATGGAGCTTGATCTTCTGAATCTATGAGGTAAAATAAAACTTTCTTCCATAAAATTGTGGATACCGGGTATCCTGTCTTAGCAACAGAAATGTAGCTAAGATAGAAATTGGTACCAGGAGTGGAGTCAATGCTGTGTCTATACCTCGCCATGTGGTCTTGAAGTTTTTGGAAGTCTTTTGTGGCAGGAGTTTGGAAAAGTTTGAGAATTCTGTCTGCAGAAGCCTGAGAGTGCTTTGCGCCATGCTTACTGGGAGATTCTGGTTGGTGGTCAGAGGCCAGACTGTTAAAATAGTCGTAGATTGGAAAATCCTGTACCGGAAGTTTCAAATCGGAAAGAGAACTATATTGGTAAGTGATCTAAACACCATGCGTGCTATGCTTTAGCGGAAAGTGTTTTGGCATTGTCCCCTCATCCAAAGACTTTCTGAAACTGAGATTAGGAACAAGCAGCCCAATGTGCAGGCTGTTACATGGCTACTGTTTGCAGCTTTTAGCCAACTCTACAACTCTATGGCAACAATGCAGAAGGAAAAATTGTCAGAGAAAAGTGATATAAATTTTTTTCAGTTTTTTCAGAGAAAAAGGGGCTACAGGGATGAGGTAAAAGTGCACACTCTTTTAAAAGAGACTAGTGTTAGAAAGAAGCCAAGTACTTGCAATCAGGACTGTAAAAAGGAAATGTTGAGGGGGGTGGGCCCATAAATAGACTGTGACCTTCTAAAACTACAAGCTAAAATAAATCTTTCCTCCCTAACATTGTGAATATTGGGTATTCTGTCCCAGTGATGAAAAAAAAATTGCAGCATAGAATTTTATTAAAATGTGAAGCTAAAATCTAGTTGCAAGAATATCTACTGAGATTTCTTTGTCTCTCTAGTTTTCCTTCTACAACCAAAGTCTGTTTTTGTATTTCTCTAAGGAGGTTTCAGGTAATAGGCAAAGTCACACATTACATAGAATTTATTTTGAAGAACAGCACATGAAACAAAAAGCACAGTGTCAAAATTACTTGGAAATTGTCACCAGAAGATGCCTTAAAAATGCTCTTCATTTCTCTTTTATAATCTATCAATAAAGAAAAAAGTAGGTGAAAAATGAAGATAAAAGTGTATTTCTCATATCTTTTAGTGGCACATAAGAATTTTCTCTGAGTATATAATATTTGTTCTTAATGCCTACTGCCAGATGTTGCCCTATTCCCAAAGCTAAGATATTGCAACTTTTAATTTAGGTTTAAATCTACATTACTCTCCATGAAAGGCAATGCAAGGTGACAAGTCTAAACCTATGATCCTAGGTTCTTGAATGTGTAAAGAAACAACAGTAATAAAACAAGTTTCAGAAGCATCGTGTGAAAAGCTAGCCATATGCTGAAATGTGCTTGCTTTTTTGTAATTCAAAAATCTTGTTCATTTTTGAAAAGAAGAAAAACTAAGACTCAAAAATAAGATTGGATTTCCACTTTCAACTAATTCTTATTAGGAGCCCTGTGTGGGCCTCTGCATTTGTGGCTTTGTAAGGAGAGTGCCTGGAACAGTGGAAACAAGCAGACCTTTTGCCAGGCTCACGTTAACGACTTCATGCCATCTTAGGTTTGCTATAGCACCAACATAAAAATCGAAGGAAGACAGAATTCAACTGCATATTTAAACTCTCAGCACAGTAACTGGTACTATAGAGTTGTCTTTTCTATGAGTTTTATCGAAACAAAAGTACTAACATTGCACACAGAGTTGAAAAGTTGAAAATAGTTTTGCTCAGGCCAATAATTCGAATGAGCTTTTCTCAGAATGGGGTGTAGGCTGATGGAGAAAGCTTATCTACATAATTTCTCCTTGAAGCCTTTTCCAACTTTATACAATGTACCACATGACTTTGCTAATCAGTGTTTCTGACTATAATGACAGCTTTGAATCAGACACTTAAAAAGTCTCCCAACATTGAGTTTGAGAAAAATTCTGTTGCAGGTTTACTGTATGAATTCCATATTTTATTGAAAGTGAAGATTTAAACAAATATTCTATAAAAGAGCAGTTCAGGAAACAGCATTACAAACTCATCTTAAGAGACAAGTGTCAGCAATCTGAAGGAAAACAGAGTAACAGAAAGAAAATTGTATAAAAATGATTTCATCAGTCAACTGGATTTACCAAACAAAATATCTTTCATTGCCCACACAGTCGGCCCACTAGAATTCACACATGCACAAAAGCCATATATGCGTATATAATTTTTGTATAGGCTTATTTTGCTATAAATGTTGTTAACAAACGGAAGAAACATTTATAATCTGCCTAACAGATTTTCCTTTTGTTTTAATTGCCTGGGAGTTGACTACCATTTCATCTCCGGATTCATTCTGCAAATTTATGGCTTAGAAACACATACGTAGGCTCAATTCGCAGAGAACAAATCAGGATCATTTTCTGCTCACATTCTCCTCGTGATGGGGGACTATAAGGACAATTGTTCTCTCTTCTTTTTTATAATTTCAGGCCTGTAAATTCTCTCCATGTTTCTTATGTGATTTCATAAATTTATATATAGCTTCTAAATTGTTTTGTAATTTATCTCACACTTGCAAATGAAACCATTTGCAAAAGTCTCTGAACATAATGACTATTGGCCTAGTGGTTAAGGTGAGGAATGTGGGCTATCGCTGCTGCTGGACTTTTTTTTTTAATTAACTACCTGTTTCTTGCCTAGAATGACGGAAAAGCAAAACATAATACAAGACATTAATTGAGAAGAAGCAACTAGAAACAAAATAAGTAGGAGAACTTCAACACTACTTTACTTCAAGTGACTTTTTTCTTGACTATTTCCCAAATACACCCAAAACCTAAGTAAAAGATAATTCCTCCTTTCAACAGGACAGCCCCTCGTTCGTCCTGCAAAGCCCTTTCCCACCCCCACCTTCATGGCCCCTGCACTACTCACACCCATTTGCCTCTGAAATATATTCTATATGGGAAAAGTTGGCTGATTAATAACTCCCTTTCAATTCTCTAGATGTTTTCACATTTATAATATTACTTTTGAGAGCATGTCAGCAACACTATGATGTGTGTAACAAATGGCCCCAAATCATTTTTTTCTACATAGGAATAATAATTCTAGATTTAAAAATCATTATTTTCTTGTCCCTCCTTTGGTGACCTTTTCCAGAGGTACTGGGTTTCTCTGATGCTTTCTTTTAAAACATCTAACTAATTAGATATTAGTACATATCAAATACCAGCTGATAGCTTTGTATCATAAATTGGAGCAAAGTCTGTAAGTTGAATACATTATTAGTTGCAATTGCTATAGCGTAACTCCAACGGCTCAGTGGACATATGCTTCCATTGCTTGTAGCTATTACATGTTAATGAAGAATAAATTTTATTTAGCAAAAAATCTCTGACAATTCATGTATATATAGTAAATGAGGTTGAGGCTTACATAGTCTGTGTCATCCCATTTAAGTTAAAAAAATGATTTAAGTTTTCTTCTTAGTACTTGTTTTATCTTTTTACATATAGGGTTATTAATTCAATTGTTAGAAATTATGCTTGTGAAATGTACATCTATACAAGGCAACTCACATACCTCATTGTATTAGAATTCTCCAGAGACACATGCATACATATGTACGTATATATATATATATATATGCATATACATAATATAAATAATAAATATGTGTATATCTCCTATATCCTCATGCATGCTTATATAATATATTCTACAAATATAGGTATTTATATGCAATATATTATCACATAGAATATATAAAATATATGGACACAAATATATATCTTCTCATATATTTTACATAAATAGTTGTATTTATTTATTTATTGAAGACAGGATTTCATTCTGTACGTCAGGTTGCCTCCTAAATTTCTGTGTTTCGGGTTGATCTTGAACTCACAGCAATCTTTCTGCCTCAGCGTCTTGAGTACTGAGATTATAGGTATGTGCCACTACACCTGGCTTAAGTGGTGTGCCGAACAGAGCTAAGGGCCTTGTGATTGCTAGCAAATGCTATAACCACTGACCTCCACACGATAAAATGATTTAATATATAGAATTGACCCACATAATCATGAAGTAGTCCTAGCCTATGCAGCCAACAAGCAAAAGACTCAAGACAATGATATTATTTCCCATCTGAAACTGAAGGTCTTAAAAACAAGAGAAGAGTGCTGTAAGTTCCAATTTGAACACAAGCTCAAAGGCAGGAGAAATTGATATCCCAGCTCAAAAAGGGGCAGAGGGACAATGAAATCTCCCTTACCCACTGATTCTGTTCAAAGCTTCAACAGATTAAATGAAGTTCACCCTTGTTAGGAAGGAAAATCAGCTTTACTCAGTCTATGAGTTCAAGTATTAATCTTATTGAGAAAAACCTCACAGACACAGAATGATGTTTAACTAATATCTGAACTTGTAGACTGTAACACAACCTGCATGGTCATTGTCTTCAAGAGGACACGTGGCTTATCAGATTGTGTCAAGATTAATAAAGAATGAAATTCTTTGACTCCAAGTGTTCTCACTAAGCAAAATTAATAGGAAAATGTCCCATGTGTTGCAGTGTTAGTAAAACTAAGCATTTTGAATAAATTCAAGTATGTCACATGGTATAATCTTAACAATAAATGCTTCAGATTTGAAGACCTGGGTCTTCGTACTTGAGGAAACTTTTTTCTTTTACTTCTGTCATTTTTGGTAATTTTTAACCTGTCAAAGTTCTTTAAATCTCTAAATTGTCAGTATAAACATAGTATAGTGTTTTTCCAGAATTTAAGAAAACCCTGAACAACATCATTATGTATACTTGAATTTAGATACCTTGCAATTAATCACAGAATCCTTAAGGCAGAAGTGATATTGAGGATGCTCTATTCAATATGACCTTTGCCTCTAAGATCAAAGATCAAATTGTATGACATAATGTGGACTAAATTTTTCAAAACTCTTAAGTCCTGCAATTTATTATTTTATATTGCAGAAGATAAAAAATAAATATTTTCCTGATTCTTTTACAGCTGAAAGTCCAAATAAAAGTTAGCTTCTACATTCAGTTGATCAGGACAAAAAAACTAGTCTTTTGTCTTTCACAGATAGATCAACACAGAAGTAGTCAATAGTGGTATTGGTAAGAAGGGTCAAACTTAACACCATTGAAGTCGACAGCTACAGCAAGTCTCTGGAGTTGGCATTTACATTACTTCATAAGCCCCTTGTGGCTTCTTTGTGACACAGTGCTATGGCTTATGGTTTCTCCTATAGATGTTTCCTTCCCAGAGAATCCAAGTTTAAGGAGTCTTTGTCTGCCCGAGATGCATTTATAAAATCTGAACCCAAATTTCAAAATGATACTTGGCTGCTACAGCCCAGCAGACAGTAGCTTCTTTCAAACTCTGAAGAAACTAAGCTTGGAGAAATTAGGAAAATGCCTCAGGGAACTGAGGAACTGCCACGAGAAAAATTCAAGTTCAGTATGACTCACACTGATATTCAACCAGAAGGCACTAGCCCAATAATGGCAGGTGTTAAAATATTGAAATACTTCTGTGGGTTGGTTAGTAGCTTCTGCTATGAGTCCTCTGAATGTCCTTGGCCTTCCCTCAGGCCCAGTGGACTTTCTCACCAATTAAAAACTAATAAATAATACTACAACAGCTGGACATACCAATGTTCTAACCATTGTCCTTTCTGACTGCACGGTACATGCCATTTTAATTTTTCGATATCTTTAGTTTCACTCTTGGGTATGACTTTGCAGACACAAACCAGGTTATATGTTTGCTTACTAAACTCTTATTGAATTCAACACAATTCTTACATTTAAAACTGAAGTAACATGACTTCTCTTTCTGTGTAGAACAAAGACACCATTCCTGTCTGTGGAAGAGAGGAGCAATACTAGAAATTCAACAAACTCCTTTTGTCAGGCAGAACTCATCCAAATGTTGCCAATTTAGAACATTTAAATTTTGACAGGTGGATAGCGCTCTCACAGTTCTAGCAAAATGCTTAACAAACTGAAAAATGAATCTGAGAAGACAAAAGACATCTATCTTCGGTGCTCATAACAGATACAAAGCATGTCTCAAATGCATAAAACTTTATAATTTTTACATCCATAATTCATAACCAACGTTGCTCTTCAATAACAAGCCAATACTATTCGACTGAATTATTTTATTTCAGAAACGCTGGGTGCTATGAAGTATTCTTCACATTTATAGCTCTGGGCATCTAGCTTTGATAGCTGTATTTAGCAGCAAAACCAGCAGAATAGCCATCTCCCCATTATTGCTCGTTACCATAAAGTACTCCTAAATTCTCAAAATGCAAAATTCCCAGACTTTCTAGACCCTAGATCAATAATGACTGAGTCATTACACAAATACTGCTGGGACGATCAGCCTTTATCCGAGAAATGGAAGATAGCATTTTCTGATCTTTCCTGGCACCTAATTTTGCTGCAAAATAAGTGTGTCATAATTTATTTAAAGTTCAGGGAAAGGAGGAAACTCAGGGGTTCCTGAAGTCTACTGTACTTGCTTCGTGGAAAAAATTGTAAATGATCAACGATTACTGGCTACTGGAATTTAAAATTAATTGTAAACATGATCATCTAATGGGAAAACTACAGTTGAAGAATCCACAAGATCCTCAAAATAAACTGCAAATGTTTTTACCTGTGGGTCTTGCCATTTTACTGGAACTACTGAAAAGACAGTCTGAAGAAAACATATATTAAAAATATTAAAATAGTTGTAAATCAACGTTTAACATTCAGGTAAGGACAGTAATATGAAAACACACATTAAATCTACACTGCCTTAAACACAGTAAAATAAAAAAATATATAAATAAAAGATGTTTTAAAACTGGTTGCACTACACGTGATTATAAAGAAAGTGAGATCGAAAAGAAAAACAAGTCGCCAATACATCTCAGTAGGTGGAAATGTAAGAGGTAATAACAAAGCTGAAGTGAGAGATTTGCATTTGTCCCTCTCTAGTTACTTACTGAGCTCTTCTTATGTTGTGTGCCCTGTTCTAAAGAGAAATACTATAGCAGCAATCAGAAGAGACAAACACCTGTGGCCTCGGGGAGCATAAATAGAAGCCAATAAGAACAACCACACAGAGGCTAAAAACAAACCACAGGTACAACACAGACCTAAAAGCACGCAGGACAGAAGGTGCTAGAATTAGAGGTGGACCATCAGATTATTGCGACCTTTCTCTCATCCCGCTTACCTGTGACTGCTCCTTCAACACCTGAGAACAATGATACTAACTCTGCAAAAACTGAACAAAGCAAGCAGAATGAACAGGACAGGTGGGGTGAATGTCAGTGAGACCAGGCACCCAGACACTGAACTGGGACAGCCTGATCTGTAGACCACATCATGGTTCCCTTACAGTTCAACTTGCAATTCTCTTTGCCTTGGTTGGTTATGGTCCTTACAAAGTTTCAAGAACTTCCTTGTGTGTTTCTTTGTCTTTTCCTCTGAATTCTGTATGTAGGCAGTCGTATCTTCGCTTTTCAAGTGTTTCTATTTTTTACAATATGCTAGGCCATTGTTCTTTTCAAAATATGCAATATCTGCTCTCATTTCTTGTAAAATATTTCTGTGCATGCATTTAAATACAATGCATGTGAGAAATACATATACTTCCATATCTACATTTTATTTCTCTCAAAGCTTTCTTTGTTTTTCTTCTACCTTCTACGCTTTATGATAGAGTCTTTCTTTAAAGCCACAGTTGGTTTTGCCTGTCCACTGACATTGGATAGGAGGCAGGAAGACTCTCCAGGTGGGAGGCTTCCCCTACTGACACAGCTCCTGTGTCCCTGTGTTAGAGGAACACAGCCAGGGACGAAGGGTGTCTTCGTCAGCTAGGGCTGCCACTCCAGAATATTGCACCCTAGGTGGTTTAGACAATAGACGTGGATTTATCTGAAACTGATTTTATTTTACACATCATTTTCAGAAGCCATAGATTCAGAATCACGCAGTTACCTAGCCATTGTACACTGGCTTCTTTCACTCAGCAACATGCACACAAGATTCCACCGTGTCTTCTCATGGATTATACCTCATCACTTTTAATCATTGAGTGATATTTCACTGCCTAGGTAATGTTCTGACAATGTAATTATTTTTATCCATTCACTTATAGAATGATACCTTGTTCACCTTTGGATCATGTAATTAGTAAATAAAGCTGTTAAAAACAATTATGTGCTGCCTGTTATAAATCTAAATTTTCACCTCCTTGGAGAGAGCTCTGAAAAGGGGTTAGTTTTTTTGGGTTGTGTGTTAAGATGAGATTCAGCCTTGAAGGTACTTTCATACTGGTTGGCTGCACGTCACAATCCTACCAGAAATGAATGAAAACTCCTGTTGCTCTGCCTCTTCACTCACCACCGTCTGAGGCTGTCACCTTGTGGATTTTAACCATTCCAGTATTTTTGTAGCAGTTTCAAATAGGTATACGGACAGTAGACTCATACATGATTTGCTTATTTGTACTCTTCAATTTTTCTACAATTATTTTAGGAGGATTTATTTGATTAAAATTTGAAAGGTGTGAGCGTGATGAGAAAATAAATTCCAGTTAATGGAGATAAGAAAGGTGAGAAAGATGGAAATGGACTTCACCTCACTCACAATTTCTTTACAAGCCAGTCCTGACACCAGAGATATCATGTGGTGAAAAGGCAAACCCAGAATATGTGCTGGGAGATCAAGAGCCCCTCCCACTTTTATAATCCTCAGAGTAATGCTGGCAGAGGAAAGAGCTTTGGTTATTGAAGAGTGATCTCATGGGGGCTATTTGATAGCAAACATTTAGCTTTCTGTTTCCTGATTGTTTAAGATTCTGAAGACGCCTGACATTTCTTGTCGCAAGATCACTCATCTATCATGCATCACTAAATCTGTGTGGTGTCCTACATTTGAACTCATCTTCTATAACAAGGAGAATCTGTTGACAAATGGTTCTTTTTTTTTTCCCGTGGCCTTCATGATACGATGACTCATTCCCTAGTGCGTGGTAGGTAGCTCTGCCCCGGGTCACTAAGTGAATGATTTGGAAAGCCTTTGTGGCCGAACACACTGGAGCTAAATGATGCAGTGGGAAAGATGGGGTTACAGAAAGAGCACTGTGCTGCAGATTGTCAAATGGTATGTGGCAGGCCTCAGCAACATGGTACAGATGGAGAGGCTGCGAATACATTTCAGGTACTGCAGCAATTAGAGCAGGCAGAAATCCACACAGGTTCCCCTTGGATATTGGAATATGGTGTCAGTGTTCTCAAAAATACATATGGTGTTGCAGTATACATTCCTAGTCTTACCTCTCACCATCTGGACCCAAAAGAGTTTTTTTCTGCTTGGATTCCCTAATCAGTGACCATGTTTTACTGCATTAGTAGCAATTAGGAGTGACAGTTCTCCACTTTTTTTAATTAATAGCCTTAGCATTCCTATTTTTCCCTCATGAATTGCTTTCTCAAACCCTGTCACTTACAGTCCTCTGAGCTCCAAGATGATGGAACCCCCGATCCAAGCAATCCCACTCTCCTCCTCATTCATCATAAGCGAGCGTATTTGCAGATGGAGGTCAGTGCAACACCCATTCCCCAAGGAATGGTGACATAGTCATAAATAACGTGGTCTTGTTGACAAGTAGAGACAGAAAAACAACTGACACAAGCTTTTGTGTTGGCTAAGCTGCAGCGTTCGAGAGGGTGGCATCGTTCCTTCAGGTGCTCTGAAGGCAGTGCAAAGCAATCACTCAAAATATCATCCCATGATAGTGGCAGGATAAATCATTAAAATACTGATTTGTGTTGTACTCAGCTTTCCATTTTAAAAAAGGAGTCAGGCTCCTACATACTTGTCCACACACACTTGCTTCAAGGTAAACTTCCTATTACCAGGCTGACGGCAGAAGTTGCCAACAATCATTCATTTCCTGCAGCTCAGTTTCTGGAAAAGTCACTATTGAGTCACTTAGAGAGCGATAAGAAGTGAAAGTATGGAGGCTTGTGTCCCCCCAGGAAGATGCGTTGTAGTCTTAACCCCTATTGTATGATTTGACCTAATTTGTAAATAGAATCATGGCAGTAATCAAGTTTATTTAACTTCCTACTGAATTACAGTCAGCTTTTATTCAATGATTTATGCCCATGTGGATATAGGATAGATAAACAGTCAAAGAAATTGTTCTGTGACAGTGGAGGCAGAGGTTATGAGGACACAGCCACAGGTTAACTGATACCAAGGATCACCAGCTGCCAACAGATGCCAGGAAAGAAAGAGACTCTGTCTTTGAGAAGACTTCAGAAGGAACCAATTGGACCAACGCCAACATTATGGGAGTAAGTAGCGATCAGTTATTTTGAATCCCCTAATTTTGGTAATTTGTTACATAGCTACGGAGAACTAACTCAAAAGTTTGAGGGGAAAGGAGATTCTCCTGAGGCTATGACAAAGTCATGATTTAAACAGTGGAGAAAAGCAAGAGCAGAAACACTGGACCAAGTTCCGCTGCCAAGGTTTAATACTTTCCTTTGCAAATGAAAAAAAAAAAATTTCACCTGAGCAAGCACAGTGTTCAGTATTACAGCTCCCATTGTTATAATCAGCATCATCATTGTTCTCAACAATGCCACTTCCTGTGGTAGGGAGCTGACATCAGAACTAAGGTCCAGCACATGATGGGACTGCCCAAGCTGTGGTGGGTCTCAAATAGGAAACAAAATCTTAAAATCTTAACCTAAGTGAGGCCATGGAATCACACACACACACACACACACACACACACACTGATCTCAGACCAGCTAAACTACCCACCTCTGTCATTAGAAAAGAGAATATGTCTCAGGCAGAACAGTCATGTACCATCCAACTCACTTGAGATAAGAAGTCAAAGTAGCTTGTATGTGAAAATTGGGAAAAAAAAAAACAATTCTTATATTCCTATGATTGGCTCTATCTTGGTCTACTTTAAATGGCAATGATGTATAAAACAAGAAAAGCTCAAGAAGATAATATATTTTCGTCATCTCACACAATTACCCTACTGAGAGTCTTTAAGGGGTCTCAGTTGGTTGAGGCAGCATTTTCAGTTTCTTTCTCCAAGTGGTCTCCTTCCCAAGAAAAAAGAAAACGCAGATCCACAGTGTATGATGGACTTTAACCCTGTACTGTGCACCATCTCCTAGACCTGAATCATTGCAAGGAGTCTGAGACCACATCACCATTTTGTCAAGTGGTCCCATCCATCAACATTTATTTTTACAGACTTTGTAACATATACTCTGCTTTAATGGTTATCCCATACTATTATAAGAGGTAAAGGCATGAGAGTGAGACTTCCTCTAAAGGCGGTAATGTTTTCTTTCAAAAATCTAAGCTTGAACTCACACAATATCTTCACTATATTGTCTATGATCCCCTTCCTGCAAGAGGTGCCTTACTTTTCTTATGAAGGCTCATGAAAAATCTATGTGCTCACCTAAATCATCTACAACTCTTAAATATTATTTATCATTTTCTTTTGTCTAATTCTTGAAAACTAAGATTAGGCAGAATGGCTTTAATACATTACTGACTTTGATAAATTCCCCTAGGAAGATCTCCATCAGGAGATCTATTAGTAAGGAGATCTATTAATAAGGAGAATATTAGTAAGGAAAACAAAATATATCTTAAAATATATTCAACAATCAATATATGAAAAGTATTCAACACCAGTTATTTTAGTTCCTGTGGTTTTTTTTTCATTAAAAAACTATTTTGTAACAAGCTCATTTAAAGAAGTAGCAAGGATATGCTTCCTGGGCCTTGGCTCTGGAGCTGGAAATGCAGTTTTCCTCAGCACTGTTCTGTGGCTTGCTTTGTTCTTGGCTGGTACTTGCAGAATGAGTTGCAGCAATATTCTCTGGGATGATCTGGGTATTTTTTGGTTGTGCTTGTTTTGCTGGTTTTTGAGTGTTTTGTTCTGTTTTTTCAGATAATCTCTATGGTCCAAGACATAAATGCAATTGTTTGGTTGAGAAGAGGTGGAAGTCTAATGAGACTGGAAGAATTATGGCTAATCTAATTCTCAGCTTGCAAGGCTGCCAGGATGTGGCATTGCATATAATCAGGGAAAATGGGAATTGGAAGAGATATTGGGTGTCGTAAATGCCAAAAGTGTGCCTATTGAGTCATTCATGGCCAAGGAAGTCCTGGAGAGACAGGGAAGTTGAGAGAATTATTAATATTACTAATTCCACATATTCTAGTTAGTACCACTCTGCATTCAGCCATGGTACCTATTATGTGATTTGGAGAGCAGCAACTCATTAAGAAGAACTCATCTGACTTAATATATAAGACTTCAGAAGATATGTCATTCAATTATATAAAAGGTTTTTTTTTTTAATTTTACCTAAAGTTACCTTCTTGAACTCTTGCAGGTGCAAATGATATTAAATCATACAATGAGTATTCATTATTGACACAGATGCTTTATTTTTAGTAAAATAACTCCCAGAATATTTTTCATCACCTACACACAGAAAGAAATCTACATATTAAAAAGCACAGAGAAGCTGTCTTTTCTAACACACAATTGTGTAACGAACTCCACTAAGAACTTATTTCAGGAAGCAGAGCTGTACGCAAAGAACTTTCGTTTGGTGTTTTCTTAACAAACCATCTCAGCAAACCAATTCTCCCTAGTGGTGTCTTTTGTGTATATTTAGATCATTAAATATTTCCAGTCATTTCCTTAACATAATAGTTAATGAGTTGGGAAATTTTGATGTATTTTTATGTCACTTTTTTCATAGAAGCGGAGACTGTAGCATATCTTACTTAATAACTTGACCTCAAGAAACATCTAATCAGGAAAAGTGTGATCACAAAAGACACAAACAACACAAATCAATTGAATTTGCTTAAAGTCTTTGATTTCTCATCTCTCAGTTTCTTAGATTATCTGACCACTTTAAAACTATATGCAAAAAATAAAAAAATACGAACCCAAGAGGCAGTGACCTTATATAATACATTGCATTGTTAGTAATGTATACTTTTTGCAAAACTCATCTTCTTAAACAATAATGCTTGAAAAACATTAGATCCTCTAAATTTTAGTCAAACAACCAATTCCAAAACACATTTCTAAAATATATTAGAGATTGATCTCTTCTACTGCTCTAGAATATTTTACCAGAATCTATATGTAACAAATCATCTTTAGTCTTCTCTGAAATGAAAATTCAGCTCATAAAAAGAATCCAGCTTATATTTATGCTTTCTCCATTTTCACAATACATACATGGGGTTCTATCCTAGATGCTTTCGGCAGCTTCAGACACTGAGGTTCTTGTACATTCAGAAAAGTGCTCATGTTCTTCAGATTTTAAGCCTCGATATTTGGTACCTTAATCATTTCTATTTCTTTCATGATTTTTAATTGAAATGAAATCAAGAGCTTTGATTTATACTTGATTCTCACTCAATGTATTATCATGGTAAAGTTCAAGCTGCTATAATAAAAGCTCACAATGTAGTAATTCAAACAGAGATATATTTATTTTCCTGTGTTGTAACAGTTTAAGGTGTGGGCAGACATTATCCCACTAGCTATTCAGGGACCACACTTGGTGCAACATTTCTGCAATCTTCAGTGAGTGGCTTTTGAGTTGCTGTATTGATGGTGCTTTTCACCAGGAAGTTTAAATAGGAACTTAGCCCTGTTTGTCCAGTGCAATTATGAAAAAGACACTAAACATGACTTGAAATTTTATCTTAAAGAGTGTGGTAGAGTTTTTGTATATTATTTACATCACTTTTCACTAATCAAAACATACTCATGTACTTACACTTAACTGATTAGGAGGCTTTTAGATCACCTTACTGGTTACCAATGCGTCCAAAAAGAGAGAACAGATCATTTGTACTTAACTGAGAATTTGCTACTCAGAGACAACTAGACAGGAACTTTATCGAATCCTGCCTGAGAATATTAAAAACAACAAGAAGAATCAGTTCATAAGAAAGCAAACTGTAAACCTTGATATTTTTTTCTTCCTTTCGTATTTTGCATATCCTAAACCAAACAAAACTATCTGCAGATAATTTATCCAATGCTATCAAATGATGTGGCTGGAGAAAGAGACAGAAACTTCTTGCCCAAAAGTCATATTTTCATCTTGAAGAGTTTGATGAGTTTGCTGTTATCTGTTGAGAACTGAAATTCTAGATCAATTCGAAAAATAAAAAGAAAGCTTAACACCTATCTGGAAAACCTACAAATACAAGTTAAAAGAGAAAATGTGAGACATAATCAAACTTCTAAGAATGAAACATTAGCAAATTATTAGAGAAGTTGATAGGATATTAATTATAATACTGGTAGGTGGCTAAGTATTTGTGTAGATAAAGAACAAATACCAGAATGAATTCAGTTCTGCTTCCCCTGGCTAATTCTACCAAGTGCAATGCAACTGCTTAATAACTATTTTTAGGCCATCTAGGTAGACTTATCTATCCAATTTTTACATTTTCATTTCTAACAATATCAATTACCTCATACTTATCTCTTTCAGCTATGGCAGTGGGCCTTTAAAGGCAGCCATTATGTCAAGCAAAATGGTAATGAGTACTGTGACTACTAGGGAGTTTTGTCAATTTACTGAAATTAGGAAATTCCCAGAAAATCTCTTTTCAGGTGTATGTTATTGACTTGTTGACTCATGAGCCAAGAAGTGAGGAAGGGCACGCATACTATGTGTGGGCAGCCCACAGCAGCTTGAACTAAGTAAAAGAAGGAAGAAGAAACCTTGTTTCAGTTTTTCCTGAAAAAGCTCTGGCCTTGGCTTGAGTCTCAAGTCACTGACTCCACATAGTCAGTCTCCACAGCATATTAACTCAATGCAGCAGGCTCTCACCAGCTACCCTGTATGCAATCTTGGACTGGTATCCTCCTGGTACAAGTCCAATCAGCCACCAGTCCCATCCAGCTTTTGCCCATGCACGAAGCCATGTCAGACTATCTATCCCTCTCATCCAACTTGCAAGGCATCTAAATAAATCTTCTTTGTGCCTATAAATTCTACTAATTCTGTGTCTCTTAGAACCAACACAAGCGTCTACAATCCAACAATTGCATGCATTCAGTTAGTACCACCCTTCAGCTTAATTTCTGGACCTACTTCTTCACTGTTAACATCTCTTTTACTTACTGCTCATTTCTAGGGCTTATTCTCAGCCTTTTACTTTTGTTCTTGGTTAGCCCACTCCAGACTTTCTTTTTTTAATGTCTGGTTTACTGCTGTGTGACTCTAAAAGGCGCAGGTCGGAAGAGATCTCATTTATCAAACTATTCCCTACCTACCCATATACCACATTTCCCTACACGGTACTTAGTTTCTGACAGTTTACCTTTTGCTATGGCAGAATTGAAGAGAAGTAGAATGTGAAAGACGTTGAATAGAAGAGGAAATTCTAACAGAAATTAACATTCAATAAAAAGCCCTAGTGTACGTTCTATGCACAAAGTGCTGTGACCGACAAAGTACTATATTCTTAGATGCCTAGCGAGCAATAGTTCAATGGAGAAACAAAATACAATGCAAAATGTCTACAGACCAAAATCAATCTGACACTCACAGAACAACAGGAAGACATGACTATCTCCATAACTTAAACCGACTCCTTACCACAGCTACGTTGGACTAAGTCAAAAGTTATTTTGGGACCTGCGTGAATCATAGAATGTTCCAAATGTCTTTCTTTTGATGTATGAATATGTATAGTTTTGCAATAGAATCTCATTTTCTGTGAAATACAATTTCCAATGGCTATTCTATTATCTTCAAACAAAATATTATTTGCTCTACCACTGTACTAACATTAATAATTATAAGCAAATACAGCACGAAACAAAATTCCCAAAGTCTGTGACAGTGAAGGCACTGAGGTATTTTTTCAGTCTTTCTCTGACTCATTAGTTTAGATAATGGAGAAAATTACATTGAGGCATATGCTTGGATTCCCTAAAGCTCAACTTTCAAATGCTTTTAGATATAATCAAGGAAATAAATACTGCTGAATGTAATGGACACTGTGGTTTTGTACAGTTGATTCATATTGTTAGGGAAACAAAGAACTTCTGATAATGATTCAGTATTGTTGCTTAAAATACTAGATGAACCTCAGTGGGAAAAATAATTTGTGCCTGATTCTTGTTTGCATCCCAGCAGCCAGCACAGAACCTAGTACATCAGGAGTTATCAGAAAGTGTTTTGAAGCCGACCAAGACTCACGGTAGCTGTGGGGGGCATACACCCACTCACCTAATCATAATATCTAAGTCCCAATGCTAGGAACCTATGGAAGTGGTAGACTATGTGATATAAAATGGTCCTAAAAATAAAATTATCCATGCAGACTCAATATAATTATAAAACTCCTTAAATATGGAAAAAGAAAGCAATGCCATTGCTTGCTTTGAAGACACAAGAGGGCCATCAGCCGGAAAATGGGTTCCGTATGACATGGGAAAGGTGAGGGAACAGATCCCCTTGAGAGCTTCCACAGTGAAAATAAGCCTTCCATCGCTCGATTTTAACCACTGAGCTTTATTGAAGACGTCTGCCCTCCAAACTGTAAGATAATAAGTTTGTGTTGTTTTAAGCCTCTGGGATTATAGTAATTTTTAAAACATTAAAAGAAACATAAAATGTTATATTATGACTAATATAACTGAGTGGTGTTAAAGGATTATCTTTTGCAAGTAAGCTGCCCAGATTTAACCACTTGACTGGGCATTTGACCCGAGAATTGCTTAGGTCTCCATGCATTAGTCTTTTCCTGTGTACAGTGAGATAGCAATAGTCCTTAACTTCCAGGACTTTAAGGAAAACAAGATAAAGCACCAAAAATAATCGGTGACACACACATTCCATGCTTTTAAATGTTTGCTGTTTTTATTATTATTTTGTGATCGCTATTTATTATGTATTATTCACTGTTTCACTCTTTCCCATCCCCCAACCTCTCTTCCAATCTCAATCCACAAAAAAAAAATTTTAGACTTTTAGAAACTATATATGAGGAATTAAAGAAAAGAAGAAAATGACTGTCCAATAAAATACAAATTATAGCTATCAGAAATAAAGACCAAAACTCTGGTACTGAATGATCTTATGCCACCACTGTGGTTAACCGTGCACAGAGATGGACACAAAAATTGACAGTGTTTACACTTGAGCAACATACTGTGACAGTTATGAGGAGAGGTGACTGACACGGCCACACCAGCCTCCAGGGGGTAGAAAGCACTACAGTGGACCATAAGAAACTATTAGGATTTAAATAACTAAAAAATTGGAAAAAGATTTTTTATAATTAAAAAGTTGGCCTAAGAAATCAGCCCTTATTAAAAAGTCTACTGAGTCCCTCACTCTTGAACCCAGCAATCTTCGTATTCTCTACACAAAACAATCTCTCAACCCAAGTCACCTCTGAAATATCTTCCTCAGCATGTTCTTAGTCATTCGGTCTTAGTTTGCTCAGACTGCCATTCAAAATATCATAGACTGAATAATTTAAGCAAAAGTAATTTATTTTCTCCTAGTTCTGAAGGTTGAAGGTCTGGGGTTAGGTTCTGACAAGAGCTGCCCTCCCGGCTTGTAGATGCTCACCCCTTTGCTATATGTCTATCTGATCTTTTGTTAATACATGCATGACAAGACAGAGCGAGAGAAAAAGACAGAGAACAAGACAGAGACGGAGAGATGAATCTCATTACGCCGCTGGGCTTATCAGATAGGACCAGTTTCAAGAAGCTATATTTTTCCGAAAAGCCCAGTCTCTGTGCACAGTCATAGTGAGGGTTGAGACTTCAATGTGTGAAACTGGGGAGGACACAATGCAGTGGATTGCACTGAGCAGTGCTCATTTAAGTTCTTTTCTGCTCTTTCTGCCTGTACATACAGTATTTCCTGACCTACATGGCTTCCTGATAAGTCCTGCTCCTTTTTTGGTATACATGCTTTGGAAAATCAAATACCTGTCCACCTAGAAAAAATCAATCTTACTATATTCCTTGGCTCAGAAAAAGAAGCTCCTTCCAACAGCACATCTTCCAAAAATTATTCACATAAAGGAAGTGGTAACATCTTTGCAAGCTTGCATTATGATAAAACACACCCTTCTCAAACTACTACAAATCATTCCCTAGAATATGAAAGATTTCTGAATTCAAAAATCTTGATTCCTTAACCTTTTTGTAAATAAACTACAATAAAGTTGGACTGTGAGACATTTTTATTATGGAATATAAGTTATCTAATTTCCAAGACATTGGGCCTTCTTGGTAAGTGTAGCCTGTTTTTAGGTATTCTCAGAGTGAATATTTCCGAGGTCCCATTAAATATATACTAAGAACAAGAAATGTTTTGAGTCAGCCTCTAAAAGAACTAGAAATTGTAGGTCTTTGTGTTTGTTACACTCTTGCCAAGAAGAAAGAAAAATAATAGACTGCCTGGAGGAATAGCACAACGGTTGGAGCACTTGCCTAGCAAGCTCAAGGCACTGACTTCTATTTCCCTGCACCACATAAGCTGGACATGATGGCACACTCTGTAATTCCCTCTCTTGGAGTGAGGCTAAAGCAAGAGGATTCTGTGAGCTCAAGGCTGGCTTCGACTACACAGTGTGTTCAGAATCAGCCTAGATTGCACAGCAAGACCCTGTCTCCAAAATTTTTTTTAAAAGGTGAAAAAAAAAAGATAACAGACCAAAGATAATAGCAACTTTAGGTGAGCCTGCCTGATATTTTATAATCATTTATGAATTCAAAGATTTTTTGAATATTTAATTCACTAAAACAAGAATTATAAAAATCATAAAGGTGCAAAAAGTCCACTCTTCCTTAAATTTATTCAACACGTCATGAACCTTCAGCTTATTTAAGAGAAAGAATTGCAGACAGCTGTACAGCAGGCAGAGCTGGGCCAACTGGGAAATATGGGGACAGCTGGGAACATTGCAGCAGATACCTTTGAGGTAACTAGAAAAATAAATATATTTCCTTTCAAAAGAGGTACTAATAAAGTTATTTTGTGGAGGAGGAATATTTGTCCCTTCATTTCAGCACCTTTGCCCACAGGTAAGAAAAAAACTTCTCCACCCAAATTTCAGCCTCGCCAGGACTCAGAAACTTTCAAAGGAAGAATTTGTTAACCTTGCTCGTGAATTTCTGACCCGGGAGCCTGTCTTTTGAGGGAAAGTTTGTGAGTTCAGATAGCCTCACGGCCAGTCTCAGGGGCTGTCCTGTGCTTGTCCCCTTCCCATTCCTCCCCTGGTGATGCTCTGGCAGCTGCTGTCATACTTGCATCTGTAGCGACACTCCAGATATTCTAGATTCTATAAACGAATAAGAAGTCCCCTTTCCTCCAGTCCTAAGCCATCTGCTCTGCCACAGTCCACCACAGATAAAAGACAGTGCAACAGTAGGATGCGCCTTCCCAGAAGATAAAACTATCCTATGCCCGCCTGCAGTGATCAGTTTTTGTTCATAAAGCTCTTTTACTTTTGAATAGGGAACTCCAAGGAGGAGGACGGTGGATGATTCCCCTTAGGGACAAAACCCTCTTCCCAAAATTTCATCATCCAGAACAGCTTGGGTTGAGTCGTAAATGACAAATGGATTTTCTAAGTGAAGGGTAGGAGGTGAGGGTGGGAGGGAGACGGAACAGGCAGCATAAGGAGAGCGTTGCCCAAAGTGGAAGCATCCCCAGGGCTCTGGTGCAGTCTCTGCATGACACTCTGCATGACACAGTGAAGCTGGATCAGCCTGGGTCAGGTCAAGAAATCCCGGCTGTCATGCAAATGTTATTGGATTTTACTCTGAAGGCTATCAAAAGCGATTGAAGTAATTCAAACAAAAGAGCATCATAAAGCGATTTCTCCAAATGGTCCATTTGGAAGTAGGATGGATGTATTACCAATAAAAGGATGAAGGATGAAGGCAGCTAGGAGGTAATTATAGTAATACAGGCAAAGCGAGCAGAGGGAAAATTAATGTTTGAGTGACCTACATGTATGCAGCACCACAGTTCTATAAATTCTAGGTATCCATCCACTTTTATGAGATGTGATCACAAAATAGGGGAATGTTTAAATTAAAAATAAAAAAAATTCAAAGTGCAAACTGCAAAAAAAAAAAAAAATGATGTTCCCTCTTCCACCGGGTTCATCAAATCTGGGACAGCACACTTCTGGCTCTTCAACAAAGTCAAATTGGTCAAGAAAGGTGAACATTTTGAAGTGTTTTAAGATAGCAAAACTAATGACACTCATGAAAGAGGACTTCCAGAAGTCCTTTAGAAAATGGTGAAACGATTAAGTAAATATGTTCAAAGGTAGGAGGTGTGTCCCAAGGGGGATTATTGCAATGTGTTTTTACTGTAATTCTTTAGCTTTAAATATCTACCGTAGGTTTTTATCATGCTGTGTATTTCTCCAAAAGAACTTTCTGAGAACAGAAATATTATTAGTTTGCAGCAGGAATCTGGAGCTGAGTGATGACATCATACTTTGCCTGGGGTCTCAAGAGTCAAAAATCAGAGAGTTAAGATGAGTACCGTGTCTGGCTCACTTCAACTTGTACTCTCTTTCCCCAGAAGCTGTCTTTTGTGTCAGAGGAGATGAAGAAAGCAATACAGACACCAGAAAATCTAGGAGATCAAATAATGGAAAAACTAATTAGATGTGGCAGAGGGAGGAAGATAGAAGAACCGCTCCATTTTTGGTTGAGACAATCGATGGAGAAACTGAATGGAGGTTATCAAAGAACAGCTGACTAGCGCTGCCAGTCTAGCTGCAAGTATGGACCCCACAAAACAGCAGAGTGGCCTGAGCTAGACATGTGCAGTAGAGAGTCACCGGCACACGGGACCCCATTGACCAAGGACCATGTATAGGCAGAATGAGGAGAAAGCAGGAGAGAGAAGGGAGGGGAGCATTCTCAGAACATGCAATCTCCTCCCCCCATTCCTTAGTTTTTTTGAACTGAGAAAAGTAAAAAATTCTTAAATTAGCATTGAACTGAAAATGTCAAAATGGAGCACTATGGCAACAGCACAAAGCATATATTAGCCCCGGAGCTGAGAGAAAGTAAGGCGCAGGATTATTAAGTTTAAGAGGTTAAAGAAGAAGGGCTCCTGTGCTACTGCAATTCAAATCTCTGTAGAAGAGGTACCACATGTCCCCACGCTACTTTTGCACTCAAGAGTCAATTCAAAGCCTCTACACTTGGCTACACTCATGGTTATCTTACTTGAAAGTGAAATGGTACAGACTAAAATCTACAGATGGAAGATACATATGGAAAATCCCAGCAAAACCAGACACAGGTTCTCAGGGATTCCATCTCAGCGGCGTCACAGCGTCACTTACTCTCCCAGCCACAACAACACATGCAAGGCGTGGATGACCCAAAAAGCTTGCCTAAACCGTGGTGAGTGGGGCTTCCTACGGGATTTTCAGTGGTTTGAATTTTGTTCTCGAAATATTATACCCAAGTCCAACCTTTGGTGTCTGTCAATAGGATAATGATAGAATCTTTGCATATATAATTAAGAATATCCAGTTATGTCATATTGGATTTAGTATACAGCCTACAGTCATGGATTCCATTATACAAGCATAGCGGAAGCTGCAGAGACATAGTGGAAAAGTACAGGCAAAAATGGAGGCAGAGACAGGAATTACACTGCTACAGCCAAAGGACTGCCAGGAACCACCGGAAGAGGTGAGGATCTTTCTCTTGAGTCTTTGGGTAGACCATAGCCTTGCAAATGCCACCTTGATTTCAAAGGCAAATTAAACCACCCAGTTTGCAATCCTTTACTCTGGCAGCTTCAGAAAGAAACTGTTAAACAAAAAGGAACCAGCATTCTATGACTTCGGATATTCTCAGTTTTTCCAAATGGCAGAAGATATTCAGACATGCTGGGGAGATAGGGCCACAGATGGGCAGGACATCCCGGTAGCAACTGGAGGTGTGTGACCCCAACTCATTGTTGCAATTAGACTGATCAGACCCAATTAACCAACTGAGTGAAGCCAGACATAAATGGGATTATCCAAGGAAAGGTTGTAAAAGAAAGTTATCTAATAGTACAGAACTCCAGTCACAGATGAGAATACTGCTTTACCACAAACACTCTTCACTTGGAATTCAGAAACAGAGATGGAATCAACTAAAGAAATGTTTTCAAATGTCTGGAATTCTTCAGGCAAAATAAAAATGAAAATTAAATCATGCTGATAATCCTTATCGGTTCAAATATGTTATTCTTCAAGAAAATGAAAGTATGACTCAGAAGGGCGTTAGTGGCAAGATTGCCATGGAACCAGAGGACAGCGTTAACCCTTTCCAGCACAAGGGGGCACTGCTTGGTTACTGCTGATATCTTAAACTCAAAGAGTTTAAGACCTCTGAAGAGAGGCAATAACCAACTGGTAATAGAACTTAGAGGGAATATGTGTAGGTTGACGTGTTCATTTCTTATTACTGTATCACCATAAACTTCACAGCTCACAACACTAAGCACTGAGTAGCTTAAAGTTCTAACCAAGCACGGTGGTTCATGCCTGTAAATTTCACCACCCTGGCAGCCTGAGACAGGAAGATCAGAAGTCTGAGCCCAGCCTGCACTACTAGGCAAAGTATTAAGACCCTGTCTCAAAAAACTGGGAAAAGGCTAAGGATGAGAGGTAGCTCAGTAACTAGGCGTTGGGTTCAATCCCTACTTCAGGACCAAAAAAAAAAAAAAAAAAAAAAAAAAAAAAAAAAAAAAAAAAAAAAAGGTTCTATAAGTGAGCAGCTTCTGCTCCAGAAATCTTAAAGTAAGGTGGTATCCACAGCTGCTGCAAAAAATTGCCTTTTTGAATTTCTTGGTTGTCAGACACTTAGAACTGTCCCAGGTAGTTTGGTAAAGAGCGTTCGTGTGATGCTGGTGGGGTTTGGAAGGAAAGTGAGACACAGAGGATGCGGTACAGGACAACCGGGCACAAGTAGCTAATCCTCCACCATAATCAGGAAATTCTAGCAATTTGAATATGTTTATTTATTTAATGCAGCTATGATCCAAGGTAGCCCTGAAAATCACAAGTAAATGCAAATAATTTGGGATGCTTTCTTGAGATTACTCGCACTGCTTCAAAGCAGAAAGAAATCTTTGTTCCCAAACACATTAAGAACCTTTTTGTGTTCCACATTTTATTTCCCCCAAATATTCTTTTTGTGGCTGTGCATTTGTGTTACATAGTAATTGTATTCAGCCTGAGGAATTGGTTCATATACACGTCGTATTTTCATTGTCTAATTTCTGTCTTTCCCTTCTTTCCCTGTCTTTCTTCCCCCTTTCCCTCTCCGTAACATCGCCTTTTATTTTCTTCCCTCGCTGTGGAGAGGAGCGCATTCTTTGGAAAGATGACAAATTGTTTTTAATTTTGTTATTCTATATGACACTTTGAGACAATAGTTTTTGAAATTGAGGCAAGCTGTGATTTATAGAAGTTAATATGCTTTAAAAAGTCAGATAAAACAGGTATAAGAAGGAAATTGAGAGTCCTAGGTTAATATAAATTCTGGAAAGAACATCACCTTTTAACATTTTTACTCACTCAATTCTTTAATTTAATGTTCAAATAACCTGTAATAGAAGTAAAAAAGCTAAAGAAAAGCTTTCTAGCTCCTACTTTTAATTCTAGGCTTTAAACTTAAAAATACCCATATCATGACACTGTCACATTTTCCGAGAAATTAATGAATTCTGATTCCCAAGAAATTTTAGACACAGGTAAGAAGCTCATAAATTTAGATTCATATAATCCTCTGCTAGAGTGAAGAAGAGATGGGCTGTTTTTAATGTGACTTCTGATTATTTAATTGTCCCTACTAGGAGCATGTGCTATGGGGATTAAAATTCACCATAAGAGGACCAATTTTGAGGAACACCATTTAAAGTAAAGTCAGAATTGGTTCAGGCCTGCAGTCCTAGCACTCTGGAAGACTGAGGCAGGAGGACCACAAATTCTAGTTCAACCTGAGCAACTTAGCACTTGGATAGACTGTGTCTCAATATAAAAAATAAATAAATAAAAATGAACTGGGGAAGTAGCTCAGAGTGAAGGCTCTGGGTTCAAACTCCAGCTCCACCAAAAGAAAAGAAATAAGAAAGACAGAAAAGAAAGAAGGAAGGAAGAAAGAAAGAAGGAAGGAAGGAGAAGAAACTAGAAGAGAGGAGAGGAGAACCAACAGTAAAATCAGTCACAAATCAGTCTTTAACGCCATGAGTTCCTTAGCTTTCTAATGTAGACTCTGAGAAATCGAATGTTATTTTGTTGCTTGGCTGACCTGGGAGGTCTTTGCTCTCATCTCACTGTCTGTTTTCATTCTCAGCAGGAGACAATCCATCTGAAACACCTTAGCTCCTCTGCTCTTCCTAAATTCATCTAGAAGGCTCCCGTCTGCTGATATAAGCGTGCTCGTGCTTGCCTACACCTGTGGCTAAGATGCCAGGGGCTCTTCTAAAGTCCGATTTCTATGTAAATGTCCCTTTTGTACATGCTACATGCTTGATAACGCTCCATAAAAGAGTTGCTCTGCGAACATGCACATTCCATCATCCTATACTGTGTCACCTGCCCTTGTTTTCCTCACATGAGTTACTGCTATCTGACTCATAGCACAGGTTTGTGTGTTCACTCTTCTTCTTCGTTGTAAAGTGAAAGGAGAGAGAACAGAAAGGCTACTGATGACTTCACATTGTGTCCCTTAACCTTAAAGCATGCCAGGCCCTAGGATGGTCCTTCATGAATATTAGTTGAAAATCATTAGTCTGACATCATCATCATCGTTTTTACATTTCTGTCTTCACGTGACCCGGCCTTACGGACAACTCACTCTTTTTTCCCCCATTTTATTGATACGTATACGTGCAAAATTTAAGGTTTAGATCTTGTAGTAGATGACCACAGATGAAGCATCTCCTTCCTTTCAAGCCTGACAAGCAGGCATTATATAGAGAGAAAAAAAGAAGACTCTGTTAGGGAAAGATGATTTAACTACCCAAGGTCATATCACCTTACATAAATAAGTCCACACCATTGATCTCATCCATGGTCACTTGCTTTAACCACCTTTCTAGCAGGATTAAATTATGCAATAAAAAGATGTAAACACCATAATTTTAACATTTTTTATAGCTTCATCCTATTTTACAGATCTAAACGACATGCTCAGTATGGACCCCTTCTTTCTTCTAGGCTTCTTCTAGTCCATATGGCACTTTTGCGTGATTTGTGCACAACGCCACCTAAGCAACCTAATTTTTAAGTGCTTCTCAAGGACAGTTCCCACCCCACTCCCCACCCCAGAAGCCAAAAATTCTTTGATGCCAAGAAAAGAAAACTGACCTCAGTCCTTTACCCATAATCCGAGGCAGCCTAAATGAAGCAAATGGTGTTTCTGGGACCACAACATGAACATATCCGAATGCATGATAAATATCTATGCCTCTTGAGTCATTTTCTTAGCTTATCAAGAAGACCATAGCGGGCAGCAAGTTTAAAAATACCATTTTTTCAAGGTATTAAAGAACAACTTGGAAAATAAACGTCTAGAATGCACTAGAAAAACAATGAGTCCTTACCTTTGTTTTCTTTGATCTGTTCAAATGCACACACACACACCCAGAGAGAGAGATCATTGTATGCATTTCCGTGTCAACTGATCCTGGTCTGTATTTCAAGAAAGAATGGCTATTGCAAGTCTGTGATTAACATAAATGAATTAAAATATAAATATCAGTTAACTGCAATTATTATAATTTCTTGGCATTTACCCTTAATTTATATTTTTTTTATTTTAATAGACTGTTCAATTGCTCTTATCTCCAGTTCATTGCTTCTAAATTGGTTAAATGAGAGCACAAAAATAGTTTACTTGGAACATCATAAAAGTCTGTCCTTTATTTCTTACATAATTGCGAAGGGAATTTCAACATAACTCAAAATAATTTGAAGAAACACTAGACAAGCATCTGATAAATAATGTACTAGATATGATTTAAGTACTGTTCTTATAAAAGACAAAAATATATTTTTCCACAGTTTTAGGACTGTGATAAATGTGACCAGAGTTGCCTATTTTCTTTCCATGGTATAAAATTAAAGGAAAAATATACAGACTATGGAGCATTTGAAAACATTTATAGAAAACTAACAGGTATTCTAAGAGATTGAAACATTTTGAAGCTGATGATGGACAACTGAATGATTTTATTCTCATCTGTTTTTTGCAGTCTAAATCTCTCTGAAGAGTTCATTCTGAGATAAATGCCATTTGCTTAAAACTTTTGTGATCTTTTAATTATTTAGAACTAAAATGGGTTTTTGACCCCGGGTGTATACAGCATATACTTCATAATTTTTCATAGATACTACTGTAATTCCAGTGCACCACAGATATGAATGGTAAGAAGGTGACTTAGGGGGAGAATGAATCAATGAAAAGCAGCATGATTCACAGTAGAATATAATTACCAAAACTGCATTTACATCCCAAATTAAAATTTATTCTAGGGATAAAGCATATTTCTAGCTTCAGCAATTATAATAAATTTCTCTGAGAATTTCCACTTGTACTTAAAAATGGGTTCACATATGATAATATACTCATTACCACGAGTTCTAATTCCAGACTTACAAATTTTGTCTCAGCAAATCTGCCTTGAAATCCATCAGAACAAATATGGCACAAGAACTGTGACACATAACTAGGAAAGAAGACAGAAAGGATCTGACTCTGTACTGTACCAGTATCAAACCAGGCACTTCCCTATCTCCAGGCAAGAACAACGCAGCCTTTTACTTCTAGAAGGAAATTCAAAGACAACTTGTATTCTGTTCTGTGCAGTCAATAAGTACATCTCTTGAATGAATGATTAGAAATTATACATACAATATGTTTATCACATATTTTTACGTTTATCATATTATTACATACATATGTAATACGTAGTTACACATATATTTAATTTTTGTAATGTAAAATACTCCAAAACACAGGAACTCACGTATGGTATATATTCTTCTCTTACATGGTGGTCCCAAGGTGCAGAGATGGCAAGGTACCTTAGTCCCAAAAGGTTGCTTGGGAAGACGGACCCTCTCTCTATGCCCCATTAGTGTCACAAACCTTGACCTTACTTCCAGGGCAGAAGCTCACTACCTTCCCATTTCAGGTTTATAGCACAGAAAAAGAAGAGAAATAGACCAGATGAAAAGAACTTGTGTTCATTTCTGTATTCAGCACTGGTTTGGAGGGTTGAGCCAATGCTTTCACACTGAGCTACATACATTCTCATCCCATTTTTTTTTTTCATTTTTGATTTTAAGATAGACTCTCCCTCCGTTGCTAAGTTGCCCAGGCTCAGCTGCATTTGAGATCCTCCTGCGAAGTTTTTGGAAAGTGATGGATCGTGAGGGCTCTAACCTCACCAGTGGCTGAATCTATGGATGGTTCATAATTTGAAGGTTTTATTGGAAGGAGACAGCAACATAAGAAGTGCCTTTAATAAGGCAGTGGGTCATGGCATTTGTTTTTGGAAGCAGTGTCTCATCCCTGGCCCCTTCTTCCTGTCTCCTCTTGTATTCCTTCTATTGTTTCCTCTTTCATCCTCTTCTTCTTGACTTCCTCCTTTTCCTTAGCGTCCTCCTTTCCCTGTCTCTCCCTCTCCCACTCTCCTGGATGTCATGGGGAAGGCAGCTGTTGGTCCCACTTTTTCACTTTCACTGCCTTGATGTTCTATCTCACCACAGGGTCATTACAAGGCAAACAATCAGCCATGGATTAAAATCTCTGAAGCCATGATCCAAAAATAAATTTTCCTCATTTAAGTTGGTATTCTCCAACATTAACATCTTGACACAGCAACAAAAATCTGACTAACACAGGTCTCCACCTAGGAATGTTAGGGAGAAGTAAATATTCCTATCAAAAATCTCTCACCACTATGTACTCTCCAACCCCAGCCCAACCTCTTGGTACAGCTCTATTCGCCTATACCCTCCTCCCCATTCCCTCTCTCCCAGCAAGTACCAGAATTTTAAGTAGCAATATCCATGCTTTTTATTAATTGAAGTTGGTAGCTTTGGGGAATAAATTTCTAAAGCTTAAGTCCTTTACCCTTTAACCAGGAACGTATTTTATTTCCTCTATATTTGGTCACTTTCAAATATCACAGACTTTTAGTATTGGAAATTAGTCTGCATTGACATATTTTGCATATGTGCATAGCAGTAGGGATCAAGTCCAGCACTGTCACACTCAGCTATGTTCCCAGCCCACTTTTATTTTTGGTTTTGAGTCAAGGTCTGACTAACTTGCTGCCTTGCCCAGGATGAGCTCTAACTTGCAATTGTCCTGCCTCAGTCTCCCAGAGTGCTGGATTACAAACCTACATCACTTAGCCCAGCTTACAGTGACATACTGAAGAAAAGTCAGCATCATATCTAATTATAGAAATTTATTTGAGTAGTATATGTTTACTTGTTAAGTATTATAAAAACAATCTAACATTTACAAAATCTCAACAATATTTTTCAAAGCTGTCAAAACCATTAAAAGTGAGGAAAATTTCTGAAATCTCTTACACTCAAAAGAAGCCTAAAGAAACATAAAAATTAGATTATATTGTGTCCTACATGAAAATCTGGGAATATGAAAATGGCACAGATAGACTCAGTGGGACATATATGTAAGCTTCTGGGAGTCAGAGGCAGGAAAATCATCCACAATATTTGAAGACCCAGCCAAGCAATTTACTGAAAAAGTGCCTCAAAAAAATTTAAAGGATTGAGCAGGAATGGGAAGACTCTATATTCAAACTCTAGTACAAAAAGAAATAAATGAATAAATAAATAAGCAAGACAATAAAGGAAAACCAAAGCAATGGAAATATGCAAAAAACATTTTATGAAGAATAAGTATACAGTAATTATCCAATAGCATACATACAAGAAAAAATGGAAATCCATGATAAAGAACTAAGAAACCTATTCACTGAAGTCATAAGAGAAAATTTCCTCTAACAGAAAATGAAGCAGACACTCAATTGATGGAGGCATACCATACACCCCTTAGTTATGACCAACACAGATGCTCCCCTAAACATACTATAATGAAACTCACCGAGATACAGTGTAAAAAGAGAATTCTAAAAGCAGTGAGAGAAATAAAGCATGTTACAAGTCGAGGCAAACCTATCAAGGTAACAGCTGAGTTCTCAACACAAATTTTAAGGGCCAGAAGAGCCTGAAGTCAAGGTCTCAAAGCCCTGAAAGACAGTGATTGCCAACCAAAACTCCTGTACCCAGAAAAAAAAATCATTAAAAATCAAAAATGAAATAGAAACTTTATGCGACAGAGAAGACTTGAGTAAAGCTATGACAACCAAGCCAGCAGTACAAAAAATTCTCAAGGGTCTGCTGGATAGGGAAACAGAAACAACCACAACAAAGAACACAGTGGCAGGGTTATCTGTAATAGAGAGAACATCCGAAAAACCCAAGTAAATAAAAGAATTGAATATTTATAGGAAGACAAAATGACAGGACCTAAGATTCACATATAAATTATAACCGCAAATTTCAATGGCCTCCACTCCCCAATCAGAATACACACATTGGCTGTGTTAAAATGTACAAATCAACCATACGCCGCTTGCAAGAGACACATTTCAAACATGAAGAAAAACATAGACTCAGAGAGAAAGGTTGGAATTCTATATTTCCCTCAGGTGGGGCAGGGGGACCAAAAAAAGCAGGGGCAGAGGTACTATTTGCTGACAAAGTGGACTTTAGGCTAAAACTGGCCAAAAAGACAAAGAAAATCATTTCATTCTTAAAAGGGAAGAATCCAGAAAGAGGAACTGACAGCCATAAGTATTTATACCCAAACAATGATGCGCCCAACAACATAAAAAAGCTACTCGAGTTCAAAAAACAGATAAACTCCAACTCTACAATAGGAGAGGGCTTTTCAAAAGCTTCTGCACAGCCAAAGAAACAATCAGCAAGGTGAGGCGGCAACCCACATAGAGGGAAAAAAAATATTCACCAGTAATACTTCAGACAAGGGATGAATATATAGAATACACAAGGAATTGAAAAACATAAAACCCCCTGAAATAAACGATCCCATCAAGAAGTAGGCAGCTGAAATGAAACTTCTCAGAATAAGTACAAATGGCCAATAAGCATATGAAAAAGTGCTCTACAACATTGACCATCAAAGAAATGCAAATAGAAATAGCATTGAGGTTTCACCTCACTCTAGTTTGAAGAGCCTACATCAAGAACTCAGAAAACAACAGTTGTTGGCGAGGATGCAGGAGCAAAAATAAACTCTACTCCACTGCTGTGGGAATGCAAACTGACACAACCATTATGGAAAGCAGTCTGCAGGTTCCTAAGAAAGCTGAGAATGGAAATTCCATTTGATCCAGCTACTGCCCTAGTGGGCATGTTCCCAAAAGAATTAAAATCAACATACCAAAAAAAAAAAAAAAAAACCCACAAGCATATCCATGTTTATAGCAGCACAATTCATAATAGCCAAATCTTGGAAACAACCGACTTGCCCATCCATACAGGAATGGTTATGTGGTACCTATACACCACAGACTACTATGCAGCCATAAAGAAAGACATATATGAAGGATTTGAATAAAAATGGGGCCACCTAAGGTCAATAATGCATAGTGAAATGGACCAAGTACAAAAGACGAACTATACATGGTAGTCCCTCTTATGAAATGCAAAAATAAAATAAAAACATAAAAAGGCCCAAGCATGAATGGCAGGTTAGAAAGAGAGGCAGAGGTCAGATAGGAAGGGAGTGAACCTCTGAAAAAGCGGTGGACACAGATGCTAACTAACTGCCCAGACTCCATGGTTCTAATATGTTACAGAATTTGGAATTCGTGTACTTACAAAAGGAAAATGTTAAATTTTACATCATGTGAATATTTTTATGAAAACAACAACAAAAAATAGTGGGGGACTTTAATAACTCCTCTCTCCCAAGAATAAAGATCAACTAGACACAAAATCAACAAAGTCACAGCAGATCTGAATGACATCATGGAAAAATGGATCGCTACAGATATATGCAGAGTTTTTAATGCAGCAACACTAGAACATACATTCTTCTCAACTGTCCATGGAAGATTCTCTGAAATAGATGACATTCTAGGCCACAAAACAAGCTTAAACAGACACAAGGAAATTGATATAATCCAGTGTATCCTGTCAGATTACCGCAGAATAAAACTAGAAAATAACTACAGCACAAACAAAAGATACCACTGAAAAAATGGAGAATAAAAATTACTCTTCTAAATAAACATTGGGTTACAGGAGAAATCAAGGAAGAAATAACAAGTTCATAGAGGTAAATGATGATGGTAGCACATTACAACGCAACCTCTGAGAGGGGCACAATGAAGACAGTCTTTAGAGGGAAACTCATTTCAACAAATGCCCACATAAAAAGAACGGAGCAAGCCCAAATATATAATCTAATCACACAATTCAGGGCCCTAGGGGAAAAAAGCCCACCCCAAAACTAACAGAAGGAAAGAAATTATGAAGATCAGAGCAGAAATTAATAAAATAATTTTAAATACAAAACGCAAATTAAACAAAAATTTGATTTTTGAAAAGATAAATAATATTGATAAAACCTTTACTAAACTCAGAAAGAAAAGGAAAGAGAAAAAGACACAAAAATTCCACCCAGACTCTTAAAGCTAATAAATAAATTCAGCAAAGTAGAAAATTACAAAATCAATACCCACAAACCAATAGCATTCCTATACACAATGTCAGAGAGAAAGAAATCAAGAAAACAACTACCTCCACAACAGCAATAAAAATAATAAAATACTAAGAAGTAAACCTCACCAAAGATGTGAAAGACTTATACAAAGAAAACAACAAATCCCTGAAGAAAAAGATGAAAGAGGACATTAGAAAATGGAAAAACATCCCATGTTCCTAGATAGGAAGAACTAATATTGCCAAAGTAATCATATTTCCAAGGCTACCACACAGATTCAATGCAATACCAATCAAAATATGAACTATATTCTTCACAGAACTAGGAAAAAAATAAACAGAAAAGACCCAGAATCTCTAAAGCAATTCTAAGTAACAAAGGCAAAGCTGGAGGAATCACAATCCCAGACTTCAGAAAATACTACAAAGCAACAGTGACTAAATGTACATGGTACTAGTACAAGAACAGACAGGAGGACCAATGGAATTTAGGATACTGAAACAACCCAAACCATCTTACTCACCTGATCTTTGACAAAGGGGCCAAGATAAATCACTGGAGAAAAGACACCATCTTCAACAAATGGTGCAAGAAAAACTGGATCTCCACAGCCAGGAGAATGAAATTAGATCCATATCTATCACCACACACTAACATCAGATCAAAATGAATCAAAGAACTAGTCATCAAAACAGAAATACTGATCTTTCTGAAAGACAAAATAGGTAAAACTCTAGAATACGTAAGGACAGAAAAGGATTTTCCGAACATATCACCAGCCATACAAGAAATCTCAGCAAGAGTCAACAAATGGGACTACAGTGAACCACAAAGCTGATGTACAGCAAAAGGAAGAATCAACAAGGGAAGGAGACAAAGTGGGGAAAGATACTCACCGGCAATACCTCAGACAAAGGATTAATATTTAGAACATATAAAGAAACAAAAACCATAAAACCCCCTAAAACAAATGACCCATCAAGAAGTGGGCAGCTGAAACGAAAAGAAGCTTTTCAGAAGAAGTACAAATGGTTAACAAACACGTGAAAAACTATTCTTCATCACTGGGCATCAGAGAAATGCAAATAAAAACAGCATTGAAGTTTCATCTCACCTTAGTAAGAAGGGCCTACATCAAGAACTCAAAAACCAGCAATTGCTAGTGAGGGTGTGGAAAAAAAAGGAACTCTGCTCCACTGTTGGTGGGAATGCAATCTGGTACAACCAATATGGGAAGCAGTCTGCAGGTGCCTTAAAAAGCTGAGAATCGAAATTCTATTTCCAGCTATTGCAATCCCAAAAGAAATAAAGTCAACATACCAAAAAGACACACACACATATCCATGTTTATAGCAACATAATTCACAATAGCAGATCCTGGAAACAACCTCCCTGCCCACCAATAGAGGAATGGTTAAAGAAGATATGGTACCTATGCACAATGAAATAATACGCAGCCATGAAGAAAGAAAGATTTGAAGATTCAAACTTAAATAGGGCCAGCTTGAGCTAGCAATGCTTAGTGAAATGGACCAAACAGGAAAGACTGACTAAAAGTGAGTGTCCCTTTTATGAAATTCACCAAAAAATAATGGCAATAAAAGACTCCAACATGAATGTCACGGCAGAAAGAGGGGCAACGCTCAGTCAGGAAAAGGGGGCAGTGCGCAGACAGTCACTGATCCCCCAAGCCCCAAGTCTTTAATGCATTATAGAATATGAAATTCATGCATATATAAATTAAACTTAGATAAATAAAATGATAGGGTGTGAGTCACCTAGAAAATGTGGAGCAGGAGGGACAAGTAGGGGACGGAAAAGGATTGTAATGATAACGTGTTATTTTTGTGCACAAAATACCTACCTTCGTTGTAACCGCTCTGTATTTCATCCAAAAACTAATAAAATGAGGAGAAAACGAGGTAAAAAGTGAAACAAAACATTTTTCTCAGTTAAGTATGTTTAAATATTCAGAGTAAAAAACAAAATCAGAGCACAGCGAAGCTTTTTATGTTTTATACTAGAGAACTTTCTATTCAGAATGTTTATTAGGAAAATGTCTTCTTAACTTGCTTTCTTGTTAAAATTAAATCTCCTATTATATAAGAGGAACTATGGAAACAAAGAGCTGTGACTGGAGTTTTCTTCAATTGATCCAAGATGTGAAATTCATCTTGATCTTAGGTTTGTTTATTCAATGACAGTATTTAATGAACTTATGAAGTCTTATGAAAATATATGGAAAATGCTCAAATAAAAGAATGTATTCCAAATAAAAAAGAAGAATCATCCATATTGTTAATTATTTGCAACCACTATACAATCTGAATAGAACTGCTTTATACTAGGGAACTAGTCCGGCATACAGAAAGAAACTACTAATTTTGCAATAGTTCTATATATCTAAACACTTTTTAAATTAGAAGTTATTAAGCATAAGCAATACTGCATGACAATGATTATATTTGCTGCCTTCCAGAAATTTTACACCTTGCCCTATTTTCCAGAGCTCTGTTCTAGCATTATTAAATCCAATACCACTTTCATTCCGTTTTAAGAGACAAGATTTCCATTTTGCCCTGAGCAGATGAATAAGGTTGTTTAAGGTCAGGTTATCCATAAATATTAGAATTGGCTTCATTTCGAGTGGAAAGGAGAACATTTAACATCATTTTTAGTGAGTTATTTACTCCAAAATTTTTTGACTCTTTGTTTTCTCTTTTAATTTACGTGTGCACAAACAAACATCGTGACAGCTTTATAAAGATTTCATTAAGCTTTCTTTTCTCTGTCTTCAAAGTGCATCTTCTCAATTGACCCATTTTCTATCATGTAAACACCTGTAGAAAGAAGATAATTTAATACGCTTACTTTTAGCAGTGACAATAATTAAGTACAAAGCTGATTTGAGAAAAACAAAAACTCCCACTCTCGGCGGGTTTTTGACCTTGGCTAAGCTCTACAGTTTTAATTCTTCCATTGCAACAGCAGAAATGTTAGTAATTTGGGTCTTATAGGTCTTAAATAAAATATTAAATTTAATAGGCTTAGTTTTGTGCCAACACATACTAAGCCCTCAATAAATGAAGGTGTAGAGAAGTTATTGTTTCTCATCCAATGCAAAGTTCATGGCGGAAGATCTAATAATTGAGACAACTTAACAAGAGAAAAGCATACACATTTACTTAACATGTTTCATATGACTTCAGAAATGAAGATTCAAAAATAGGAAAATCAATTTTTTTAATCTGGAAATCTAAAGTTTATGCTGATTTTTTAACATTCTTAGAGAAATAAGATTATACAATGGGAATATTTATACTGGTAAGAAACCTGAAGGAATTCAGTAGGAGATACCTATTCATTTTTTGATTCAACTCTATGTCTTTGAGGATAAAGATCATCTTTCTCTCCATTTCCAGGGGGAACAAAAGAATCACTCAGGGGAAAAGGGCAGGTGGAAGATAACAAGGACCTTTCTGCACTAGCTGTTTTCTCAAAAACTAACATGCCATAATTCAGGGTAGTGGGTCCTGAACTCCCTCAATAATTATTGCTTTCAAGGCTGTGGCCAGCCAAGAGCCAGATGTGACAGAGAAGGCAAGAGCCTGTGGGGAAGAAGATAACATGTAAATCCCTGATCACACTAAGTTGCCAAGTTGCCCAGCCTCTAGTCACGTTTGTTACCTTCCTTCCTCAACCTCTCAGGCTTCAGGATTACAGGCCTGTGCCATCAGGTCTGACAGTCTAACCATTAATTTAGGAAAATGAAATAAAAAAAGAAATTCAATTTGGTAACATGTTCAACCTCAAGAAATGTAAAGAAAAAGGATTAGATACCAGGACAAACTCCAGATAGACATTGCAATATGGATTCTCTGCTCAGTCATGGAGGACGATCTGCACACAATGCAAACCCTGCCTCCCAGGAGCAGGATGGTAGCCCTGTGGAGAAAACAGACACCACAGAAGTACAGATGCTCTGGCATGACTCAGGCAAAGACCCTCACTCAGAGATAAACAATTACCATTCTGGCCCATGTCGCTGAGACGAGTATGTTCCCCACATAGCTCAGATGTGGGAAGTCCTTAGAATCACAAGCTGTACCTTATTCTTGTGTAATGCTACACTATAAGGAGGGGTTTAGCATGCCAACTTTAAAATCGACCCACTTAGCACTACGTGGTCACTGGGTATCCTGTGTTTCAGTTCTCCCAACCATTAAGATGGGATGATAACAAGCATACTACCTCATAGGAAGGTTCTTTAGGAGGCACTTAGAATAGCGTCGTTCACATAAACACTCAAAATACATTCAACTCTTTCCCCTTGGACGTTAGCACAGTGCCTGGCAACAATAGGTACTCAGTCAGCTCTTGATAACTTCGTATGTATTTTAGACAATGCTGAAGTGTTTAAGACAGAATTTATTTATTTATTTATTCTTTTGCTTCACTGTCTCTTAATTTCCTAGTAGAGATTTCTACTCTTTACTTCAATAGACATGAATAAAAGTAATAGAATAAAATATGAGAAACAGAAGTGAGAGAAAAATGATCTGAATGTTACAGCTTCGTGAAAATAGCAGCTGGCAGAATGCAGAGAAATCGACTACATAATTAATCCTCAAACATTTTTGTTCTAATACCTTCCTCTGTCAAAAAATGAAAAATATGTTAATAAATAAGAGTGTTACACCCATATAGAATTTCCAAATAAATCTAAAGGTCATAATATTAACAGTGGAAATGAACAAATATTATTTTTATAGTAAAAAAATTCTTGCTTCTTCTAGACTGACCCAAACTCTAATTTCATGGCTGTTGCTCATAAAACTAATCATACTGAATTTATTTAACATGATTATGAGATGCAGTACAGTTCTTCTGTTGAAATTTTGTTCTATTATAATTCCATTCCAGAGCACTGTATCATTAAAGTGAAATACTGATGATATTTTTATTACAATTGTCAAAAAAATTATGGACAGAATTACAAAAACATAAAAAGCTGGGAATAGATTTAGAAAACTACATTTTCATGTATTATTCAATGACATTCAAATTCTTAAAATAATGCATACTCTCTTTTATCATGATTATTTATTATTCCAAAATTATATAAATGCTCAGCTGCACCAAAGTGAAGCAATAAAAGATTAATTAGAGTAGAACATTTCTGTCTAGAATAATGCTAAAAAAAAAAAAAAACCCAGGACTTTGGTGCTCATTTCAACTAGAACATTCACTTTTTGAAAAGTAATATTTTTTTTTTCACAACTGCATCTACCCTGTGAAAAAGAATACTTTCAAATCACAGTTCTATGGGAGTTTTTAAAGTAGTGTTTTTGGCTCCCTAAATGACTATGTGCAACTTAAACCACGAAAATATGTCTTATTTTAAATTCCCATGGACACAATTAGTATGGATCCTGAACCACTCTTTCCTGTGTCAAATACTAGCACAGTGCTGGTCCTAAATTTTCCTCCTAGAAGCTTAGTAATATTACAGAACAGATTTGATCATAGGATTACCATTAGGAAAGGCCTAACAAAATCGTACGTTAACAAATTAGTGCATTAGGTGGATTCTGCATTCTTAGTCACTGAGAAAGCTTCTCTCTTGGAGGAAACGTTTGCCCAGAACCTAGTAAGAAAATGTGTACATTAGTAAGATCAAGCTTTGCTTATTGAAATATCCCTGACTTATCTAGAATCTTTTATCAAAGCACAAAAGGCCAAAACGAATTTGAAATTTTAAAAAATAGTAATGTAACAAAACTTTCATTTAATTTCACATTTGAAAGGAACTTTTATGAGACTTTGCTCATGATCCCTTTTCACTGTATTTTCAAACATAGTTTTAATCATTTTGATTATTACATAATCCAGACTATAGACAGTCTAAACATAATGAATGATACAAGTATTGTAGACTTTCTTAGCTTATGCAAACAAGTATCTATGAAATTGAGCAGTATGGTATCAAATCATTCTCAAAAAATCTCATCTGTCTCAGACGAAAATTATATGAAATAATTTATATGAAGTTCCTATCTTACTTGGTCCAAATGAAGGTAATGTAGCTCAAATTTTAGACAAAATATTTTTAAAATATAAATTGAATTCTTTGGAAAGGGTTCTGGATTCTTTGGAACGATTCTAGAAATAATTTGAAACTTGTAAGAATGGATTGCAAGAAGCCGCCTCTTTTAAAACATTTAGTATAAAAATGCTCATAAAAAATTTGTAGCTTTATCTAGCATAGAAATTCAAAGCTAAAATTTTAAAACCTTGGAAAATGAGGAGGAAATCCTGAAGATAGAACACGGAAAAGTTTGAGTTTCAAATTTTGTATGTAAGCTTGCCCAAGTGTGGGATGGATGGAGTATGCATGTAGGGGATAGATTCAATGCATTCCAGAGTGAAAGTGTAAGCTGAAATCTGAGCTGCCAGTTAATAAATAAATAAATAGTTTGCTGTCTGAGTTCCAACAAATTAATTACCTGTACAGTCAACATAGTCTAATAATATATGAAATGTCTCAAATACAATCTAAAACTAGGTGAGATATAAAGACCTGGGAAAAACGTGATGCATTCTTGAAAGGAAAGCCAAAAGTACCCTGAAATAACCAAAAGTTTGATATGACAAAGCAAGAACTATAAGAATTTCTTATAGGTGTGCTCAAAATGATAAAGGAATCATACTGGCAATGAAGAAATCCATGCAGAATAATGTCGGGTGTGTTAACATAGAAATTCTAGAATTGAAAACAAAATAACTAAAAGAAATAATAACTGAATAGATGAACAGTAGAATAGAAATGATATAATTAAGCAATAATATATAATAATTATTTAATTAATTAATGGTATACTTAAAATCAAAATTAATAAATATAAAGGTAGATAAATAGAAAACAGTGAGTGTGACCATTGGAGCGGTTATGTCAGTTTGAGACAATCTGGTACCTTGCCTGGATTGGGGTTAAGGAACCACGCCTACATTAAGCAATTGGGAACCAGCCTGGATGAGACTACGAGTCATTTGTTGGCCAGTTAATGAGAGAAGAGCACCCACCCAGACGTGAGAGGCCCAACTGGGAATCCCAACTGTATAGAAGGAAGGAAGACGAAAGGCGGTTACAGCTTTATCCTGGGGAAAGTTCTCGCCTTAGCAACTGTCTATGGACATTGACTCTACACGGCAGATCTTCATCACAGATTCGCTGCAGTCTCAACTTGTGCCTGTCTGCCTGTTGCCGATCTTTAGTCTCTGGTATTTGCCATTGTCGTTTAAACTACCAAGATCCTCACCAGCTGTCCTGCAGTCCCCGACGGGTGTTCTGCCTCGTGATGGAGCAGTCATCAGACCCTCCAGCTCTCGCATGTGCAGGCCACCATCTTGGACTATCTCTAGCCTCAGATTTCTGAGCCTTCCAAATAGATCATTTTTGTTATAATTTCTGTAAATTCTGCCTTTTGTAAGAACCTGAAGTAATACAGTGAAGTTGAAAAATCTAGAGAAAAAAATATTTAAAGCAAAACAGAGAAATCTCTCATCCTCTGGGACAATAATAGAAGGTTTAATATAAATGCAATCAGAAATGAAGAGTAAGAAAAAATGTAAAAGAATAAATATTTGGAGACAGAATGACCAATATTTTTCCAAACTTGGGCAAAGCACAAAATTGCATGTTAAGCAATTTAACAAATCATACACAGGAAAAGAGCAAAATGAAAACCATGCCTAAGCCCAAAATTATCAAGCTGATATAGCCATAGACATCATTTGAAGGTAATTGTAGGTAAAGAGCATGATAGATGAAGAGAACCAATTATTCAAAAAAATATAGATGAGTTCTTATCAGAAACAAAAATAAGTATTTTCAGAGTGCTAAAAATGATGTAGATCTTTAATTCTAGGAGGTTGAGGCAAGAAGATCACAAGTTTGAGCCCAGGCTAGGCAACTTAGTAATGGGAGGGGATCTTATCTCAAAATAAAAAATAAACTAGGCTGAAAATGTAGCTCAGTTTGAAGGTCCTGGGTTCAATCCTCAGTAACAACAAGAAAAACAAAATAAAAGAACTATAGGAAAAAAAAATTGGCAATTCAAAATTTTTATCTTATAATAATATTCTTGAAGAATAATAGCAGAGAAATACCCTTCATATTTTAAAAAGCAAATTTTATCCCTAGTGACTTATAATATGGAAAATATTAAAGGAAGATCTTTTAGCTGAAAGAAAATGATTCCAAATAAAATTGAATCATCAGACAAAATGTAGATGGTGTTAAAAATCCAAAAATATGAAAGCATATTTTCCCTTAACATCTTTAAATTATACAGTTCCACTTAACAGCAGCTGAATAATAAAATTATGTTTAGTTTGTAATCTATGCAAAATATGTACCTTAAACAAAAATCTTAACTATAAGGCTGCAAGTGTGTACATTGTACGTGAAACATTACATTACTAATTCTAAATAGATCATGAAAATTTAGAATATGTATTGTAATTTTTAAAACAACCACTAAAACAAAGAAAGCAAATAGTTACAGCAAAGGAGACATTAGAAATGAAGCCTAATAATGATTTTAATTAACAAAGAGAATACCAAAACAGGCTTAAACAACTGAGACAAACATAAACTGAAAGACATAAATTATATAAATAATTTTATTAAACATAAAAAAACACTCTAACTACAAGGAGGAGCTTACCGGAATAGACAAAAGAAAACAGAGCCACATAAATATTGTCAATATGAGATGTAATTTAAACATAAAAATACACTTGAAGTTAGTAGTTAGCAAAAAGATATAAAATGCAAATAAAATTAGAATGGCTACTTTGGCCAAAATGATTTCAGGTTAAAAGAAGTTTCAAGATGAATAAAGAGAAAAAGAGCTACATTATAATGATAAAATGTTTAGTTCAAGAGTACAACAATCATTAATGTGTAAGTACCTAGTAAAGGAGCTTCAATATACACAAAGATAAAACTGAAGAAGCAAACCAGAGAAATAAACAAGTAATAGACTTTATTAGCCTCTTTCTGCGATCCATGGAAGGGCAACAAACATCATTAACAGAAAAATCAGTAAACAGAAGCAAGACCTGGACAAGGCTACTAACTACCTCGACATAGTTTGTATTTAAAAAAAAAAAAATTTTCAGGATCCCCTGATTTCAAGTTCACATAATACATTCACTAAACTAGAGGTATACAAAGCATGTCTCCATTAAATAAAAAGGTTGGATTTGTAGAGTAAGTTGTCTGGCCACAATACCATTAAAAAAGGAAGAAAGAAAAGAAAATCAAAACAGAAACCATCACATCATCACTGCAGATCACACAGATATTAAAGGCGAAAATAAAAGAACAGTATAAACATACTTATACCAACAACTTTGATTACCTAGGATAGAAGGACAAATTCCCTTAAAACCCAACTTACCAAACTGGACAAATCGTGAAAGAGAAGATCCAAGAGTTTCTACTCCTCAAGAAAGTTGAATTTTAAAAGAAAAATTTATAAAGAACCAGAGTTAAGTCTTTTAGTCTGAATTTCATCAAACATCTAAGTAAGAAATGCCACCAATTTTGTATACTTCATATCGTGATATAGAGAAGCAAGCAATTTTTAAAAAGTTCTAATCCAGTATCCTTCATGAATAGATTTTTAAAGTGTACTGAGCAAAATAGTGACAATCTGAATCT
>PVKB01000265.1:775896-913045 GCA_004027205.1 Ctenodactylus gundi
TTTGCACATTATACATATTAATAAAATGGGGAAAAATGAAACCAAAATAAGAAGCTTTAGTGGTCACGTGGGGGGAGGATGAAAGGGACCAGCATGTCAGAGCTCTCACATTCTCACATCATAAATTGCTAATATGATCTATGTAGTGGGTGTGGAGGTGGATACTGTATTCTTATGAAGTTCTTTAGACATTGCTATAGATTTGGGTACTTAGTAATATACATTCATGGAAAAAAACAATATCAGATGTTTTTGAAGTTTCACATAGAAAAATGGAAAGAAAATACAAATTTTGGCACTTTAAGCTAGCCATTTATATGTTTCAAAATTTGAAAACACACAGAATAACTTACTTATTTTATTGGAAGGTAAACCAGGCTGTTCTTTTCTACTAAAGACCAAATCTTTTCCAGAAAAACTTCTCTTGTTTCCTTTCCAACCCCTTACTGAAGTATTTCCTAAGCAGTTTATTCCAAAACTGTTTTCAGTAAAAGCGACACATATATTGTGATTAGTTGCCCTCCAAGGTACGCACTGAAGCCTTATCTCCAGTTCTCCTTTGTCTTGCTTACGTTTTAGCAATGTTGTTAAACTTTCAAAGAATGAAAAATTTGTTTTTGTGCTATCTACTGTTTACTTGCTTTTTACTTTTGTACTTTTGTCTTTTTATTTTCTCTCTTCTGTTTTCGGGGGGTAGGCCAGTTGGTTTTGTGTGCTTATTTGTCCTAATTTGGTGAGGTGGACAGTTATCTGTGTAACGTTGCCCCCCCCCCCTCTTTTTTTTTCTTTTAACTGTGTTAAGGTCGCTGCCCAATGGGTGCTTAAAGTGTAGTGATTACTGCGCAATATCCCACTGTGGTCACAGTATATACTTTGTTTTACTTTAAACTTCAGAAGTGTTGCCCATTATTGCCCTTTAGTTTTCTTTTAAGACAACCACGGATATTTAATTTCAAAAAATCTAAAGTTAAATGTCACTTAGGCCTCCATGCCACACCATATAAAGAGCAAAGAAAAACACTGATCAAATGCCTATGTATGTGTATAATATTATTTTACACTAGTTTGGTTTTCTTTTTTATTCTACAAACTAGAGATTACTCATGCTTATACAGTGATGTTTATGAAGATTCTTTACCAACTATTCATTTTTATTTGCTCACCCTTTATTATTGCTTTTCGGATTGTTATTCTGGTATTTTCCATTGTTTTTCTCCTAAAATGTTTTTTTATTATTCTTTTCATAGAAATAGTTGGTGATAGGGACTGGAGGAATGACTTAGCAGTTAAAGCGCTTGCCTAGCAAGCACTAAGTGAAGTGCTAAGTACCTGAGTTTGATTCCCAACACCACATAAGCTGGATGTAGTAGTGCACTGCTATAATACCAACACTCAGGAGGCTGAGACAGGAGGATTGCTGAGAGCCCAAGGCCAGACTGCCTGGTCTCCACAGTGAGTTCAGGACCAGCCTGGACTACAGAGTGAGACCTTGTCTCAAAAAAAAATTGATAAGGTCTCTGTGGTTTTGTTGATCCGAACGATTAATATTTGCACTACTTTGGAACAAAGAAACACATCTTAGAACATAAAAAGCACGAAGAATCATGAAGAAAAATACATAAGTCCCATTGCCTAGAAATTAGGAATGTATCAAATGTTCTTCAAAAGTGTCACTTAAAAAAAATATTAAAAAGTGACTAAGAGTAAAATAATAATATCAAGAATTTTTTAAAGAAGATCTATAAGTCTGTAAGTCAGATTTTTCCAAAAGACACAATATCATGTTTTTTTTAGAAAAAGAAAGAAAGAAAGAAAGAAAGAAAGAAAGAAAGAAAGAAACCAACAGAAACGAAGAACAAACAGAAAAGACTGGTCATCCCCATTTGTCATTAGGAAATTACAGATGGAAGTCATGGAAACAACTCGCATACTCCACAAGAAGAAGCGGAAATATCAAACAAAACAGGCTGACAAGGACTTGAAGCATTTAGAGCCCTCCTCCGATCATACTGTCTCTGAGGTTTTCTCTATGTTGGTTTTACTCTAATACAATTATTTTTAATGCGAGATAAATTTCCAACTCAACTTCCAAGACACAGAGATATTACATATACATTAATTACACATAAACTTCACAAGTTTTGATATTATTGTACATATTAAGATAAATTTAATTAATCTTTATACCAGCATAAAGAATGCCATGAGGAACATTTTCTGCATGGCAATTTAGTGTCATTTTCACACTCAGAAAATCGGCAAATCATAATTATATACGAAACATAGATAAAACTAAAGCACAATGTTGAATGCATAAAAATTCAAGTCTCCAAAGGTGCTACAACATAATGCCATTTTTATAAAACTTAGAACTTATAATAAAAGCCAAACATTAAGAGACAGACGGCCTTTAGGATGGCTTCCTATGGTATTTAGTTTCTGATAATTCTTCTTCTGTGACCCTTATCCCTTGCATGTGACCTGGACTTGGTGCCCTGTCTCTAATGAAGAGAAGGCGTTAATGGGATTTCACTCCTGAGGCCATGTTACAGAAAGATGGGCTTCTCACTTGAGAGATGCCCCCTTTTTTTCTCACTTGTTTGTCCTTATGGGCTAAACTGTGCCAACCAAAACAAAGATATATCGAAATACTGTTCTTCAATAACTGAAAATGTGACCTCATTTCAAAATTGCAAATGTAATGAAGTGGGATGAAATCATACTGAGGTAAAGTGGGCCCCTAATCCAGTTTGAGTGGTGTCCTTATAGAGGTGGTTGCATGGAGAATGCCGCAAGAGGTTAAAGACAAACAACGGGGTTGGGAAGTCACAGCCAAAGCATGCGAGATTATCAGCGCAAACCGCTAGAAGCTCAGAAGAGGCAACTAGAGATTCCTTTACAGGTTTCAGCGGGAAAATGGCTGGGCTGCTGTCTTGATTTCAAACTTCTGCCCATTGGAACTGTAAGAAAACAAATTCATTTTCTTTTAAGTAACCCAGCTTGCATTACTTTGTTACGGCAGTCTTAGGAATCTAATAGACTTGTTCTGATCCTTGACCCACAGAAAAGAGATAATTAAGGTGTGCTGTTTTAAGCTGTTGAGTTTTAGGCTAATTTCCTATGCAAGAATAAATAACTAATTCACATATTACTTGAGATCATATAGTGAGTTTATATTATACTACTACTATTATATTGTCATATCATATTTATGACAAGTTAAAGGAAAAAAACAAGAGAATGGTGCACAAAATTCAAAGTAGTGTTTATTGGAAGGAGGAAGGCAGAGATGGAAAACACAGAAGGGGACTGCAGAAGTGTAGTTATAACAGAAATTTCTTTATAAATATTGTGTTGCTTGTATCAATATTAAATCACAAATGAATATAGATAGAAAATATAATATGATTAAAAATTTGTTCTTGCCACCTGCTTATAAAGGAAAAGGAAATTTGCAAATCAATAATGATGACTCATTTCTGAGTACCAGAGAAGTTAGTCACCATGTCTTATCCATAAGGTACTACCTGCCTGAATTTCAGGCAATTGAAAATATAATATCTGGAATAATAAGCAAGTTAAAAACAGCCAGTTGTTATTGTTATGAGCTGACTCTTTGGCTCCTCCCAAAATGTATGTGTTGAAGACAGTCTCCCGTGTGATAGCATTTGGAGAAGAAGCTTTAAGACATAATGAAGGTTAAATGAGGTCATGGGGTGCTCCTTTAATAACAAACACCAGAAAATATCTCTCCATCTCCCCGCCAGGTGAGCATACACTGAGACGAAAGCCATCACCATACCAACAGAAGAGGGCTCAGAATGAGCAAGAAATAAGCTTAACCCAGATTCTAAATCTCCAGCTGCCCAAACTGCGTGATATCAATTTCTTTTGTTTAAGCTATCCAGCGTTGTGTATACTGTACACCAACCCAAGCAGATTAAGATAGCTATCTTTAGACCATATTTTACAGATGAAGATGCTGAGTGAGAGAGCTGGATGCCCAAGGCCACATGCATACTGTCGTCACTGAGATTCCAGCTCAGATCACTTGTCGTCAAAGCTGAAGGTCTAGAGGGAACTTCACATGCAAGAAAATAAACAGATTCAGCAGTGTCAGAAGCATGCGATTTTCACCTTTGTTTTTATTGCATGTTCTACCCACAAGTTTGGAAACATGAGAAATCGCTTTATGAAACTGCAAGAAAAATGAGTCTCCTAGTTTGAGCTAGTATTAAATGTGCCTGCGGTTTTCTGACCCTTTCTACCAGAGCCAATGTTACCAGTACACAACCAATGTACCCCAAAAGAACCTGAACACAAAGAGGCCCTTACAATTGCTGACTGTGGTCACCACCTTGAAATTCTAAAGAAAAAAAAATTCTGCACTTATGTTTTGTAAGTGACCTCCAACAGAACAATAGAGCTGTACGGACATCACAGAACTAATATACACACAGTTTTGCCTTCTGCCTCCTTCCACTTCTCTACAAAGCATTTTTAGCCATGTACTCCCACACACCGTTCTAGTGCCATTCTGTGCCCTTGTGAAGCCTGGGAGAAGATTATAGTTACGTGTTCACATACAGAGAGTAAATTACGATATCAGATGTGTGTGAAAGCTTATGCCTGCCATGCAAGAACCCCTGTGCTTCAGAAAGTGTGGCATTACAGCACCTAAAACACATGATGATCAATTGAGGAAAAGAGACTAAACGAAAGAAAATCTCAGCTTTTTAAACATGGACTTTGCATTTTTGTTTTACCCTCATGATTTTCCAAGCCTTTAACTCAGATTTTGTAACGCTAAAGGAGATTTGATTTTGTCAGAGAGGATATTCAATTTTTACACAACAGACTGCCTTCTAAGTTTTGTTTTGAAAACTCTTTGCCCATGTATGTATGTTTAAGCTCTCTCATTTGAAGTTTACAACATCCACATGGGCGGCTTGCCAATATCAAGAACATTCTATCTATTCAATTAGCTCTAGTTGCCAAATGCTTCCCATTGTCGAGCACTTCCAGGCCAGGGTAGTGTACTTTCTGGATTCCTTTTACTTGGATCAAGGCACTGGATTTCTAGCCAGTAAGTAGGGAGTGAAAGTAAAGTGCCGCTTCAAGATATATGTTATTTGTCATTGAGAAAGCTCTCTCTCTTTTTTTTCTGTTACTGCAACTAGCATCCTACAAGGCTGTAGTAAATAGCATTATTGTAAAAGAAAATAGTTGTTCCTCTTTTACAGAATTCCTCTTTAAAATTCATTCCTATTACAGGATTAAAAGTCTTCTTTCATTTGAGAGCCATGTGCCCTTCTGAGCAGTACCCTGAAGAGCAATTGTTCTGATGAGCCAACTTTGTTTTCCCTTCTGCGACATCAGCATGTCCCAGTCCCAAGCGTCCCTTCAGTCTGAGTCCTAGAATGCCAGTGATGGTGGAGCAGTGTACACTGGCCCAAGCCGGACATTCATGTGAGCAGGAAATAAGCTTAACCCAAGGAATACACTATTGATGAAGTAAGGGGCAACACTTTCAATTTAAGATGCTGTCTCATCAGAAGTTTAAGAAAACTTACAAAAACCAAACTGTATGCAGGATGGCCTGCTCTCATCCTACAGAGAAATGTGGCATTTTCTACTGATTCTAAACTTTATAATAAATCAGCGATTTTCGTCTTTCAGGAAGGACAGCAAAAAAGGAAAAGACCAGGAAGGGACAAGAAGTGAGAAAAAAGTAAGAAGAGGTAAAGTGAACGCAGCATGTTGTTTCAGTCGGACTTATGCAAACACGCGCTTGTAGCGGGTGACAATGAGCATCTGTCTCTCACAGAGAGTCAAGGTGATGCTTGAAAGCACTGGTTGTAAGACCAGACTAGATTTAGACTTATTTTCAGGGAAGGGAAATTACAAATTAATAGAGTGATTTTTCTTTTTCAGAATTGGCTGCATATGTTCCAAGCATCCTGCAAAGAAAACATCTCAATTTCATTGTCAGAAAATGAAGTGTGTGTGGGTGGGTGTGCATCATTAGCCTCTGAACAGTGCATCATCGGATTTTATTTCTCTTTTCTCTATGCTCCACTCAATTAAAAAGTAGTGCTCTTCCTCTGTCGTTTATAAAGAAGATGTCCCACATGATGTGACCCCTGCTTTAAGGAAGATTCAAAATCGGTCCTTTTAGCACCACAGATCTATAGCCCAGTGTGGCAGCTGTGCCCATTGTGCCCAGATAAGCTGCAAAGAAGAAGGTAGAGTTTCAGCTCACCCATGCCAGGTACACACACCTCCCCGTCCACAAGTGGTCCGTAGCACTATGGCTCACGTCTACTATAACAACTGGCCATCATTACCATCACCACCACCGGCATCACTATCATCACTACCAGTTTTCTGCTTGTCTCAGGGAGCTTAATTTTACCATGTACAATAATAAAGCATTTATTTGTGCATCACACGCTCAAATCCAAATATTGAATACACACACACACACACACACACACACACACACACACACACACACACATATATATATATATATATATATATATATATATATATATATATATATATATATAATGTTGTGATGGATCTCCAAAACAAACCATCAAAATTTGGAGGGAGGGTTAGTAAATGTTAATGGTGGTAACCAGAATCACACATGAAAGATGCCCAGATACTATTTAGCCTGCATACTATTGAAAAGTGTTTTAATCTTAAATGTAGGGTAAAACTCAAAGTGTCATGCCTTAAAGAAAAAAGAAATGAGCAAAATCAATACCTTTGCAATGTTGGAAGCAGTTAAAAAGATGGGTAATAAGTCATTTTATGTTGGAAATTCAGTTCATTGCTGGAAATCAAAACAGGAAAGAAAAATCCAGGTATAGATTTACAACATTGCCACGGAGCCATTTAATTAAAACAAAAACCTTGCTTTAAAATCTTTGTTTTCCTCGTATATCTTTAAGAATACCGAAATAAGTTTCTCCTAGATGTTGTATTTTGGAGGGCAGGGTGACCATACAGTGTAGTAAATTCACTGATACTATTCTTGGCAATTTTCTTTGCTCCCTTTCTTGTCTGCCCAGCCCACAACTCAGAACGTCAATTTAGCCAACCTCTTCTCCTCACTTAGAGCAAATGCCAGCATCTCAGCTTCCTCATATAAGCTTCCACTTAAGTGATATGGGCTGAACTCTGTGTTTCTCATATTAGGGGAAACCAATTGATATTTGATCTCTGCATCTGACTCACTTCACTAAACATGATAGTCTCAAGTTGCATTCACTTACCTACAAAAGCCTCAAAACCAGCTGTATTTTATACGAGTGGTACTCCATTACATCCACATGCCACAATTTATGTATTCACTGATCTGTGGAGGGTTTTTTGGAGATGTATTGGAATGGTATCTGACAGTTAATGAAAATTTTATAGGACTGATGGGAGAACAGAAGGCTAGGTATGGTAGTGGATGAAATCCTGGTGACTGAGAGATGAGGCAGCAGCCTATGCATGAGCACAGTATAAACTGTGTATAAACATATATCAAATAATCCCTGTGCTTTTGTATTACTTGCTTTGCAGTCACATTTCTGAAAGTTTCCACTTGCACAAGATTAAGTGTTGCCTACCTCCAACTGTAGCAGAAGGCTAGGGAAAGAATCTTAGCCTTTGGATCACCAAGAGGGTTGAGAGGGTCACATCTGGCTTCACCGTTCTACAAGAGCTGTGCAAATGAAGGCTAGTTTCCCAAAGGAAATGGAGACATATTGGGCTAAAACAAAAATGCTGGATCTTCATCCAATATATAAATATCCCCTTGAAGAAAGTATTTGAAGAAATAATAAAGATGGCTTTGTTATCATTATAGATCAAGAAATCAATGCTGTCAAGATAAATAAGAAAGCAGCTCCCCACGAAGTTACAACCTACATGCGGTGTACCTGCTTTGAATTCTTCAAATTCTTTTCATTGAGATTCTATGGGTGGCATTCAGCATTTCAAGTCTACACAAGGAGAAACGGGCAAGTAAATCCAACCACCCTGTGCACCTTTTTAACCATATTAAAGTGTTTTGCTTTGACTACTGGAAAATTTTATTGAGCCTTGCTTTAAAATACACACAGAAACAGAATTCACTGCAGTTACAATAATGAGAAAAAACTTAATCAAGCTGATAACACAACATTCCCATCTTAATAAACAGTGAACACAGGCACAATGTAAATCATTTGTTTTCATTCTATTTTGCAGAGGGAAGATAGCACACTTCAGAACTCTGCTCACCTCATTCCAGGGGAGTAACTACTTCTGTCTTTGATAATTGCTATTTCAAAGATTGTAGGGCTTTCTTTTTTCCAATTTGGTGTGGGTGTGCGTGTGTGTGTGTGTATGTGCATGCATTTTAAAAGCTTAGCAATTAAACAGCTTAATAGATAATAGAAAGACAAAAGGAGAGCACTGCTCTCTCATAAGACTTATTATTGGTTACTTTACAGAAGTTAAATTATATTAATGTACCACAAGCCACACGCTGATTAATTCTTGCCCCATCTTAGAAAATTAAGCATGGAGGAGGCACCAAGAAACCCACACTGGTGTGTTCCATAGACAGCTGCTGATTTGCGACTCGTTAACTACGTGATGTCAGTATCTGAAGCCCATCTTTAAAGGCTTCCTTATGTCACTGTCAGTTGTGTACGTGAGGAAGTAGGTGACACCAGAACGTTGGCAGCAGAGGGAATTTTTCAGCTCCAGCAGGTGCTACGTTCCCCATTTTTGGTTACACTACACAGTCACATGTTTTTCTGAGCACTTTACTTGGCGCCTTTCACTCCTTGAGAGCTACCAGGATTCTGGTCATTGCTAGACAAAGTGCTCAGGGAATGAACACAACTCTTCAGAAATGCAGTTATCTAGCAGAATTATTATTTCCCGAGAAGAGGGTTTTTTGATTGATATGGTACAAAAATCCAAACTCAGAGAATTTAACCTAAAGGGGTATTTTTCCCATTTTTTCATTAAGTTTTTCATTTTTATTCTGTACTACTAAAATATAAATATTCCTACGAAGTAAAATATTCCCTGCCTTCTAAATGTTAAGAGTTTATCCTCTGGAAGATGTTTCAAAAAGAAATTCCAAAAGAACTGTAAAGAAATCCAAGGCAGAAAATGCATTTTAGAAACATGTCCAAGGAACATATTTACCTTAGGATAAAAGGCCTTACATACGTTTTTTTTTTTTTTAACTTAGATTCTATGAATAACTACTTAGCTTACCTGAACACAAAATCTACTCTATAGTATATTTGATGCAAAGCAATGGTTGTTGTTCTTTCTTATATATTTTTAAAAATCAATACTCCAAAAACAAACAAGTATTAATTCCTCTATCTCCCAAATCCTATTGTGCTATTAAATTTTTACCTGTTAGGAAATCACCATCCCACAGTTATTCAAACAGAAAATCTCAAATCTTTAAAACCATCATGAAAAACAGCCTCCATCTCTCTATCCAAAATCAGCCTATTTTGTGAACTCTATCACCTTGAAGCTTTTCCCTTTTCCATCATTGCTTTATACTGTAATTATACTGTAAACCTCTCACATTTCCTGAATTAAAAGACTACCCCATCCCTCCAGAAAGCAACATTTTTGCTTCCAGTTTCTCCTGTCTGTGATTCACCTTCCGTGCTGACTTTTTCAGAGTAACCTTTTCCAAAGCAGAAGCAAGCCTGTCACTCCCAGCTTGGAATTCATCTCTCTTCACCTTTCAAGCCTGTCACCCTCCCCAGCATCACATCCTGCCTCTCTACCCACAAACTGCACAACACGAGGTTGTTTGCCTCCTTCATTCTCTGAATAGTCAACATGTTCTCCCTGCTTTCACCTTGTATCAGGAAAAGTCTTAATCAGAAAAGAAAGTTGAGTGGGAAAGGCTTAATATAAAGAATTATTTACTGTAAAGAGATTTAAATGACTTAAGGGTTGCTTAAAAAGAGGAAAAGAGTATTCAAAAGAATATGGAAATGGCAGTTAGTAAGGGAATCTATTGCATCCTAGAAACAAGACACACCTCTTCCCAAGGCTGAGATGTAGGCTTTGTTGGACAAGCTATGTTCGTGTTCTAAGAGTGGCAGAGAAATCACTGTAGTGCTATGCTGTGGGAACTTGCTAGAAATTCACACCCTGGACCTCGTTTATGGGAAGATATCTCACTACAAGACCTCTGCCCTCGTCCTAGGGGTTGCTGGGGCAGCTGCTGTTCTGGGCGCTGCTAGCTGCTGTGTACCACAGCAGTAAAGAGCTGGAGTAGTGTCTAGCTAGAGCCAGTGGTCAGTGATAATAGCAGAAGAGGGAAGTAAACTCTTCTACTTTGTGTAATGTTTTTCTACTACATGCTACTGACTAAGCTTGATGCTATTCAAGCTAGCAATGGGAAATTATGCTCTGTTATAGGTAAAAAGGGCCAAAAAGACAAATGAATTTGCACCCAAAGGGCAATAAATCAACAACTAACCCGCACCCTCACCTTTTTCTCACCTTCTTGCACTAGCTCAAGTGTTGCTTCCTGCAACTGTCTCCTTTTCAACTGTCTCTTCCTGATCCCTGGGAAAAATAAATAATTCATTGGGATGATGTCTATGTTATTATTGCAAATGAGAGTTATTTCTATGATATTCTCCATTCATTTATTGTTGTGATATGGGCAAGGACAGGACTCTATGCACCTAAGTGTCGCAGCACCCAACACAAGATGTAAAATTGAAGTAAACCATTACTAAACAGAGAACGTCAGAAAACAAAAAAGCAGAAATTGCAGAGAATAATACTTTTCACTGTTATTCATTACTCTTTTGAGTTAGATGTATTCATAGACCTTACTTGCTTTTGTCCTTTTGCAAAAAACACCTAGAGAAGGTTTGAAACTTATGAGGTACAATACAGTGAGTGACAAAGGCTGCAAACGAATTGTTATAACTTCAATTCCAATGCTGTTCCACATTTTCATTCTACTTTCTATCAAATAAAACACACACATAATATTGTACTTATATTTTAATTGTTTCTGAAGTTTAATTTAAGTCACCAGATTCTTGTCAATATCAATTCAAATCCAATCAAGTGGACTGAAAAAGAGATCTTTCTGTCTTGTTTTGTTTGTATTCCTCCTATCCCCACCTGACTATATGGTCTCTTCTGACAGAACAGATAGAAAACCAGTTCAACAGGAGACACTGTTCTAAGTCAGAAACTGAAGTGACTAGTACACTCCATCACTGAAATCCCATCCACTTGATGCCAACTTCAGGTGCATCCCAGTGACCTATCTTTCCTGAATCTAGAAACAAAAACAAGTTACTCTCAGCTTGATGTCCCTGTTAGACAACTCAGTCCATCCTGCTAAGTATTCAACAATTGTTTATGTCTATCATTTCAGCCACATGACTCATCTTTGTGACTCCTAGAGCATTTAGAATAAAACCATGAGGTAAAACGCATGGCATAGTGTTAAAGGCACATGGGAGGACTTAATAGCGGAAAAAAATCATCTTTATTCTGATTTTGTGGGTTTCTGAACACACAGAATACACTTCTTTATTGCTTCTTCAGTTATTTAGTGAGCACATATTGTGTTCTAGAGCAAGCATAACCAACCTACCATACAAGGCCCTAGTAAGGCAACCTCACAAGACCACAAATGTCTGACATTTTTACGTCATTTTAGTAACATTTTTCACGACTAAATTGCATGGTACTTGGGTACAGATTATAAGAAGGCAACAGAATACTGTAAAGGGGAACCTATGGGTGGAACCACCCCACACAAGAAGTGGAATCAAAACCCATGTCTATCAACCATTACATATTCTTTTGTGACTTTTGCAAGTGAAACACAGTGATTTTCAATAATATTTCAATACAACTACATGGATATGTGTCTACCTTAACAGGTTGTCACTGTTACTAAGTAAAAATGTAAGTTTTTAATTTAAATATGAAAATTGGGGCTATTGTGTTATCTAATGAAAGTTTCATAAGTTAAACTTTTTTTAAAATTATTTTACACATCATTAACTATTAATATTAAACTAATTACACTTACACATATAACACATATATATTAACTAGTTAAGAGTAATATTGAAAGTGTTAATATTATGTGCAGTCCGAGACAGTGCTTCACTGAATGCGGCGCAGGCCAAAAGGTTGTGTGCCCGTGGCCTAGAATCTAGGCACCGCGGAAGACACCATGTACATAAAAAAGAGTACAAAGAGTTGCCCAAATAAAGTTCATTCTTTACTGACAAATTTGAATAATCAGTCAAATACCTATAAAATTACAAAGTATAATCGATACTTTTGAGAAAATATGAAATGTGATGTCAGCATATCAAGGAGACCTAATTTTGACTAGGCAGTCAGGGAAGTGCTCCCTGAGCAAGGACATGTCATCTGTGACATGAAGAACAGAAAGAAACGTGCCAGGTGAATCAGTGATCAGATGGCATGGGAAAGGGGCTCTAGGGGAGAGTTTTTCCAAGAAAAAGATCACAACTCTTATGGAACCTAAAACATAAAACAAAATGAAATAGGGGAGTAGGGTGGGTGAGGGACGAAGGGAGGGGAGGGGAGGGGGAGAGATAAAAGAACAGTGGGAAAGTCCTTGTCACCTTGACAAAATGCTCAGCTTCATTGTAAACCTTAAATTTTGCACTTATACATATCACTAAAAGGGGGGGGGGGGGACACGTGAGAAGACTCCAGGTGGAAAAGAATTCTGCGTGTCCCAAGGACAGCAAAAGGTCAGCAAGCAGCAGCAACCCAATGAACAGGGCAGCGATTTGTGAAGAGGTATTAGGCCCCTCCAGGGAAATGGCTGCTCACTCTTTCCGGAGAGTTATAGATGGACTGCTGCGTGCTTTAAACAGGCCAGAGTCACAATTCAAATTGAACTCTTAAAACTGCCGTCTGAAATCAGATGGGAAAGTGGATCGGACACTGAAGTCAGATGAGAGAAGCTGTGGAGAAGAGGTAGTGCGTATATGTGGACTCTGCGGACATCTTGGTGTCCTCACTCCCGCGCTCTCTACCGCACCGTCAGGACTCTGGGACTCTCGAGAACATCTGTTCCACTTCCCCTCGGGGCTGACCCATGATTCTTCCTCTGACATTTCTCTTTCTCTCTCCTATCTTCTCCACAGCCAGTCTTCTTTGCTTGCAAATGACATCTCTCTGGCTTTGGAAACGCGGGCAAATAATTTTATCAAACTCTTAACACACCATACATTCTTAGGAATCGTGGTATTGCTCAAGTATGACTGGTTGTGGGAGTTATTTAAGCAAATATTTCAAAACCCAGATTTCTTATCTCTGCTCCAGAATTCCTCATTCTGCAGGTCTGTGGTAAGTCTTAGAAATATTTTTAAATAAATCCTCCAGATAATACTGATAATCCATATTTGAGAATTCTTTGTGTCAGACTATTATCAAATTCAAATAACAAATATTTTAGTCTCAAGAAATTTCTAGCACTTTCAAGTCTTCCAGAAGCCTCTTACAAGGCAGCTTGCCAGTACAGATTCAGAAATCACAATCCAGTAATTTTTTGGTGGTTTTTCAAAAGCTAGCAACATCCCTTCTAGCAATGACTGTCACTCAGTCATTACACACCTGTCCTCAGTGGAAAAGAACTGCTTTTAGTTTTAAAATTACATTTTAGAGTTTTTTACATCCTGTAGGTACATTTTATTAATGCACTGATTTCAGCAGTACATAATCCTCATAGTAGCAATAAGAATTATGATCCTGTTTCCTAGTAAGAAAAGATGCCTGATTTCTTATTACTCACTTACTCATAAGGTTAAAATATCCAGTCAAGTGAGAAACACGAAGGATAAAAGCTTACGCGATCTGCCTACGAGCAAAAAAACAAGAACAAATTTTAAAACTCTGAGCTCTCAAATTTCCAGTCTTCTGTTTCTCTCCCAGAGATGCACTACCTCCCACACTGCACATGTTGTAAACTTTATGTGGCCCATCTGTTAAGGAGTTTGTTTTCCAAATTTGCAGGGGCTTGGCACTTCTGGACTGAGTACCAGAACTAAATGTGACACAAATTTTTACCTTTTTAATCATTTTGAATTGCAGGGGCTCTGGGATTAGAAGAGGGAAGGGAATACAAGAACAATTCAGCAACTGTTAAACATCATGGCTTAGGCAAACGTGTACTTAGCATCCGCCATGATGACAGCAGTAGCAATGCTAAGGGTATATTGAGTTTTCAGGTTCTGTTGTGGGCTGAGTGTGGGCACAGCTTGGCATTTAAAACGAGGCAGCTTCAAACCATGATGTTTTCTCACAGTTAATGCAGAGACCATAGATAATAATTATGTTGCTGAGCCTACAGAGAATCTTTACGACTGATCCCCTATTAAACTGGCAAAACAAGAGGATAATGTCTCCAGCACTAACAAGTTGGCAGGGAAGTAGCTGGCAGCTCCTCCCACTGATGCTCCATCTGTGCGAACCTTCAGTTTGATCCAGGATATTGTTTTCCCCACACAGGTTGTGCCTGCAGTGTAATCAAGAGACAGGAACCAAGCCTAGATATCTTCATTGTTTTTTGAAAATCACTGGCACTGGAGGGTGATCAGGCCCGAGGTACAGTACTAATGCTGCTTAATCCTTCTGAGGAGAAGCAGCTAGAGGATGACTTTGTCAGGAAAATAACCATTTCTAAGCACTGACTTGTCCAAGTGACACAAAGGCTCAGAATGTGGACAGTTTCTGACCAGATTCACTGGAGAAGATGTTTCTTTTCATGGATGTTTAGGAAATTACTTTTGTTTAACAATATCTTTTCTTCTGGGGACTATGGCGTGTGATATTTTCCTGGCCTTGGTTCTGCTCCAGTGTCCTGTGTTCCCGGCTCAGTTTTTCTGTAAAAGTACAGAGGAGAAAAAGGAAAGGACTGTGGATGCAAAAGAGGTGCACCAACCAGTTGAGGCAACTCCCGACTTCCACCCCTGAAGAGAAATCTACCGCTGTGCCTTTCCGACGCCACTGGGAGTGTTTCCTGGATGTTCCAGACAGCAGCCCCAGCTGCCTCTTCTGGGTTCCTAGACATTCACTGATATTTAAAATGCACTGACTTGTGTTAGAATCACTGTAGTGTGCAGCTGACTTCTCTTCATACAGTTCCTAGTGCCACAACAGAAGCTCATTGGAAATTCTTTCGCTCCGTAATTAAACAAATGGATTCTAAGCCATTTCCACTCAAGACCATAAACAGAGAAGAGCCCTCAGATTACTCACCTGTGCAAAGAGACAGATAACCTCCACTCACCTCACCATGGAGGTGGCTTCTCTATGAATAGCAGGTAGTAATAGTTAACACTTACATACACACATTGCCAGGCTGATTCTAAGCACATTATATCTTAACACACATAAATCTCAAAACAGAAGTAGCTACTGTTATTTCCATGTTATAGATGGGGTTGCAAAGGCCCAAAAGTGTTTAATCTTGTTTCAGTTTTACACCTACTAAGTAGGAGTCTTAGCCCAAGTTCTTAAGCCCCACCCACCCTGCCTCTGGTTTACAGCACTAACTGTCTGATAGGGACATGAACTTCATCACCCCATTTTCGCAGTGATTCAAAGAACTTTTGCAAGGCAAATGCAAAGAAGGTAACTGAGATTTAAGTTTTCTGATTGTTCAGGTGCTCTTCATACATTTTAAACACATGTAAGTGGCTTGAAGAAGTCCAAAAAGTTACATCTTTCTATCATCTCTTTAGTAATTCATGCCCATATTCCTTCCCTACTTTTCTTCATTTCTTTACCCTCTTCCCAGCAAAGCAGAAAGAAAGAAAAATATCAATGCTATCAGGGGCATCACCAAAGCTCTACGACGTTCTTTCTTCTCCGGAAATTTCCATCATGACCAGACTTACCTCACAACTCCTATTCATCCCCACACGGTCCCAAGGTAGAGTTGTTCCTTGCCTGTGGGCCATGTACTAAGCTCCAGTTCATTGTTCTTTGTTCCTAGACACATCAGAGTCACTGTGTTTTCAGAAGACTGTAGTTTGCAAGCCACTGACTTCTGTCTTCCCAGGTTGTAAATTCATGGAGAACAAAGACTAAGTCTTCTATTTATTTAATATTCCTAGTTCTGTACATTAAAGTAGACACTTAAAATGAGTATTCTGAGTGAATGAATGACTCCAATACAAAGCCCTCATTCAATAGAGGAACAAATTGTTGTGGAAGTGGGAACAACTACTGACTTCACACAAGCACATAACTAGTCAGTGGAAAAGCTGACCTCAAGCAGGCTGTGCTTTCCATTGTGAGTGCTGAATTGTTCTCCACCACTTAAATCAAACTTAGCCTTCTCGTTTCTGAAAATGGACTAATACTAACAGCAGACTCCTTTGAATCGTATGCTTAGAATCTGTAGTGCCCATTCAGCTGCACTCACGTATGTATGTGTTTGACTTTTTCTGCCTGCTTAGATTATATTTGTTTTAAAGTTAGGAAGTTTTTGTATGACGTTTTTGATTAGCTTGAAAAATATTGAAAATTGACTGTCTTACTTCTCTTTTAACACTTCCATCATGACCTCTAAATACTCTTGATTACCAGATGTTCCTTCTAGGCTGTTTGAATAGTTGCAAGTCTCTTTATCACTTTAGGACCTTCAGAACACCCTTCTGGTCCACTAAGAACTGTAACAAAACTAAGATATGGCTATGGCCATACTGAAACAGAGTTAAGCAGACTTTGTGTTCTCTTTTAAGTCTCTTTAAACCTGCAGGAATAAACATCCTAGATAAAGATTTGTGTGTGTGTGTGTGTGTGTGTGTGTGTGTGTGTGTGTGTGTGTTCTACCCCTCAGAAGTTTCTGACTAAAGCTGTTTGGGAATTGAAGACCCTAGGAGGCCTAAGGCCAGGTCAAAAAGTTGTCAGAAAGCCAAACAAAATGGCTACTTTTTACTCTCTGTCTATCTGTCTCTCTGTCTCTGTCTCTGTCTCTGTCTATCTTCTCTCTCTCTCTCTCTCTCTCTCTCTCTCTCTCTCTCTCTCACTCTCTCTCTCTCTCCGCATGGATTTTTTTCTGTATACCTTCCTGATCTTTTTATCTATGGCCTCTTTCTCAATCTTTCTTTCTCCAGTGTGGGGTAATATCTAAGATGGCACTCCCAGGAAGTCCCCGGGCCAGCCACCTCAGTGTTTACCAAGGAAGATGATTGGACCAAGCCATTTCAGCCCTCATGGACCACACGAGATCCCAATACTACTGCTAAGAGCACCAGGCGCCTGCCTGCATGGACATCTCACTGATTGGCTTAACGCCCGCTTACGTAGACACAGGTCAAATCGCCTGCTCTCCCCTCCTTGCCACGTTCTCCCTCTACCCTAGATAAGCTTCTGTACTTCCTTAATAAAGTGAGTTCCTGCTTCGACAGACTCCAGGCTGTGTCTGGTACTCTTGGGATGAGGGGGTCCAGCCACGCACTCACCTTTCCTCTCCCCCCTCCCCGCCCTTGTGTGGTGGAGAATCCCCCACACTCCAGATCTGTTATCTTTGCTAGTCTGTGTACATACAAGAGCGTTCTTGACTTAAGTATAGTCACTCAACTATTTAAAAGTATTTAAAATTTTTTTTCATTCCAAGATTCTGTAATGTTGCATCACCTTGTATCAAATATTCCTTGATCTCTCCATGGTCTAATATGGCACAGGAGTCATTGTCCTACAGAACAGACATGAATTTGTACTATTAACTGTGACTCTTACTAGACCCTCTGTAGAAATGCAAAGAAAAGTAAAATAACATCTTCAAAACTTAATAAGAGATGTCCTAAAGACTTTATCTTTTCTTTTTTATATCTACTACTGCCTTTATACTCTCAGCACTATTTCCTCTATTTATCTCTCTCCCCATCACCCAAGTTTCCAACTTTTAGGAATTTATTTTAGACTACTTATTAGTCATTTTCACTTAGCTTTTCCTTAACTATTTCCCAACATATCCAAAAAAATCTTATTCAGCACTAAGGAAAAATTTCATATTTATATACAGAGAAATTTCAACAGGAAAACTCAATTTGTTTCATCAGGTAAGATCAGCCATTTGTGAGTATGTCATACTCTAAAGTTCTTCAGAGATACTACAACAATTAGAAGTAATAAATTATAGAATGATAGTTTTTTATATTTTTTGATAAAATTCTTGGTCTTTTTGTTTGTTTGTTTGCTTGATTTGTTTTTTGTTGTTGTTGTTTTGAGACAAGTTCTCACTCTGGAGTTCAGGCTGGTTTTCAACTCACTATGTAACCTAGCCTGGCCTAGAATTCAAGGGAATCCTCTGGCCTCAGTCTCACAAATGTTGGAACTGCAGATGTTGGAATCACATTCAGTTATTTACGTAATGTTGAGGGATCGAACCGGGTCTCTTGTGCTTCTTAAAACAAGCACTTAAATCACTGAGCTATGCTTCCAGCCTCACTATCCTAGGTTTTGAGCAAGAAAAGTATGTTATAGTAGTATATCTCTACTAACTCACATAGTAACTAGAATACAGCAGTCATAAAAAATAAGAAATGGACAATAAAATGAATAGATAATTTTTTGTCTTCCCAAAGACCTCATGAGGTGAAAATACTTTGCGTTCTCAGTGTGTTATTTGTTTTCTTAGACTAGGAATAAGTTTGTGCTTGCTTATATTATCAACATCTACATTCATAAGATCAAAGTCTATATACCAAGTAAGTTCCAAAGAGAGATATAAATACTATATACTGATCTCTAGAAAGGTTGTGTGTAACCAGAAACATAGAAAATAAGCCAACTTATATTGAGAACGTTCTTTGTGCACCACAAAGTCAGAGAAAAAGTATATAATCAGACAACTTGCCATTTAATATTATCTAGACCTAGATGTGGTAATATTTTGTCTTCATAATAAAGAAAATTTTGATCATGAGGCCATAAAACTTAAATATGTTAACTTATACTTCTCTGCCTTGCACCAACCGTAAGAGTATGATAGATATGAATTTGGGTTCTGTTCCGAGTGACCAGAGAAAATTTATTTTCTCTACCTCCTGTTTCCTCATATGAAAAAATTTAAACAGGAACATTAACACCTACATTCCCTTGGGGACTATTGTTAAGAATGATAAAATAATTATGTAAGGCTTCTAAGGATGAGTAATCTCTTTTTAATTAATATTTTTAGATATGTCAAGTTATGCTATCATCCTATTGGTCAGGAAATTAATTTTAATCTCTTTATTTCATTAACAGTATGTGTTGATTTAATGGTTTACCCTCAGAGACTCTTGTTCTCAAGAGCTCAGATGTTTCCAGGGCTCGTTAGCCTATTGTGCAAAAAGTTACATTAGTAATGACTATAATAATGTTTAAAAGTACATTTTCTACTTCTAATCCCATCCAGCTACAATAAAAGCTCTTCTAGCCCTCCTGATACTGCTGGAGTCCCTGGGGTCAGTATTGCACCTGCAGTGAAGTTTCTCCATCTGTCCCTTTTCTGTTTCTCTTGACTGATGAGCTTTGCTCACCCTTTTACTCTATCAAAGATCAATTTAGTCCCAGAAGCAAGAAAGAAGAAGAGTCCCATCCTTTTCTCCATTTCTCTGCTCCAGATGCTTTTCAGTAATTTCTCCTCCCTTCTCAGACAAAACCCTCCATAGCTCAAACATTTGTCAAAACTTAGCCTTAGACCTGCCTCAGGCATGCAGAGAGGAGGGCTCTCGGCCCCACACTTCCAACCTGTTTGGACTCAGACAGGATACCATGCCTACCTACTTATATTATTTTTCAGTTGTTGAGTAATAGGGCACTATAATTTTTACTTACCTGTTATTTCTTCTCAAATAACTTTTTTCTGTGGACTATATTTTTTAGAAATGGTCTCAGGCTTGAAAAATCTCAGAGTAGTGATAAATTCCTTCTTTCCTGTGTTTCTAACTACCCGTTCCAATTACTGTGTTTTTTACCTTCATAATTTCTCTTGTTTCTCTCTTCCCTCTCTATTTTCACAGCCTCCAACCAAGGTGAGTCATTAATCACTCTTGTCTGGACTGCTGGAAAGTTATTCTAATTTTTCCAGTTGCTTCCTTGTCTTTCCTTCCATCTACACAAGTTTTCTCATCTCCAGAATGTCAGTATTGAAGTAACTCTTACAACTTTAAAAGCCATTGAGTTCATGAAAACCAAGTCGCAGCATTTTCCTACCAATTTGTGTCACTGTTTTACCCATTTTAGGTAATCTGATAAACTGGGTCATTTGTTTTCTCCTGGTTCAGACTTAAATCAAGTTGTGAGAAACCATGCTATACCTTTGGGAAAACTCTAAACAAACATCCTAGATTTTAAGCACAGGAATTGCAGAAACACACAGCCATTGAAGGCATTGCTATAGGTCTCCTTTCATTGGAAAAAAAAAAAGAGAGAAACTCTGAGAAACATATGAAGTTACTTATAGGCAATAACGAATAGCTACGGTAGTATAAAAGCAAAGGTCACTTTCTGGGCATCCTCCTTGAAGACATAAGTCTCATGAGAAGAAGTTAGGGTCTATATACCTTGTGTTTTCAGCACCTAGCATACAAGATCTGGTTGTTTCATAGCTGATACTAAATTGTTACTGAATAAATGAGAGAAAGGTGTCTTTCCAAAGTGCCAAGTTTCAATACTCTGTGGTGGAATTTATAAATGGTAGTTCCATGACCTCACGAGCCATGTCTTAATTAACTTTCTCTAACCTGTAGTTGCTGTACATTGCTTTGCACAGATGAAGCACTCAACAGATTCAAACGATTATTTTAATTCTTATATACAAATGTATTATTTCCAAGGGAAATCATACTGCTTGCATGGTAATACACAACAGAATATGGTGAGAGTGGAAGTCACTTTTCAATGAATTCTTTCACAACTGGAACAAAAAATTCAGAAATAGGCCACTTGATCTCTCCCCAGAGGAATTCCCATCCAGAAGAAAGACATACTGCTTTCCTACTCTACTCCATGCATACCATCTTTGAACTCCTTTGTTTTATTTTGGAGAAAAGGATAAGTAGTTTTTTCTTCTCTCAACAAGAATAAGATTGTTAGGGAAATGATAACAGGTATTTGCTAGTTGGATACTTTGGGACAGGCCCGAGGTATTTCAGTGCTCAAACGCCATGTCTGTAAAAGGACAGATAACAACATCCCTGTCTTCCAAATACCATTATTTGAAAAATAAAGGAAGACCACGTACATTAAAGTGCTTTTTTGAAATGTGAAATGATATACACATTACATGTAAGTGTTATCTTGAGGATCTTGATTTGAGTTTTGAGTACAACTGAGTATCAACTACCAACTGAATGTATACCCCTAACATGTGGCTGCTCAATATAATTACAGATAATATCGTGATAATAAAATTCCTCAAGTAAAATTTTATTTTTTGGATACAAACCATTTTCATGATTTCAGGTGAAATTTCTGATGGAACTCAAAGAAGTAAGAGGTAATTAGGATTATTTCAATGAAGCAAGAAAAAATTTTAAACATTGGTATTGAGTTTGAAAGGTGAATAAATGAGTTATGTGTGTAGGATATTGGATTTTTAAATTATATTCAATAGGAAAAATAATAAAGCAGTCTGTATAATTACCGTAAGAATAGTGATAATAAAAAACCCACAAATCCACTATCTCCAATCTCTTAATTTATCCACTTTCCTTTACTCGTAACTTCATCTTTATTGCTGTTTTCTCTCTTTTCATGTTTGATGATTTCACAACTCTACAAATAGTTCAGATTTTTACTGCTTCTATTACTTGCTTAAAAACAAAGCAACCAAAAACATTTCTCCTTCATTCTTTCCTTTGCATCAGATTTTTAATTGTCTCTTATCGTCAGTCACGTTTAATTTTCACTGCTTCTGATCTTCCTTTCCTTCGTCTCAAGACTCCATCAGGGTGTTTGCACTAGACTTGGGTATCTCTCATGTTGTTCACCACCCTCTCTTTCCCAATCCCATCCGTATGTCCTCCTTTAAAAAAAATTTTTTTAAAGCATGGGTGGGTGGCCTTATAATGTTGCAGGAACAATTTGTTACTAGGATATTTGGGATGGGGAGCGATGAAGCTACAGGAAAAAAAAATATCATTTATTTATTCTGATGAGTACGCTTCTGCGAGTGTGCCGGGCAGATGGCTGACTCAAAGCACTAGGTGGCAGTATTCCAGATCTGATTTTAATCAGATCGCTGAAACCCTCCCCCTTCTTCCTTCACGTGTGTGTCCTATATAGAAATTTTTATTCAGAAATTCATTTGGTTGTCTTCAGTACCTACAATTGAAATCTAGGACATGTCACATCAGTTCTCAAAAATAACATAACACTTAAGGATTTATGACTGCTGATTTGAGCCTGAACTCGAAGGAAATGATTTGGTAGATTTGCTTTTTTTTCATTAAAAAAGCAAATAAAAGACAGGCTTTATATATATAAATGTTCTGGTGAATGAAGTTATAAACACTAGTATGAACTCCAGTTTACTAAGTAGAATGCATTAATGGATATTTCATAAATCTATGCCTTTTAAGTCTTTCAAGTGCTTATTATTAGTCTGCATGGGTAAACCTCAATGTGTCCTACAGAATGTGTAGTACCAATGTGCCCTTTACCAGTCCTAAACCCTGTGTTTTGGGAACTGACTCTGATTTAAACTTAACTAACCGGGAGACATCTAACATAATTATAAAATCTCCTTGTGCTTTAGTTTTCTCATTTGTAAAATGAGAATATTAATAATGTCACATATTTCATACGAATATTTGAAAGCTTACATGGGTTCTGATGGTTAAAAATAGAATAGTTATCTGCTGTGGAAGCCCTCAATGTTAAGGTTTATTTATTCAAAATGTCCTTAGAGTACCTACTTGGTAACCACTACAATTGGAAGTGAAAACAGAAAAGCAGCTTCCCTCTATAGACATGGTAAAGTAAGGACACCAACAGTGACTGAGGAATCACAAATTCATACGGCAGAATTGCGAGGGAACAGAGGGAGCAGAGAGTTGCACAGGATGCAGTAGGATGCCCTGTTTCAGGGTTGAGGCCACAGGTTGAGTACCTTTGAACAGAATAACCCGGGGAAAGAAGTCTGGAAAAATGTTTCTACTAGACAATCTCTTCCTGCACAGATGACTAAGAAAGCAATATTGGTATTACTCAAGCATTATTTCATTTTTCCTAATGCTCACGATATCTGTGAAGAATTTATTTTGAATCTCTGAAAGGCAGAAACCAAAGAGTCACATTAAGAGCCAAAAAGAAGCCATGGTATTGCAGCCTGCAGAAGTATGACTGTGAAATAATGAAACAGATAAAACAAAATGTGACCTGAGACCTTTCACAAATAATCTGCTAAGCTCCTTCCTGTAAAATGGACAAAGAATGCAGGCACTCAGGAGTTAGTTACGCTTTCCAGGAATGTTGAGGGGTTCATACTGAGTCATCAATTATCCTTTCCTGGGTCCAGTTATGTGAACACTCAAATCAGTTTGATGTAGGATGGGAGAAAATGGAGTCCAGAGCCAGAAACAAGATGAAGCCACTGGACTAGACAGTAATAAGATCTTCTGTTAAAGTTTTGGATTTTTTTTAAAAATCTATCTACAATCAACTGTATTTAGATATGATTCACTGATATTAGATCACTGGGGGGTTGAGCTTAGAGGAAATGAATTCACCACAACCTCTAGTCCCATAAAGATGTAATATTGACTTCCCAAATTAATAAAACAAACTTAGAGCATGCAAAACTTGAGCTGGCCTTACCCTTTTAAAAGTGAACATCAGAAACAGAACAATGAGTTTAACAGACAAGAAATTGAGTAGCAAAGCCACCCATCAACAGATCCTTCCAGGAAACCCACGTTTCTGCAAGGCAGAGACTCATGAACACTTTGTGAGATGAAGTACACAACAGAAGCCTCACGGGTCTACATACGGATACAACGTGATTAAGTCGAGCACTTACTATAATTGCTTTCTGCCATTTAGTCAAGTAGTGATTCAAATGGTAGCTATGTGGTTTGGGTGGCAAAGGGGTCAAGTGTATTCCCAGCTATGGCCGTCTCTTTTTTAATGTTCTTCCTCATATGCATATTGCCTTGGGCATTAACTTTACTGGACTCAAAAGTTCTCACTACCAAATGCCAGAACCTCTCTCTCTCTCTCTCTCTCTCTCTCTCTCTCTCTCTCTCTCTCCCCTCTCTCTCTCTCTCTCCCTCTCTCTCTGCCCACCTTACCCCATTTAAGGTCAAGGACCCTATGTGACTCTTCCTTGAATTAGAGTAAAAAGGAGTTTTCACTAAATGTGAGCAGTTTTAGCTGAATCTGAGAGCCCTGTTTTATCACAGTCCAACCAGCCAGTGAGTTTATAGCTCCCACAAAGCACTTCACATCCTGAAGGTTAGCTACTGGCAACCACTTAAGAATTTCCCCCACATGGATTTTTTCCACCAGAGTGTCCCACCCGTGTCCCACCCTTCTGGACAGGCTCATCTTTCAGTAATCTTAATTCAGTAATTACTCCCACACTTCCTCTTCCTTCTTCTGTTTGGATTATAGAAAGTCTTTTCATCTCTTCTGAGCAACTTGTGCCATCTGGTCTTTCAGGGCTTTTCTGGAATCAAAAGCAAGGGGCTAGAGATGTTGGTTTTCTTTCTGTTATTGTTGTTTTTAAATTTCCAATCAAACCATGTGAAGTCACAAGATTCTGGTATAGTCAGAACAAATTTCTTCTTTCTTTTCATTAACCTGCTCTGAGTACTTTTCCTTGAAAAGGAAACCTCCAACAACAGTCATTACGCTTTTATGGTAGTTTTTCTTTTTCACTTTCAATTTGCTGGAAAAATTGTGTCTTTACTGTACTAGCCAATAAACCTCAGTAGAATTAAATTGTCAGTGCTGCCCACCAGCAGCACAATGTTATGTGTGACATGTTGTCTCATTCATTTTTTTTCCTACCTTTAGTCATGCTACCCCCACCACTTAATTATATCTTTACTGTTTAAACTAAATCCACTCAAGTTTTCCTGGTTGCTTTCTTTCAGTTACTATTTTGAGGCACATCTTCACAGCTCCCTTTACAATAAGACGCCACTCGCCATAATTTTTAATTTACTTTTTTTGTGTGTTTCCCTTGGCTTCTTTTGATCTCTCACTTCCCACTCTTTTAGCTCCCTCGACTAAGTAGTAGGTTCATCAATTACATCACTTCCTCTTTGCTAGCCCTCAGGCCAGTTTCTCAGCATCTAATAGTGAGCAGTCTCCCGCTCACTTCAGGGCCACACAAAGTGTCTAGAAAATCTTGTCCACTTCGGGAAGAAGCACTCAAGAGAATCTCAAAACTAGTATAGCACACCAAGAAAAAAATCTTTGAATATATACATTGAGTGAGGATAAGATGATACAATCCAAGTATCTCTAAAAGCATTAGATATCAGAGTTTGGACATAGAATTCAGAGGAAAAATAATTCAAGATAATACGTACTTATTGTGCACGTGAATATTTTGCTATATACAGCATATGGAAGTGTAATCTATTTGCATCCAGTATGTGGGAGAAGCCTGTAAACCACAGATAAGCCATGATCTCTCAACAACATCCCCCTCTGCCTGGGAAAATCAATGTCCATTTTCCACCAATATGCTGTCCTGCTAATACCAGCTCCAGTCTAACAGCAGCTGCAATGTAGATGCTCGATCTTTTTGTTCACTTTAGGTTTTTGGAAATGATACATTTTGTGATTGTGATTTTTCCCTTTATCTTCTGTTTTGCACACCATGTAAGAACCTTGGGCTTTTGGCATGACTCACGGAATAGCAAATATAGTGTCTTAGCAAACTGCAGTTTTTCCTGGTTAGAACATAAACTTGCTTTATAACATGAGGAATGAGACAGGGAAAGGCAACAAAAACTGGCCACAACAACCTGGGCTCTGAAGCAAAGGTGCTGATGTGATGCTGGTCCGTCGTGCTGTATTCTCTTAACATTCTCAGTATGCTTGGGTACGGATCACATTTCAATTTTTATCCCAGATTCGGAAGAAATTGGATTCTTTATTTATCTGCTTTTGTGTTTTTTTGCTGTTGTGTTTTAAACCCCAAACTATCTGAGTGTTACAAGCAGACATTTCGAGGCAGATAATAGTCTTCAAAAATCTCGTTATTTCCAATTAGAAAAATCATACACAAGAAGAATACCCAGGCATAAATATACAGATGGCTTCCAGGAACTCAAGGGAGTTTAGAAGAAGATCTAAACTGGGAAACGTCTGTAACGTTAAACTCTCAGAGCCACTCTGGACAAGCTCCTTGCCTCCCAGCCTTCCCCTCCCCCATCTGCATGAAGAATTCTAAAACCTGACCAAGCAGTTTTAGACAGAATTAGCTCTGGCTTTAACTAGAGGAGCAAAAAAACTAAGCTTTTCTGGGCACTCTCCCTATGGCATTTGACAGGTAGCAGGATTTCCAAGAATAGCTATTTGCTATGACTCTCTCAATCCCAACTCCCCAGGGAAAATATAGAGTGTAAACTTTTTTGGTCCCGGGATCGTTTCAAGCATCAGCAAAATGTTTGCCTTGGTTTAACCAGCACCTTATTTCATTCAAATGAACTTCCGGATCCCAACTGAGACCAAAAGAAATGACCACCAGCCAGATAGGAAGTTACTTTCTTGGAATGTGAATAGAAATTGAAATAATAAACGAAAGCTAAGTGACTTTTAGAAATAATATTTAGTTGCGTGCCAGATTAGACAACTGGAAGCTGAAAGAGCCTCATTCAGATTCAATTTAAGTCACAAATATTACTTGCTAGCAAAGGGCGCTCTTTCCATAAACTTCTTTGACTAACTCAAAAAAAATTAAGAAGGAAAACAGAATGTGTCTGAAAAATCATTTGAGGTGGAAAAGGAGAAGTGAGGTAGAGTGCTAAGAAAAACAACTCACTGCTTCATTCAACCCCATCACAAACATACCAGAAGTGATCTTTTCCAGGAAATTAGTTTTGTCATTTGACTCGAAATTAGAATTGCAAATGAGACACTTAGGAATGCCTCTAGAAATCTGGAGGTGCACATAGGTCACATAACAGTTAAGTCACCAAGCTAAGCCTCCTCCTGTCAGATTAACAGGAAGCTTGGCAGGAAATCATGCAATATAGCGGAGAAGCAAACACTCAAGGACCAAACGGTTTTTCATCCTCATCTTTTACCATTTACGTGATGGGGAAAGCTGGCGTATTAGACAATCAAAGGATCACGTCACAGGATCTGATTAACTGATCTCTGTTCACTTTTCTTTGCCACCCACTGTAGCTATGGACATGAATCCTCATAAACTAGAGAAAATAAGACTGTTGGGAAGCAGTATTTCTATCCATGTGACAGACAAAGCTAGTCAGATATAAATCCCAAGCAGGACTCCCTGAATACTCAGGACAATGACTCTCTTACCTCCAAGAGGACCCCTTTAATAATATTAGTTTTCTGTGGCTGCGGTAACAAATTACTATAAATGTGATGACTTGAAACAACAGATCTCGGCTCAGTGGTGCAGACCTGTAATCTCAGCACTCTGTGAGGCACAGATAGCAGAACTGAAATTCAAGTCCAGCCTGAGAAAATTAGTGACTTAGCAAGATCATGTCTCAAACTGAAAAATAAAAATGGGGCTGCAGAGGTAGTTTGAAGACCCTGGGTCAAAGACCCATATATATATATATATATATATATATATATATATATATATATATATATATATATATATATTTAAAATCAAAATGTCAGCAGGTATTTGCTCATTACAGGGCTCCGTGAGAAAAATAATTTTTTACTTTTTTTCTGCTTCTGGTGACTGTCAATACCCTGGCTGTGTCTGGTAAATATTAGGATCTGCTTCTGTGATCACATGTTTTCTCTTCAGTGTGTGTGTGCATGTGTGTGTACATCAAATCTTCCTATGACTTTCTCATATAAGGATACTTTTGAAGGTATTTAAGACTGACCTTTTTGGTTCTTGATAACCTGAAGAAAGAAACCAGTTTCCTATGTGACAGAGACAATGCGCCCTAAATATCTATACATCCCTTCATTTTCTTCCCCCTAATGTGCCCACTGCAGGCATGTTGGATTATGTGGTAATACAACAAGAAAAGAAGTAACAAGTTTCACTTCCAAGCCAAGACCATTAACCTTCTCTTTCTCTGATTCCTTATTTGCTTGTAACCATCAGATCATGTGTTTGTGGCTCTTACTCAACCAGAAATAGCCTGGAACCCTGAATCACACAATAGAATAAATATTCCTTCAGAAAAAAAAAAAACAAACCAACATTAAGAGGGTGCATGAGCTCCTTTAAGGAAATTAAATACAGAACTATTCCTATTCACTGTTCCTCAGTATAGGTGCATAACTCGGGCCTTTTAGAGGTAAAGTAGTTAAGCCCACTTTTTCTCCTTAACAAGTCAGTGCACAGGAAAAGAAGAAATCCCAGGAAAGGATTAGGGAAACTCAGAGACAGCTAATCCTGCACCCAAGGTGGGGCTTTCGTTTCAAGCAAGCAAAGCACAGTGACTTACATTTGGTTACCAAATGCAGAAATAAAAAGTCAAAATTGTAGCCTTTTGGTAAAATAGAAATGCTTCCCGTGAGCTATTCCACTGCGGAGTAAAGCAATGAAGTTTTCCAAGGTGGAAAGGAACGTGGAAGTCGTCCCCCACTCCCTAGAGGAGATGCTGTGGCTGATGCCGCATGGAGTGCGGCTGGGTCACCAAGCAGCACGAAGATCTGTCAGCACAATTGCTTGCAGGGGATCAAATCCAGCCGGGTTTCAAGATCAGGGCATAGAGAGTAGAGTACGGACGGCATCCCTTCACCTCACAAGGGCGGAAACAGAACAGGCTGGCAGAAGGCAAAAGTGGGAAGAAAAACAACTTTCTCCCCTCTTGTTCAAGAAGGGGTCTAGAAGACAGGCATATGTGAAATGAATTATACATCTCAGCCTCCTTCGCTCTTATCTGGTGAATAGCTGGCTTTGTCATACAGCCGCCTGCGGCTAATGCTCCACACTCCCACAATCTTCTCAGTCTACTGCCTGAGCACCTTGGAAGCCAGGATTTAAACCCTAAAAATAGAAGCAGGATTACTGGTTACAGACTGCTGAAAAATTTTAAACACTTCCTGGAAAGAACAGGGAAGGACGTATAATGGCATGAAAGGGGATGGACAGGGCAGGGTGTGGTGGGGGGCGGGGAGATGAGGTGGGGTTGGGGGGAGACTGTCAATTGTAAGAGAAATAGTGAAGTTCAACAGTGCAGAACTTAATACATGTGACTTCCATTTTTCTGATTCTCAGAAATTCTCTAGATTTTCGTAATTAGATATCATATCCAGTTCATTTGAGCCTTCATCAAATGTCTTATTGCCTCATAAAATGTATATTTTCTATAATTTCAGAATCACTGCTAATGCTGGCACTGTCATAAGGTACTGATCCACCAATTCTGTGGACTCATCTTCATTCCTAAGTGTTCTGGCTGGTGTCCTGTTCTGTCCACAGTCCTGTGACTGTTCCATAGATGGGGTAGTGCTTGTTCTGGAGACACATAAAGTCTGACAAACTGCCATCTCCTGAGCAGGTCATAGGTGACCTGTTATGTGAACACACATGCCTTATGCAGATGCCCATTGACTTACAGTGGGGCTGCACCTTGATAAATCCATTGTAAATTTAAAATTCACTAAGTCAAAATGCATTAATATGCCTAAATTACTGAACATCTTAGCTTAACAATATAGAGAATTGTAAAATACTATCACTTTTCCTTTGCATGTTTCTGGGGGCTACCACAACCTAGCATAACCAGAGAGCATGGTACCTCATATCACTAGCCCCCCAAATGCTCAAAATTCAAAATTTACAATTTTACTGAATTTACATTTCTGTCACACCATCAGAGAGTTCAAAAATCACAGGCCCGTTAATTGTAAGTTGGAAATTATATGTATACACTTTATAAATTAAAACGTTTTAAGTTAGCCAAGTGTAAGAACTCACGAATATGTTTTGTTAGTTACATTCAGTGCCAGATTGGGAACTGATAATGAACTAGGCTCTACTATGCACCTCAGTTCTCCAGGTTATAAGTAATATTTATGTCCGTGGTTCCATGGTCCTTCCAGTTACTCTGGTATAATTGTCTCACCTTGATGAGCTCAGGTTTTCCATGTAACATTATTTGATAAATAAATGGATACACCAAGTGTTATGTCTATGCATAAGCTTTAAGAGTCATTGCATGTTGCCCCGTGATCCTTTATATCTCCTGTAGCAAATGGCAATGTTCTACATAGTTCTTGGATCACTAAGTAAGGACGGCAATGACATGAGAACACAAACTACAGCTGGTTCCCATGGATGAGGATAAATCTTTTTTAAGTGAGTGGTATTTAAACGTTGCATGTCATTGCAGCATTACCTGGCCTGGGCCAAACAGTGCATACCCCAAAATGCCACTTGAGTTCACTAAATTGATAAATATTTTAATCTTTCACTTTTAAACACATCTTTTAAGGAGGCTTCTGCTGCCTGTAAGTTTTACGTATCTTAAAACACTGACATAAAAGAAAATTAAACCTATAACATTCTGGCGGAATATGAATAGGAGGACCCCTCACTGTTCTCTAGCTTGTATTATGTGAACATTGGCATAAGGGGAAAAAATGCTTTTGCAGAGAAACTAAACATATTTCTTCCTCCAGTTCCTTACTAGAACAAAAGCAATTTCATTACCTACCAAGTGTTGAAAAGTAATAGTTATTCTTAGTTCACCAATACTTGGCCTGAAAATCTTACTAAACTTGCAAACATCAATGTTTTTAAAAGGAGGTAACTAGTGATTTCCAGCTGACTTTGATGAGGCAAGTAGCTTAGACCTCTCCAATATGTTCTAATACGCCAACATTCGATTACTACCTAGTCTTCAATCTCTTCGTCCTGACTGAATTATTCTCTCATCACTTTCCTTGTCATTAATTGAAACCTTTTTCTCTCCCTTGCAGCTTTTCTCCCAGGTTTATTTTATTTTAAATCTCATCACATTATAATTTCCTTTAATCTAATTCACACTGTAATTTCAAGCTTTTAATAGAGTGAAACAAAACGTTATTTATTCAATTTTAAGAATGAATGAGAATGGTGTATGAAGCACAGTATGCTCTTCAAGAATATAGTGATGAGCACAATCTGCGTGAGCCCTGTCCTCGTAAAGGACCCAAATGACGAGACACGACAGCACTGGCGCCTACTCCGCACTAGCCCAGAAATGCAGCATAGATGGCTACAAAGACATCCGTGAGATACCACAAACCGGAAACTAAATTGAATACACAAAATTGTGTGGGCATTAACTCAAGGGGTTGGAACCTAGGGAAAGTGTCTCTGAGCACAAAACAGTAACCAGAATATTTAGAAAATGGACATAGGTTTACACTTTGCTTAACTGCTGTAGAATACTCCACGATAACATTTTCTATTATTCTAAAAGTACAAGAAATGAAGCCAAAGGGGGAAGCAAGCAAGCAAAAGGAAAGAAAAAAAAAAACAAAGAAGAGGAGAAGAAGGAGAAAAGAAAGGATGAAAGAAGGAAGGAACAAGGAAGGCAGACAGAGGGCAAGCAGGCAAAAACCAGGCAGGGAAGCAAAAGGCATGAAGGACAGAAGGAAGGAAAGAAAGAAATCTGAAAAAATCAGAGAAACAACAAAAAAGTAGACTAGCCTAGGAGTCAGGTGACTGAGCCAAAGTGCCTGTTTCTATGGCCATGAGTCTAGCTAAATATCTCATTCAACTATCAATATGACTATGAACTGTAAATTAGATATGTTACCTCATTTTAAGGAGTAAAATGAGGCCCAGATAGGCTCCGTGAATCGGCTCTTTCTGCTTTCCAATCCTGAGATCTGATGCACTGGACTACTCATTAGGATCACATAACAAGATTTTTTCAAATCCAGTTTTTCAGGGCTACCCATAACAATTCAATCAAGTCCCCAGGGGGTGGCCTCAAATAGGAACATTTTAAAAACTTGCCAGCCAATTCTATCATGAAGAGTTAAGAGCCACTATGGCCTCTGCTACTAAGTCACTAGAGGACACAACACACACACACACACACACACACACACACACACACACACACATATAAAATTTTGTCCTCCAAGACTCATCAACAAATGGATGAGTCTCAGTGGACAAAATTGAACATTCTATTGTTTTTTCCAAGAGTTTTGCTATTCTAAAGAACTCTTCCAAAAGATTTGAAAGTGAACAAGGTAATTTATGGTCTTAATAGATGTTAATTATGTGGAGCAAGTATGGTCAAGAGTTAGAAATTTGATATATACTGATGAATCATCAAAACCCGTATCTTCCAATGTATTAACAAGCACATTATTAAAATCCAGGAAATAAGTGAGATAATCACGTCAGTGCTGCAGAATGTGATGGATTGGGGAAGACAGAGAGAGCTGAAAGTCAACTCCAGTTAGACATCTTAGATGATATATAAGCCACTGCAGTAAAAATTATGTAAAATTATGATGCTTATTATTTTTAGAATTGCTATGGAGCCTATATATACATACATTATCTTCCTGGAAGGTCCCTGCACTGTAGAATTTCAGAAAGCTGCTAAATGGTTCGGGTATGTACTTTGACATTTGAGTAGATAGAAATAGAAACTGGGACTTTGTAATGAGGAGGGGTCTAAGATCAATAGAATATGGTCAGTTTTACTGGAACAATCCAGAGAAGAAGAGAATGGAAAGAAAAATAAGTTAATAATAAGTGATCCAAAACTCCAGGTGGAGTTGCAATTTGAAAAGTAATGAAATAAAACAAAAATAATAAATTAATAATACCTTTGGGGAAAATGAGCTGAGAGGAGCCAGAAATGAAACAAATCCTTACTAGCTTTACAAGAACCGAAGAAGAATCCAGATAAGTAGAGACAAATGAAGAACATAGGCACTCTCTACATCTTCAGAGTTAGGGCAAGCTGGACAGCCACGTCCAGCATCACAGTCAAGGGGATTTTGATGGGGACAGAATTGTTCATAAAGAAATTCAGACATTTGGAGTCACAACAAAACAATAATTTGGCTTCAGAATAATCAGACATAATTTTTCTAGTTAAAAAAGCCATAACTACCCATTGAAACTATTCATACAGAAGGTGACCTGCATTTTCAGATGTCCTCATGCCTTAGTTATGGGCATTAACACCAAATCACCAACAAACAACATCTCGTGATTTGAACGGTTCTTGAAATGCTGCCCTCTCGGCTAGGAATCAAATACTGTAATTAGGGGTCGAGTTTATTTCTCAGCACCCCAGTCCACATTTGCAGGTCATTTTAATTCTTTAATTCTTTATAAACAACATGATAAAATCAGCCAGTTCTTTTGGATCAGCTCAGCTCATTTTGTGTCAACTTTGTGGGTAAGTTAACACACTGAGATTTCATAAATCATTGTGGAGACATTTTTACAACCCTTCAAGCTAACAAGCAAATAGAAGAGGCCTGGAAAAGCCTACCAAGTGGTAGAAATGAAAGATAGGGAAAGGAGAACAGGAGAAAAAAGAAATAGGAAGGACACAAGTAAAAGGAAGGACATCATTGGATGGTGATGTTGGTGAGAAACAAATATCCCTACTCTCTACTGGGAAAAGATCTGGTTTAAGTCAACAAACAGCACATTATTTAAGGAGCTCACAGTCTTTTGAGATAAGTAGGCACACATATGTACTTTCAAATATGCAATTGAAAAAACCTTTTCAGAATTGTTTTCTAGGCATCATGCTAGAGGCTTAGCAAACAAAAGTTAATGTAATATCTCAGTGCAGCACGAGTATTAAGAATAAAATCCCATAGGAAGAGAAAGAAATGAGTGACAGGCTCTGCAATGAGGTCATGGGCAGCTTCAGCAAGTGTTGCCATCAGCGGCCATGGTACCAGTACAAGATATCATTCTTACCAGCTGTGTCATTTGGACAAGTTTCAAGAACTCAAAATTACCATCACCACTGGAATATTGTTAGAAGGCACAAAGGCCTTTTTTTTTTTTTTTTACTCCTATGGCAATTCTAATAATAGTGCTGCACATCTAAGTTCACAGATTAAAACCATTGAAGGAACAATCTTTCTCACTCCACTACCCACAAGGATGACTCAATCAGATTTTCCAAATATAACAAAGTCTGCAACTGAGCAGCTACTCTGTGCAGATCGCATTTCTAGATAAACAGGGTTGAGGTCCAAAGGAGTATGCAAAAGACATGCAATACCCTCCGTGTCCATCAGCTGCAGTGATAATGAAACAAGGAGCACAGTTGATACGTACTGGATCAGCTACCTACTCCTCCAGTTGTTTAAGGTGCCCCGAATTAACAAAATTCAAAAATCGTCACTTCATAGAGACACAGGGTGCTGAAATGTTTTAAATAGTATCTAATCTAGCACTTTCCTTCAAACTGAGGAGCAAGGAAACTGAATAATTTCCCAAGTCATGGGAGTAGTTAATAAAGTGCCTCAACATATATGGCAACTCAGTTCAGGGAGTGATCAGCTTTTGACAGGTGTGAATAAAGGGTAATGCCCTATGGCTCTGTCTATGTTGTTCCAGGGGAACGGGCATGATGCTGGTGCAGTGAGGGAGTGGGTCAGGTCTCTGAGGATAGAAGTAGAAGATGATGGAAGAACCAATCACACACACACACACACACACACACACACACACACACACACTGCAATTAGTTTGAAGGCCTATAACCCAACTGTTCACTGAACATTTTGAAGAGAATGTTATATTGAAAAGAAACAGCTGCCATTCATGTCTTCGCATTCAACAGAGAATTCGCTTTTTTTTTTCCTTAGCACAAAACAACCTAACTTCTTCTTTATGCCAAAAATGTTGCCAGTTCAAGACTAAATAACTAATAAATAGCTGCAGACAAGAAAACCTCAAGAGGCCCTCGAGGTGCAGCGTGAATGTTTGTTAATAAGTCTCGGCTCAAAGCAGAACTGGCGATCCCAAAAGAAAATTGTTCAGAGTAATTCATATCTCTATCCAGGGCAGCAGGCACCACTCCACGAGCGTTTTGCTTATCCTAACCCACCGCTGTGTTAGGCAGCTTAACAGCACTATAAAAAACACCCGAGATAAGCAATGTATAAAGAGCAAAAGGCTCACAGATCCAGAAATTCTGGTCTCTGACAAATTGGCCTCTCTGCTTTTGGGTCTGTGCTCCCTTCGGCAGCACATCAAGGCAGGAGCAGGAGATGGAGCAAAATCACTTACCTATGGCCGGGAAGAGGGAAAAAAAAGAGGAAGGAGTGGACTTCTGCTATGACCTTTCAGGATACACTTTCAGTGACCTACCGATCTTCCAACAGGCACCAACCTCTCACTAGCTCCCAGAACACCTTCTTGGGAATCAAGCTTCTGACACATGAGACTGCGGGACATGTGAGATCCAAACTATAGCAACCCTATAATGCCAACTGGTATTTGAGTATGTCAATATATTTATTAAAATTTCAAAGAATTCCTGAAGATGCCTTATGATCTCTATTTCATGTATAAGAGTTCAGTCTAGCCCTTGCCTCTAATCATACTAGCTCTTTAGCAAAAGCAACATTAATAAATATTAATTAAATATAAATGTTATAGGCCTTATAATATAATTCTCTTTATCTATGGCCCGGCCTCTTGTTTTGCCACATATTGGCAACATTCATGAGAAGATTCTTGCTTACTACACACAGGATGGCAGAAGGGAAAGTCAAAGGACATGGCAGGACTTATAATTCTTGTTGGGATTCAACACACTTCTTATATCAACCCGAAGATTATAATAACTCACCTGATAGTTGATATAGTTATTTATTTCTCTCATAATATGTAATTCCAGTATGAATTGGGGTGGGGGGGCATGTGTGTGCAGTGTGCGTGTTTAAAACTAAAGGTGAGGAGAAATAGACAGATGATGGTAGAAGAATTTAAAAGTATCCTCGAAAAATTACTGAAATAGTTTATGTGGAAATGACAAAACTTAGTCACTTATCATTTACAAATGGGTTAAATTAGGCCTAGAAATTGCAGTCAGTTATTTCATATAAAAGAGATAATGGAATTATAAGAGTTAATATTTACTATTTCCTACTTGTAGCTGATACTTTCTCAATTTTTACTGAACTGGTGGGTTTAGAAATGTTCTTAACTTTGCAAATGTTTTACTGTCTCAAATAAACAGTAAGCTCTCTACAGCTAGATACTATTGCTCAGATTTTGTACTGCTTCTATATTTCTTTTAAGCCATTTTCTCTCACCAATCCCATGTAACATCCCAGAATGGGTTGTGCGTGTTTCTTTTCTCTTGTTCTACATCACCTATCATCAGAAAGCCTAGAGCATGGGACTCCTCATCCACTACTGACAATCTGAACCTTAGTTGTATTTTTCTGCATATATATATATATATATATATATATATATATATATATATGCATATATATGCACAAAATATGTTATATAGCATGCATATTTATGATTATAATATATATTTTAATAATGGCTATTGCATAATATTATATATATATAATATGCATATTTTGAGGTGTAACATTCATGTGCGTATATACAGTGCAACCCAGATATAAGGTAAATTTTAAACTAAAATAAATTCTTATAATAAAAGGCCCATTTTTATGACTTAACCCTTCTCAAAATACTCCCCCTCCCTTGAAACACATTGCTGTTGCCAGTTGAGAAGAAGTTCTGGAAGTCCTTTTCCATAGTGTGTTTATGATTTATGATCAAGTACATGGTGAAATATGCTGCTATGTGCTATCTAATGAAAAGGCAGGTTAATAAGCACATTATGACATGGTTCACTTACCCTGCTCACCAGATCTAGCATGATGCAAGCCTTGACTCTTCACAAACTCAATTTGACTATGTAAGGTAAGCACTTTGAATCGTTTCAGGACACCAAGACTACTGATTTTCTTGAATAAATAAATATGAATAAATAATTACACAAATAAATAAATATTAAACCTATGTAAATATAGCTAACTAAGTTTTTGGACCCACAATCTGCTTTTGTTTTATATTTGCATTTTCTTGACTTCATGTCTCATGATCTCAGAGCTTTTAATGTGAATTCTGCTTTCTCAACAAATAAACTTCTATTTACTCTTATTTTGCCAAAATATAAGGCAAGAAAATGCTTTAGATTTCATCCTAATGCTGTTATAGAGTACTTAAAATTTGTATGATCCTTTCTCCAAGCCTAACAGAATTTGTATCATTGTAAATACTATGAAAATGTAAGCGTTAGAAGATAGCGGTTAAGTCCTGCTTCCGTGTTTCTTGATGCTGCAGCAATCTCAGTAAATATATGTTGTATTCATGGGCTAAAGGGTGAACTGACAACTTAAAAAAATGACTGTCACAATTTATCAATCTTCTTTACATGAGTCACTTGGCCTTTTGAAAACACAGCCATCATTGGCAGAATAAAAGTGTTGTATCCTGTGATCTTAAAATATAGAGAAATATCAGGTACTTACATGGTATAATTATATTTTAAATACAAACACAGAGCTGCAAAACTACAGAGGATGATGTAGATAGAGTGTAGTTACATCAAATGACTATTAACCCCTTATTATTGATACATTACAGAAAAACCAATTCACCAATGAAATTAGTCTAAGGTTCCACACTGAAAAAGCTTCAGAACTGCTTCCACGGCCAAGTCTGTCTGCCTCCAAAGTCAATGCCCGTGACCTCATGTCATGTCGCTGCTCGCTCCCTCCCAGCTCTGTATCTCAGTGGGAACTCCAGGCTGTTCATTTTCTGTAGCCTTAAATATTCTTCAGTGCCTGGTCAAAAAGCATGCAGAACTCAAAAGAGGTAGGGGATGTTTCCTGTAGCGGACCAGAGGAACAGTTATCTGAAAGGGACACTGATAGGCACAGCAACTTTAAAAAAATGAAATCCCATTGTGTATAAATACCACAGTTTGTGTATCCACTAGTCTGTTGATGGGCATTTTGGTGAGTTCCATATTCTAGCTATTGTTAGTTGTGCTGCTATGAACATGGGTATACATAGTAATCCTACTGTTGTATGTTGCTTTGACCTCTTTTGGATATATTCCCAGGAGGGGTGTCACTGGATCCAAGGGGATGTTTATTTCTAGTCTTTTGAGAGCTCTCCATACTGCTTTCCAAATTGGTTGCACGAATTTACATTCCCACCAGCAGTGCAGGAGGGTTCCTTTCTCCCCACAGCCTCTCTAGCACTGATTACTATTTGACTTGTTGATATAACAACAGAAGGCGAAACATAGAATGGTTTCTCTGATATGAGAGACCCAGATCACAATTCTTATGGAACTTAAAACGAAAAACAAAATGAAACAGGGGGGTAGGGTGGGGAGGGAGGGAGAGGTGAGTAGGGGGAGGGACAAAAGGAGAGTGGGAAAGTCCTTGTCACCTTGACAAGATATGTAGGTGCACAAAATGCTAAACTTCATTGTAAACCTTAAATTTTGCACTTATACATATCAATAAAATAGGGAAAAAGTGAAAGGAACTTATTCTTTTCTTTTGAAGTGGAAAGCTAGTATAAAATACTGAATTTTTAATATTTTCTATTAAAATCAAAATTAAATAATACCAGACGCATCCCTGGAAGCTTAGGGTTAAACCTAACCAACTATTCATAAACTGCCTCTTGCCCAGGTCACCGATGCTGTCTCCTCAATCTTAGTCTTCAGCAAAGAGTTTTGTATCCCTTCTCTATTTATATTAGGATTATCATTAGATTATTGATATTGGAAATGATGATCTGGAGACATTAGAATTCATCAAGACAGACCAAGTCACATATACTAACCATACTTCCAATGGCAAGAAAGTTAATACATTTAGAACACTTATTCAATAGCAAAAATCAAAATAAAAAAGACCCATAGAACAGACTCCTAAGAACTCATCAATCCAAATAAATAGAACAACCCATTTACCGAGAAATCTGGCTAACTGTACTTTGTAGTATATATTATTAACTTTCAATTCACAAAGTCAGAAATATTCTGCTGTCATAGAACTTAATTTTGAATTGAATTATGTATAAACAGGTATACAAGGAAACCAGGCCAAGTGTTCCTGCAGAACACCAGTAGATTTTTATGGCTGTCCTGCTCACGTGGTCAGAGGCAGGGGCAGAGATGGGATGAAAAGAGGTATAAAGGGCCTCTGGGGCTAAATGCCACGTCCTATCGAGGGTCAGCTCTCACTGCTGCACTCATTTAGCCTGACCACATCACAGCAGAGAGCACGATGCCACAAGCCAGATGTAAATATTCCCTTTTAGGAGCTGTCAGGCATTTTTGGTAGTTCACCAGCCTGACCTTAAAAGTCATGTTCATGACATTTATTTCAAGCCTAAAAGTTCCATGCTAGAAAATTTTAACTGTGTAAGCATAGAAATGGCAAGCTCTTACATCAAAGTTCAAATTTCTGCTTTAAGAAAATCCCACCACTTATTTTTAAAATCTTGTCATGTGGTAGTGACGAGAATACAGAAGAAGAAAAAAAAGAAAGAAAAGCTAAATCTTGCTTTGTTATTTTGTGACATTGTGTTATAACAATTGAAATTTAAATTGAAACTAGAATCCTAAATATCTTTTTTGCATGACACAACATTACAAAAAATATTATATAAGGTTCAACTTCTTGATGCTAGTCATTCTATGTTATCGATTTTTGAGATTTTTTTTATCCTGTTGTTGTTTTCTTTTCAGTTTTCTTAAAAGCATCTGAAAAACTAAATCATGAAAGTGAAGTATATGTAATTTTTTTCCAAAATAACTCAAGTGATTTTATAGCCAAATCTGTTCAGTCATGAAATCCAAGTTGCCCTTGGACTAAGGCTCTTCAATGGTTCTATCTAGGAATAACAAGCTACACTTGGTAAAAGTACACCATCTAATGTATTTGTACGGGGAAGAAAAAAATGGCCCCGTATTTTCAGTAATTAAAGATAAACCCTCCAACAGAGCTTTTCTACTACTTTGTTATCCAACGCCAATATGTCCTCAACATTTCCAAACAAGTCAGTGGTAAACAGTAAACACCCAGACAATTTCTAATGATGTATACATCCGGATCTCCCTAAGCAGCCATATCTTGAGGAAGAAATTTTGCCTTTATTTCTTTTTGTAACTCTGTAATGCTCAGCCACTAAGCATTTCAGAATACTTGATACTTCAAAACCATAATTCAACATACACATGGATTAGAAATTTGACCTACACAGATGGAATGGAACTCTCTTCTCATAGGATAAAGACGATCCATCTAACAGGAGGCTGGAAGACTGAAAGGGAAAACTAAGTTTCACTTGTCCAGGCATCAGGGAACTAAAACACAGCTCTCATGGAGTAGAAAGCAGTAAAGTCCTCTCTCCTCTCTGACATTTTGCACCTGCTGGCCCCCACCACGCTAAATGGGCCAGCAGACGAACGCAATTATCCAGGTGACTCATGGAAAAGAGACATTTTTAGCTGAAATATCTAAGCAGCACAAGCTAAAGTAGGTTGTTACCTGGGTCATTCAGTCAAAAGCAGGTTGTTTTGTTTAAGTTTTCTGGTGCTAGGGGGAAGGGTGGAAGCCATCTGAACCGTCACTGAGAAACTCTCCCAGAAAGCTGGGCTGGCCACTTATGATGTGGCATGAGGGGAGCACTCCAGGAACTACAGAAAAGAGAAAGAAGTTAACTTTTACAGATGTCTTTTATTTTATTGTATGCATGTACAGATGTAGTCTAAAATTGAAACTGGAGGCTTTGGTTTTAAGTATCAGTGATTAGTAGGAGGAGAACACTTGAATATAGAAATCTGACTTTTCCATCTCTGACAAGTATTCCACAGACCTCTGTATGTTTAACAATATATCCTGACATGAATGCACAGTGAGGTTTCTGGTTCATGTGGAAATGAGCATTTAATAATCTTAAATTAGATTAAATCTTATTGTTAACTGTTTCCTTGTTGTTATATCTGATGCATGAAGCTCATCTCATGCTTCGCTTAAAGAGTGGCTGATGTAATTGGGAGAGCTCAGCCCTGGTGCTGAGCCTCCCAGCCTGTGGTCTGCCCAAGTATTTTGCTGAAAAACTGCATATCTATATATCCATGTTATGTCCAACCCTGGCCAGCAACCATTTTGTGTTGTTGGCTCTCCCAGAAGCATTGCTCGACCTTGAGTTTCAGTAGGATGTTCCTTACTTTATCTGTGCACACTGCCCGGCTGCAGGTTCAGTGTCATAGGCCAGGCCACAGAAGCCCTTGTAAACTATTGTCCTTTGGTTGGCCACATCTGAAGAAAGGGGACAGAGGATGGTACAGTGTGTGAAGCAGATTGGATGGGATAGATGCCCCAAGGAGGAAGGATGCTCATGCAAGCCACAGGAATACTCCTAGCCAAGGACCAGCCTGATGGTTTTTCCTTGCAAGGTAGTGGCTCGTGGTGTGGACTCTGAAGTCAGATCAGACAGACTAGGAATGTTAACTCTTCTTCCATTTATGAGTGCAATGACGTATAAAAGTTTCTACAAGCTTTCTAAGTCTCAACTTCTTTGTGTATAATGTCAGAATAAACAAGAATACTGCCTTACACTGTGCTGGAAGATTGAGATAATGTCTATAAAGCTCTTAGCAGAGGGATGGTGCATAATAAGCTTTCAAAAATAATTTTATCTATTTGATCTTTATCATCTTTTTCTTCCTGGTTATTTAGGGATTGTTCAACTTACTGCTCCTCATGAATGCCATTTTTCCTCCAAATGCACAACACAGAACAGATAGTAATAGCATTTTAAAATTATTTTTACTTCAAATTATATTTACAGCATGATTGACATTTTCTAAGGTTTCTAACCCATAATAGTATGAAGAAAACTAGGAGTGCTGGGCTGAAGGAATGGTGCAGTGATTAGAGTGCTTGCCTAGCATGTGCAAGGCCCTGAGTTTGGTACCCCAGCCATGGTGGCGCAGGCCTGTAATCCAAGCATTCAGGAGAGGGAGGCAGAAGTATTGCTGTGAGTTTGAGGCCAGCTTGGGTTACCAGCAAGTTCAGGACCACCCTGGACTATAGAGAAAAGCCCCGTCTGTAAACAAAGAAGCAAATAAACGGATAAGGTAGGAAATTCTTTGAATCTATGAGTTAGTTCTCATTTTTAGCTTTTCTGGTGTTTTTGATCTTTTACAGTAACAGTCACTTACAAATTTGTATAGCACAAGTAATAATGTTCAAAAAGTAAAGAATAAAAAGCCAGTTGTATTGGACATTAAGGCATAATTGAGGTTCTGAAGATTAGAGGTCAAGTGTTTAGTATGAGATAAAGGAAGGAAAAGGAACAAGAGGAGAAGCAGAGTTGAAGAAAGTGAGAAATCTAGGTGATAACAGGAGAAAAATCTTGACCCTGCTAGATGTAACACCTACTTCTAGAAATATAAGGAGTCATTTGGTCATCTGAAAAGCACCAGGATATCCGAAATGTAGGAGAATATTTCATAACACGATCGTCCTAGAAAACACAGACATTAGTGCTACTCCTAGCTGGGACAAAAAAAAAATCCTTAAGAGCCTTCCTATGTATCAGAGGTCAGAACACCTCCTGTGTATGACCTAGTATGTGAGACTTCTCTATTCAATGAACTTAGTCTTCATCTACATCACTGGACTGAACCCAGTGTTTAGGTAACATCATCAGCCTTTGGAGTCTGTGTTTCTCTTTCACACCCAGAATAATCTGTGTTATATGTTTCTAGATTTGTAAATATTTGCTAACATGTTTTGAAATTCACCTCATTTGTATCACAGGTACATATCAGTTTTTCACTTTAATTAAGATTCATCTGGTCTGGGGACAAATCCCAGTAGGTTCAGCACTTGTTAAGGCCCTGGATTTGGTTCCCCAATTCCATATAAAAATTAGCCTGGAGTTATGGCCCGTGTCTGCAATTCTTGCTGTGAGTTTGAGGACTTCCTGGGCTGAGACATGAGCTCAGGACAAGCGTAAGCTACAGAGAGAAACACTGCCTCAAAACCAAAAAAGATTCTACTGCTTCTACTATTTGTTATTTGATCGCTGATAGGTATTATTAATATTACACTTCTGAATTTCAATATGGCAGACAACAAAATCCAAGAGAGTTGTTATTTATAAATGCATATCAAAAACACAAACTTCAAATTCAGACAAACGTGGCCCTTCAATTACACACATATTATCATTTTTACTGCTTACAGTAGAAATTAGAATAAAATTAAATGGAAAAAATTATGTCTTCACTTAGCAAAGTCTGAGGGAAAAGTACTCACAGAATGCTTTCTTAACCTTCCACTGAACGTTTATTACACTGCCACTGTTTAAAAACTTTCAGCGACTTCCTCTTCCTTACAAGTCTCTTATTCCCAGGATGATTTGATTCCCATCAACTTTGTCTCTCCAAATTTACCTGTGGTAACTTCTTCTTTGTTTTCTCTTTTGTAGCTACTCAAAGCCTCTCTAGGATAGCGCCTCAGAGCTAACCACCTTCTTACCACAGGCTCTTTGTGTGTGCAAGCATCCTTACCCAGATGCTCCTGCCTCATCCCATCCCCAACTTTTCCTTTATCCTATTGCTTAGGCTCCGGGAACCCTGTACTTATCTTCTATAGGGTAAGATCCTAATTACAGTAAATTCATTATTGGGGTGCTATTTTTCTTCTTGCTGGAGTCAAATTCTAACAAGACTTGAAATTTTCTCTATCCTATTCATTGCTATATTATCTGTCCCTCACAGGAAACAATGCTATAAGTGTTCACTGAAAATTTTTGGCTGACAGAGGGAGATATAGAGGTGTTCGTGGCATCTATACAATTGTATCACCACAAATTCTTCCTTGCTTAACTAACAGTGTTGTCTTCCTTCCAGGAAGGTGGAATTCTTTTATAGATACTAGACAAAGCAATTAATGCCAGTAGTCATTTTTTAAGTCCCAAAAGAAATGATTAATAGTTTCGCACAGACAGAGCTGCCTAGGCTCAGATCTGCCTGCCATAGAAGTATCTAATCATTTCATTGAAATCCTTTGCCTCTACGTCAATTTCAACTGAATTCTGTCCATTCCATCTAATTAGCACTGCAGAAGATAAAATATTTTCTTCCTAAAGTCAAACATTATATTTCTTCATTTTTAAAGGAAAATACTAACAACTGAAAAACTGGTTCCCTACCGTATTTAAATTCACTTTTTCTCTCTAATTCTTTTTAGATAGTTTGAAGTCACAAATTCAACTCTCATGTCCCACCAAATGCGGCAGAGCGAAAGCTGAAACTACTCTGCAATTGTCCAAATTATAGTGAACATCAGCTAAAAAGTTTCCTATCTCCAGTTCTCCAGTTTCAGGAGCCACAAATAACTGAGCACAAGCAAAGCACCCCACTGCAAGCAACACAATGCAGTTTGCAAGTTTGAATAGAGAAAAGTCTTGCAGTTTCAAGACACATAAATTACATTTTTAGCAATTCAACTTGACCAGAACATCATGACCAGCCAAATGTCCTCTTAGGCACTGCATTTTCCCACCAGCATGTCTACGGTACAATTCTGCTATCATTTGCTGTCCATGTATGGTTAGTACCAAAATAAAAAGGGCAATATAGTCAAAATGACTATCCTGCCAAAACTGATATACAGATTCAATGCAATTCCTATCAAAATACCAACTTTTTTTCACAGAACTTGAAAAAATAATCCTTAAATTCATATGGAACCACAGGTGACCTAGAATAGCCAAAGCAATCTTGAGTAACAAGACTAAGGGCACGAGATATTACAATTTCAGACATCAAGTTATACTATAAAGCAATAGTTGTAAAAACTATATGATACTGGCAAAAAAAAAAAACAGACATGTAGACCAGTGAAACAGAACTGAGAATGCAGAGACAAACTCAAATGCCTCCAGCTACCTAATCTTCAATAAAGGAGCCAAAAGTATACACTGGAAAAAGATAGTTTCTTCAACAAATGGTGCTGGGAAAAATTGGACATCCACATGCAGAAGAATGAATCTAGACACACACCTGTTACCATGCACCAAAATTAAATCAAAGTGGATCAAAGACTTAGATATTAAAAGTGAAACACTGAACCTCCCGCGAACTGAAGAAAAGTAACCCTCTCAAAATCAAAGATCCGACTAAAAAATGGGCAAAAGAAATCAGACAGTTCTCAGATGAAGAAGTTCAAATAGCAAATAAATACACAAAAGGATATTCAATAGCCTGAGCCATAAGAGAAATGCAAGTCAAAACGTCACTATGATATCATCTAACTCCAGAGAGACTGGCATATATCAAGAACACGAACAGCAATCAGTGCTGGCGAGGCTGTGGGGAGAAAGTGCTGGTGGGAATGCAAACTGGTACAACCACTATGGAAAGCAGTATGGAAGTTTCTTGAAACACTGGAAATAAATATCCTCTTTGATCCAACAATACCACTTCTGGGAATTTTCCCAAAAGAGCTAAAAACAGTATATAACAGAGATACATGTATACCCATGTTAATAGCAGCACAACTAACAGAAGCTGTGGAAGACACTAAAATATTCATCAACAAATGAATAGATACACAAATTTTGGTATTTATACACAATGTACTACTGCTCATTTATGAAGACAGATAGGTTGGAAGCTTTTATAGGTAGATGGATACAACTTGAGCAGTCATGCTTAGTGAAGTGAGTCAGAAGCAGAAGGTGAAACATCAAATAGTTTCCCTGATACGAGAAACCCAGATCATAATTATTTCATAGAACTTATTGTGGGGAATAATGGAAACTGAAGGGGGGGTGGGGGATTAGGAAGGTTGAAAAGAGAGAGGGGAAGAATTTGTAACTTTGCCATATATATATATATGCAAAATACTCAAGATCAATGTAAACATTATGTGTTGCACTTATACATATCAATAAAATGGAAAAGATAAAAATAAATAAAAATAATTAAAAAGCAAATCAGTCACTTTCTGAGATGTTTTTCAATGATTTATAGAATAATGAGATAACCCTCAAATGGGCTTGTCCTGAGATTTAAGACACAAGACTCTTTTCCAAGTAAATAGAATGGAAATTCTTTCTTCTAAAGCCCAGAGAGGGTCCTGTTGATAGTGAATCTCTTGAAGCTTCTCTGTGATCACATGGACTCAGTAGTGTCCTTGTGGCCTCAGAGAGGGTTGGCTCAAGGAACTGCAGCATATATAGAGAATCAGGGGACAAAATGAGAGCTTGGGCTTGGCTCTGCTTCCCTCAGGAAAGAAGAATTGCAAAGTCTTGTCATATTGGAGAATCAGTTAAGCTTGATTCGACTATTTAGGCTGTTACTATCCAGGATAAAAAGGACTTAAAGTCTAGTTATTTGACCAGCGTGCTTCTTTTAACCCCTCAGGTTCAAAATTCTCTGCCCTTGTTCACCCACCCCCTCCCACCAGCCCCCAAACACACACTCATTAATTTGACAACATCAATTTATTTTTAAGGTCACTGCTTAGAAAATTGTTTGTTGTAGTCTTTTCTGATCTCATTCAGTGCTTCCAACCTGACTCCTCTTCAGTGCTCAATGAAATCTGTGCTTACCTCTCTCCATAACGTATATTTATTTCTAGTCAGCTGTTTGTTTGCTTTTGCCAAAAAAGACCATGTGCTGTTTAATGGCAAAAATTCTATTTATTTATTTTTTTATTTTTGTGTCTGGTAAGTAGAGAATTGATACAAGGGCAAATTAAGGAATTTTATTTAAAAAAACTAGCTTTGACATCTCAAAGCATTTAATAAAATAACTTCCAGAACTGGATATAATATATCCTCATATTGGTTAATTCTAAATCCATAGCCTGAAAGTTCACACTGAGCTTTCTAGGTCTGTGCTGGAAAGAGCACATTGCCTAACCAGTGTTGTGGCTGACTATCAGCACTGATTACTTAGCAGTTGGGGGAAATCTTTTTATCCATAATACGGCCCCATTTCAACCTTTTTATGGATGCTACCTCTTCTCTCGTAATCCTCTCGTGAGGATGGAACCATCCTTCCTGTACACGTATTTGATCGTAATAAAGAGGCAGAGCACATTTCCTGCTCTTCACAGCTACCTGCCCACCCTAGCCTATGACTGCTCCCTTGAAATTCCCCTACCTACTTTATACACTACTGACCCATGTTCAGTACACACCCATACTTTCTTTGAGAACTTGGTTTGCAGTTTTTCTCCTCCTATAGTCTCCATCCATCCATATAAGACAACTTCACCATACAAACTGGGAAAGCACACAAGCTTCCAAGCCCTTGACTTCCTGCGCTTCAGCGCTTCACCCAAGCACCAAGAGGATTGGTTCTCCAGTACACTTGCCTCCTCCTGGCTTTTCCCTTACATGGAGATGCAAATGAGTAAGCGATGGAGGCTAAGACTCCAGGCACAACCGAGCTTGGCAGAGATCCACACAACCAAGCAACTCACCTCCAGCAAAAAGAACTAAAAGAGTAAGAAGGGGCGAATATATCAAGAGAAATGAAGAAAAATAAAATTAGTCTGAAAAGTAAAACTCTAGATGTTAAGACCGAAGTGTAGTCACAGTCTTCACCATTCCCTTAGCCACCCAATAGGGCTCTGTGACTGGCAATCCAACTTCCTCTCATACTCCCTTTCTATTCTCCTCCCAGTCCTGGAAGAGAAGCCTGATTCCCAAATCCCTTCCTTCTTTTTTGCGATGCAGAACAGAAAGGAAGTTCCCCTGAGCTAGGAGAAAGAAAAGATTTTGTGCAGGTCAGAGTCAAAGAAAAATCAGTAGAAGAAATGTGAATGGAACAGCAGGCCTTGGGGGTTGGAGCAACAAAGGAGAGTGGAGTAGGGAATGGAAAGCTGACAGCAAAGGAAAGAAAAAGAATTCAAAAATTAAGTGCTATTATGCCTTCCAAGGAATACAATTGAATTTCCTGTGTGTGTGTGTGTGTGTGTGTGTGTGTGTGTGTGTGTGCATGTGTTCATACTTGTGCTTTGAATTAGGGCCCGAATTAGGTCAGTCACAGCCTCAGTTCTCATGGAATCCACGTGAAGACTTCACATCAGGCCGTATACCAGACAGAACAAGGACATTTAAGATACAGCACAGTCTGTGACAAACGGCCAGCTCTTAAGTGAGCAGAGAGCTGAGGAGGCACAGAACTGAGCTGGGCAGTCGCTGCCTCCCACTCTGGCTAGTGTGTAAAGTCCCCATCCCTAACCCAGATCAACCCAACCATCTGTTTCTGAGGGCTTGTTCCCAAACTACAAAATGCAATTGCAGAAAATTGGCTGTAAAACAAATTTCCGATTTTCAAGCTCAGCTGGACGGTCAGTGCCACTCAACAATTCTTTTACTTACCGACGATTGGTTTCCCCTTCCATTCCCAGTAGCAGCTGTGCCAAGGTTTTATCCTTGTTTTTTGGGACTCAAGCCCACTCTCTCCACTCATGTATGTACTAGACCCTATTTACTGAGTACTTAGTATATTCCAAACACCTTTTTTAAGAGATTGCTGAATACAAAAGAATAATTACAAATTCTTTAAATCACCCTTCATCGAAAAGGAAGAGTCCATTTCCCTGCCTCTTGATTCTAGTCTAACTGTTGTCCTTTGGCTGGTAGAATACAACAAAAATAAAGTTGCACCCTTTGTAAAAGCTTAAGAATCTGAGAAGCTTCTTCATGTTCTTTTGGAACTCTGAGACTGCCATGTTCTAAATACCCTGATCTGGCCTCCTTGAGATTGAAAGACAATGCGAACAGAAATAGTGAATTCAGCTGTCACATCTAAGTCCAGTCACATGCAATATATCACCTGTATGCAGCCACATTAGAGAGACTATGTGAGACAATACATCAACCACAGAATTAACTACAGGTGGTTTATTTTGCAGTGCTTGCTTCTACAGGCCTGTGAGCTGTTTTCCCAGTTCACCGCACATGAGCTTCTGGATTTAGGTACTTCTCTGTGTAACTTCTGGTATTACAGAAAAACATTTAAGAGGAGCTTAACAAAGTAACAATATAAATCTATCCCATTGTTGAGTGACCTTTTAAGATGACTACATTGTACCATTTAGGGACCTAAAACATCTTCCAACGTGTGTCTCCTTCTTCTGTAGGTCTTCAGGGTCTCTTCCATTCAGGCAACAATGAAGGACAGTGTGGGAATACGGGAGAAGGAGAAAGAAGATTATGTTAAAAGTTTCTGAAGATCAAGTATGCAATGCAACATTTTTGCCCACACCTCTTAGCCTTGAATTTGGTCATAGTTAAAGGCAAGGGTGTGTGGACAATGGTGTATGTACCCAAGAGAGAAGGAAACTGGGTTTTAGTGGAGCACAACAGTCTCCTGTTGTCCTTTAACATTTCAGGTTGCCAACAGATCTTACACTCTTTTTTTTTTTTTTCCAAACATTAACTCTCTCCCTGGAGAAGCAACCCAACAAACCATCCCGCTCTGAATCTAAGATATCTCAGGTCCTTCTGTGAAGTGCACAGAGGTTTTTATGAATCCAGAATTTCTGTATTAAAAGTCTCCAGATGGTGAAAGAGGATTAGAATGGATGCAGTGGAAACTCCCAATTGGAGAAAGGAAGAGCAGAACGCACGCAGCCGCTAGCAGTCCACAGCGATTAGGAGAGTCTCTCGTGCGGCTAGGAAGGCCTCATACCCTGTCTTGCTCATGTAACCTACATGAGACTAATTTAACTCTCAGAACTCTTTTCCCTTGTTCTCCCCTGACCCTCACTTCTCCCTTCCTGGAAGGTTCTAACTTGTGCACTATTCTCTATGGCTAAATATGAAATGGGCTTTTGGGAATATACCCTCCAAGGATTTCACAGTTTGGGAAGAACTTTTCTATGAAAGGTGTGAAAATCAAATGTGAAAATTCAAAACTTGCATTTTTTTTTTCAATTTCATGAATTTTTGGAATCACCATTGGTACATAAATTTGTAAGTTTCTAACCTAGCTATTCTCAGTCAGCTCTATATATAATAACTCAAGAATTCGCCCCTCCGTGTAGCTCTTTAGCCTACAGATTTCTTTGCATCTGTGTATCTCTTTGCAATCCCACTTTTTATGTCTTTCACACATTGATGACCACCACCTATAGGATATCTGAAATTGCCCACAATCTTGTCCCAACGAGTAATTTCATTGGAAAGGAGTTTCTGCCTCTGTTGTCTAAACGAATTTGTTTTTAATCCTACCAGAATATAATTTCTTGGTACCATTAGTGTATCTATTTATTTTTATTCCTCAACCCACTTCTTCACTATTGGTTGCTAATTAACAAGCATTTGGCAGTGCAGATCTTTGTGTGACCAAATGAAGTACATAACAATCTTGGCTTGTTCATTAAGCCAAGATGACCAAGCCAACATGGAACAATCAGATTATTTTAAATTGAAGAGTAGTTATATTTTTTACCGAGTACTAAAGAAATGTCTAAGAATACACGGGTGACTTAAAAGAACTAATGTACTCTCTCCCAGAAAAAAACATTTTATTTCTTCTTGCCACTTAGAAAGATTCATTATCCAATTTTGTGTCTTCAGATTATTTGTAAATACAGATTGCTAATTTAAAAGGATATGTTTTGGTAACTTCACCTCGTTTAAATGCATTAAAACTGGAAATATACTACATTTCAATGCTTGAAATTGTTGAAAAATACAAAGAAACAAGAGAAAAACGGTGATCTTTTGAAGATTCTCATTCACTTGAGGATCTTACTCATAGAACAGTTTTTCAAGAACTTAAAATATCATTTTGTGGAAGTCATAGATATGTATGGAACATTTTATTATGCACTCTTCATGTTCTACTTGTATTTATTTTGGTGGTACTTTGAACTATACTAATTTTTCACATGTTTTCTGGTAGTTCTTGTATTTTTGTCTTAGATCTGTCATTTTGATAACCATAAATTAAAGAACTTAAAACCATACAGCCCAATCCATTCATTTTTTTATAAAATTCTAAAAGGTCAAGTAATTTTCCCAAGATTAAGCAATATAAAAATAGTAAGGTTAACAAATAAGTTTACTGAATCCACAAAAATGAAAGTAACATGGTAAAATTAACATTTACCAGAGAAGTGCTACAATCTTGAGATCCACTTCTTAGTTCATTAAACATTTTTTCTATTTGTAGAAAAATTGGAGAGAAAACATAACTTTCTTTAATCTAGCAGGGCATTGTGTAAACCATGTCTCCTATACTTCCACCATAGAATTCATGACTTTAAAAATACAATATTGATTTTGCATGGAAGCCATACGAGACCTACTTCTTTCCAGCACTGCACCAGACCTGCCTAAAGCTGCCCCAGGCCTAGGTCTAGGATCTCAGCCTAAAACTCTACTGGGCTTATGACTCATCTATCTAGAGGCCAAGGGACCAGCTGGAAACAATGCAAGGACAAAGAGGAAACCTTCAGGATTGGTAGCTGAATAGAACTTATCAGATTGAGAAACTGAGCACCAGAAAACCTTTATATCCAAATAATATAGGGGGAAACTAATTTTTTAATATATTTTGTGTCTTGGTTTGTGTTCTGTATGGTTTGTTTGTTTGCTTTTGTCTTGTTTGCTTTGTTTTTGCTTTTCTCTCTTTTACTTTTTTTGGTTTAGGTTCTTACTTTTACTGAAATTGACCAAGTTTTTAAAATTTTTTTCCTCTACTTCCTTGTATTTCTTTTCCTTGTTTCTTTTTTCTCTTTTCTTCCTCTTTTTTATGTCCCCACAATTTGCTGCTTACAAGACACACACTTCACCCATAATAACACATATCAACTGAGAATAAAAAAGATGGAATTGAATATTTCATGCAATATAACCTAAAAAACAAACAGAAGCAGTGATATTATTTTCAGATACATAAGACTTCAAACCAAAGCAGATTAGGTTTGATAAAGATGGATACTGTATTGCTGGTTAAGAAAACGATACAACAGGAAGAAATCACAATCATTAATATATATGCTCTCAATGCTGGAACACACAATTACTAAAACAAAAATTATTAGAGTTGAAAGGACATGTACATCCAAATACAATTATGTTGAAGACCTTAATACTCCACTATCACAGATAGACAGGTCAACTAGACAGACAGAAAATCTCTAAAGAAATACTACAGTTAAATGACACTATGCAAAACTTGGATTTAGTGGATATCTATGGAGTGTCCCACCCAACTACAACAGGATATACTATCTTCTCAGCAACACATGAAATATTTTTTTAAATAGACCATACTACAAGCCAAAAACATACTTAAATAACTATAAAAAATAAATAATTCCTTACTCTCAGATCATAGTGGAATAAAACTGGAAATCAACAGCAAACAAAACAGCAAAAAATATACAAATGCATGGAGGCTAAATAACTTACTACTAAACAAACAATGGGTCACAGAAGAAATCAAAAACTTCTTAGAGTTAGTTAAATGATGATAGAAGCACATCATATCAGAACATATGGGACACAATGAAAGCAGTTCTAAGAAGGAAATCTATGGACATAAATGCACACATCTAAAGAACAGAGCGAGCTCAAACAAACAATTTAATGATGCACTTAAAGGTGCTAGAGAAGCAAGAACAATCTAAATGAAAAAGTACTAAAAGAAAAGAAATTATAAAGATCAGAGCAGAAATCAACAAAATGGAAACTATACACTTAGTAAATGGGGAGAAATTTAAAGAATTCCCCCTTAAATCAGAAACAGGACAAGGCTGGGACTGTACACTTTTAGCACTCCTATTCAACTTAGTCCTCGAAACTCTTGCCAGAGCAATCAGATAAGAAAGTGAAATAAAGGGAATACAGATTGGAAAGGATGAAGTCAAACTACCTTTATTTGTAGATGATATGATTATTTACAGAGAAGACTCAAAGAACTCTACCATGAAACTCTTAGAAATAATAAATTCAGCCAAGTTGCAGAATACAAAATCAATACTAAAAAATCAACCTGCCACTACATTAAGAATGAACTCACTGAGAAAGAGCTCATAAGAATAATTCATCCTAAGATGCCCATCAAAAAAGTAAATACCTAGGAGTAAACCTAACCAAGGAAATGAATGACCTCTACAAACAAAACGGTATCAATTGAAGAAATACATTGAAGAAGACATTAGAAAATGGAAAGCTATCCCTGCTTGGATAGCTTAAATTAATACAGTCAAAATGAACACAATGCCCAAACTGATATATAAATTCAATACCATTACTATCAAAATATCAAAAACTTTTTTCATAGAACTTGAAAAAACAATCCGTAAATTCATGTGGAACTAAAGGAGACCTAGAATAGCCAAAGCAATCCTGAGTAATAAGACAAATGCAGGTGGCATTTTGATGCCAGACATCAAGTTACATTAAAAGCAACAGTTATTAAAAAAACTATATGGTACTGACACAGAAACATACAGATCAACAAATAGAACAGAACTGAAGATAAACAGACAAACTCAAGTACCCTTGGCTACCTGATCTTTGATAAAGGAACCAAAGGCATATTTTGGAAAAAGGATAGCCTCTTCAACACATGATGCTAGAAAATTTGGATATCCACATCCAGAAGAATGAATCTAGAGCCACACCATGACCGTGCACCAAAATTAAATCAAAGTGGGTTAAAGATCTGCATACTAATACTGAAACACTGAACCTTCTGGAAGACACAGTTGGCAAAAAAAATTGAAATATATAGGTGTAGGCAATGACTTGCTTAATAAGACACTCAAGACAAAAGAAATAGCCCCCAGATTCAACAAATGGGATTATTTCAAATTAAAAATTTTCTGCACAGCAAGGAAAATTATCAACAGAGAAAAAGAGAGAACTAGAAGAATGGGAAATAACTAGAATATATAAGGAACTGAAGAAAAACAGACTCCTCAAATTCCAAGGCTTGATTTAAAAATGGGTAACAGAAATAAATAGGCAGTTCTCAAATGAAGAAGTCCAAATGACCAGTAAATTCATGAAAAGATGTTCAACATGCTTAGCCATTAAAGAAATGCAAATCAAATTATCACGAAGATATCACCTAATCTCAGAGAGAATGGCATATACTCAAACAGCAATAAACAGTGGTGAGGCTGTGAGTAATACAGGAACCCTCTGCCAATGGGAATGTAAACTAGCACAATCACTACGGAGAGCAATATGGAAATTCCTCAAAAGGCTGAAAAATAAATATTCCCTTTGATTCAGCAATACTTCGTCTGGGAATCTTTCCAAAAGTGCTAAAAAGCACCAAATAAAAAAGATACATGTATACCCATGTTCATAGTAACATAAGTAACAATAGCTAAAATGTGGAAGGCACCAAAATATCCATCAACAAACCAATAGATACATAAATTGTGGTATATGTACACAATGGAGTATTACTCATCTACAAAGACAGATAGTTTTGAGGCTTTTGTAGGTAAATGGATGCAACTTGAGACCATCATGCTCAATGAAGTGAGTCAGACACAGAAGGTTAAATAGTGCATGATTTCTCTAATATGAGAGATCCAGAATACATTCCTGTCACCCAACCAAATAGGGGGAGGTAGTTGGAACTAGTGGAGAGGGGTAGGGTGTGGGAGGATCAAAAAGGGAGAAGGGACATGTCTTAGTTACTTTCTCATCGCTGTGACTCAATACCCGACATGCACAACTTTAGTGTGGAGAGATTTCTTTTAGCTTAAAGTTTATTTACAGTTTATTTTAGCTTACAGCCAGTGCTCTGGGAAGTAGAGATTTTTACAACATAATGAAAGAGAGAAAGAGAGACAGGGAGGAAGGGCGGGACCACCACATGGCCCTCCAAGTCAAGCCCTAAATATCCAGCCCTTCCAGCCAGGCTCCACCTCCCAACCCCATACAGTATCCATAGGAACATGAAGCTTTTGGGGGACACTCCAGATCTAAACCACCACGGGAAGGATTTACAACTTTGACACCATATATATGCACACAAAATGCACAAGTTCAATGTAAACATTATGTATTGCATATATACATATCAATAAAGTGGAAAATTAATAAAAATAAATTAAGACGTGGTCTTTTTCTTCAGCGCTGGTGATTAAATCCATGACCTTCACACTAAAGGACATCCCCAGCCAATTTATTTATTTATATTTGCATACCTTTGAAATTCACAAAATTTACATTTTTTTGAGGAATCGATACACACACACACACACACACACACACACACACACACACACACACACACACGAAGTCATCCCCCTTGTTAGGGTTTAGATGTAAAATGCCCTCCAACTGCCTGGCATTCAGAGGCCTTTCGGAAAGTGTCAAGTCATGGTGGTACTAGACTCATCAGCGGATTAGTTCACTAATGAGTTCATGTAAGTTCACAGCTGAGTGTGCTGTCTGGACTTGATGTCACTGAGGGTAGGATCTAGAAGTGCATATTTTTGAAAGTTTTAATTCCTCTGTTGTCTGTCCATCTGCATCTCTCTCTCTCTCTCTTGCTTTGTTGAATGCTTCAGCAGCTTTTCTCTGCCATGTCTTTCTGCCGTGCTCTCTGGACCAAGGACCAATCAAACATAGACCGAATCTTGTGAAAACCAGGAGCCAAAATAAACATCTTCCATAAATTGTGGGTGTTCGAATTCTGCCTCAGTAACAGGAAACTGGTTAATATTTTCACCTTCCTTCTTCTTCCTGATCACCACCACTTCCTCCAAAAAGCCTGCTTTCCTTTTATTCTTTATCTACAACTGGAATTTTCAAATGAGACACATTCTAAAATATTTAACTTCCTGTGCCTGCTTTATTTCACTTAACATTATCATCTCAAGATCTACCCATATTCCTACCAATTACTCAAATTTATCCTTTGTTATAGCTCAATAAAGATGCACTGTGTATATGTACAACATTTTCTTAATCCATTCATCTACTGATGAGGATTTAAGCTGCTTCAAGATCTTAGCAACTGTGAGATACACTCTTGTAAACATGGGTATGCACAAATCCCTGTTGGAGGGCATCTCTCGCTCTTTTTAAAATATATCCAGGAAAGGAATAGCTTTTTAAAAAATAGATTAAGTGGAATTTAAACTTTAAGTTTATGAAAATTCTCTATTTACATTCTCACCAATGATATAGAAAGTTCCCCTGATCTCCCAAGTCCTTGCAAGCATTTGTTTTGTGACTTCTTAATGGTAGTCATTCTGACTAAAGTAAGAGAATCTCAAAATACTTTTGGTTAACATTTTTCTCACAGCTTATGATAATAAATATTTTTATGTACTTATTGGCCCTTTGTATTTCTTTGAAAGGTTCCTATTCAGCTTATTTGACCAATGTTTGAATGTATTGTTTATTATGAGGGTGGAATTTTTGGGGTGTTCTTTGTATATTATATATAATAGTCCTCTATGAGAAAAGTAGCTGATTTTATTTTTCATTTTGTAGGTTTTCTCTTTCCTAATAATTGCTACTTTTAATAGGCAGACTTTTAACTTGATGTAGTCCTTTTTTTGACTTTTGGTATTGTTTTTGTGCTATTTGAGTTCTTTTTAGAAAGTCTTTGGCTATGACTATGGCTTCAAGTGTTTTGCCCTATGTTATCTTGCTGGAGTTTTAGAGTTTTGCAAGAGTTTCTGTTTTTAATACCTAAATATTGAACCACTTAGATTTGATTTTATTGTGGGATGACAAATATAAGCTAATATCATTCTTCTGCATGTAGATTAGATAAGCAGTTTTCCCAGAATCATTTGTTCAAGAGTTTCTTTTCTCCAGTATGTGTTTGACCTCTTTGTCAAAACATCAGATGCCTGGAGGTGAGGAATATTTTTTCTGCAGGCCCAAAATTGATAGATTCCATTGATAAACATATCTAGTTTTGTGCCACTATCTTTTTTAAGGCAGATTCTGGCTAAAATTAGTCAGATTGGACATGTATTTTACATTTGAACATTATTTGCTCACATTCACATGTAGCCCATTTTAGCTGGAAATTGCATCCATAACTAACATTCAAGTCTAACTAACTAACTAATGAAAATCTTACTCTGCCTGAATCCCTCTGATGCCGTAATCACTTTTTTTCTTGGTGATTTAATCACTTCCTTCCATTTAATTACTTTGAAGATTAACTATGGGCAAATGTATTCCAATAATAGGCCAATCTACAAAGAAGAGGAAGCTTTTCCTCATGGTCTCATGAGAAATTTAGCACTTCCGACTGTAACTCTGCACTACAGCTCTCGTGTTTCTGTCAGCCTTTAAGCCATGCGGGTCACCTTGCTTGTTTGGGTGTGAAAAAAAATCACCAGTTGCACTGTTTACATGTTAGCATTTGTACACACTTTCTAGCTGCAGTATAAAGATGACTCTTTTTAATCCAGGCCATACAGGAAGCTATTTCTTTCCAAATCAAGTCATTAATGCTTAAACAACCAAACACTGCAGACAAGATAAAAATCAATTTGAAAAAAGAGGAGGCTTTTTTTTTTCAAACACTCCAGTAGTTGCTGGGGAAAGATGCTTTTACAAACCTAATGCTTGAGAGTATTACAGTATTAGTTTAGGTTGATCCTATTTTTGTAGTTGGATTTATTTTATTTGAGAACCAAGGTGATTAATAGTCTTGAATACCATCAGCAATGTTTTCAATACTGGAAGGAATATTTTTTTTTTTTTTTTACTAAATCACAAGGACAGAAGTCTGTCCTATGACCTTTATTTGACCTTTGTGTCTGGGTGTGTCCCAAGGACTGACTGCTGTATGATAGCAGTTTCTAACCTTTGTTGCACATTAAAGCCTCCTGGGGAGCTTTAAAAAATCCCACTGTTTCAGTTTCCACCATCCCACTGTTTCAGTTTCCACCATCCCAATATCTGAGGGGTTGGAGACACACATCAGTATATTTTAGTGATCTCTAGGTGACTGCAAGGTGTAGCAAAAGCTGGGAAACATTATTTGGAGACATTTCTGATCCATGTTGCCCTCAGGTGATAAACTTGTAGAATACAGGAGTAACGCGGGACTTCTTTATCAATCTTCCAGATTTGTAAAATCAAAAAATATTACAAATGCATATATTTATTTGGATATAAGTATTTGCATATATTTTTATTTATTAAACAAAGGGAAATATTTACATTAAGAATTAAGAAATACCGCATAGCACTTAGGAGCCTGAGGTAAGAGGATTGCTTTGAGTTCAAGGCTAGCCTGAGCTACATAGTGAATTTAGGATCAGCCTGGACTAGAGAACAAGGCTATACCCTTAAAAAAAAGAACAAACAAGAAATAGTTTATATTTTACATACCTGTTTCATTTATGAATCAGTTCTAAAGAGATACACATGAAAAGATGCACATACACAGATGTTCACAGTAGCAGTAGGACTTAAAGGAGTATTCAAATACTTGTCCAGACAACATATCCTATTCCAATGAATTATGAAACAATTACGTGATGAAGTGTGTTTTGAATACCTTTTTCTCATTAGATAGAAAGGTTGTCTCAATATAATGCTAAGTAAAAGTTTTATATATTATATGTGAATATATATAAGATATACATCAGATATATAGATACAGTATACACATGTACAATATCTACACCATCCGGAAGGTCACATTGTATATTAGAAACGGTGTTCACTCTGGGGAATTTAGGAAAGATATGCCAAGTGAAGATAATTTTTTCTTTGTTTTCTATATATTTCTTTATTTTTTTACAATGTCACTACATGCACTATTAAAAATAAAATTAAAACAAACTGAAAAGGCAAGTGCTGATAAGTACAGAAAGAAGGGGCTCCCTGTTGTGTAAATTAGTCTTTGATTTAGTATACAGTGTGTGGTGGTTTGGTCTGGAGTGTCCCCCAAAAGCCTCATGCTCCTATGGATGTTGGGTAGTGTTGGGAGGAGGGGCCCGGCTGGAAGGGGGAGGGTGCTGGCTTTGCCCTTCCTCCCGGTCTTTCTCTCTCTTCCACCAAGCTGTGAGGATCTCTGCCCCAGGACTCTGGTTCCGGCTCTAGCTGTGGCCCCACTATGTGATAGCACCATTTTCTACACACTGACCCATGAATGGACCGAGACCTTCTGAAACTGTAAGCTACGATCAATCTTTCCTGCTTAAATTGTGGATGTCAGGTATTGGGTCACAGCGGGGAGAAAGTAACACAGATATCATGCATGTCACCGCTTGTGTTTTCTATGTTGTATCTTTTTCTTCTTTTGTCCCCAGTTTTTGCTAAGCATATATTATTTTACATGAAATAAAACCTGTTGGCCCTAGTCATAGGTTATGAGAAGCTCCAGTGTGAAGGGATTAACCGGCATTGCCAAGGGGCTTCTGCCTCACAAGCCAGGCAGACCAGGAATAATATTGCTTTCTCAGACAAAGTTATTTCCAGTAAGGAAGGAATGTAAAAACCCACAGCTCGAACCTTGCTATTTCCAGTATCATGGCTTTGTTCTGTTTTCTTCTGTTTCATTGAGCCAGAGTCTCACTCTGTAATCCAGGCTGCCACTAAATTCATTATGCAGCCCAAGCTGGCCTCAAACTCATGGCAATCCTCCTGCCACAGCCTCATGAGTACTGGGTTTACAGCCACGTGCCACTGCCTCCTCACATGTTTCTGGGGCCTCAGACACGGGGCCTCCCACATACTAGGCAAGTGTTCTAACCACTGAGCTATACCCCAGTCCCTGTTTCAAAAGGTGTCTTTGCCAGAGCAGTTAACCTACATACCATGTGGGTTAGAAAGGAAAGTTCAAAGTAAAGAGGCATCTGAACATTTTAGACTGTCTAAATATTCCCGCAGCAAAGTTTAAAGATTCTTCACATGGAAAAAATCATCAGATGAGCATCCGCCAGAAAACTGAAGTATAAATGATCACACCATTGTGTAACAAGGAAGCCAACAGGGAAGCGATTGCTACGTTTCTTGTGAGAGAAAGACGAGGCTCAGCAACAAATAGGCACAGGGAAATCAGAGATCATGGCACATTTTCAGACAAATGACAAAGTCCAGGGGGAGCTTATCGGCATAAGACCTGTCAAGGATACCTGACTTAGAAGATATTCAATAAGGCATGTCCTTGGGGAAGTAACAGTCTTTCCATTATTCAGGAAATTACTTTGAAAAGAGAATTAATGAAATGAACCAAGAACACAAACCCCTCTCACTGTACCAGAGTTTTTGAAGCCATTGTGAGTAACTAAGGTTAAAGATTACTTCTCTTGAAAAAAATGTAAGCAGAACAGAATGTTACTGGAGGAAATGAATATTGTACAAAAAGTCAGGTGAATTTTTCGGAGGTTAAAATAAGTTAATTTGGACATCTATCGTGAGATTTTTACTCAACTGGAAACTCTAAGAAAGTTGGTAACCTCCCCTTATGTTTCCAGTTCTTTATTTTCTGATCTGAAAACCGACCAACCAAAATGAACAAACAAACAAAAACTAAAATTTAAAGACATACTTCTTTATATAATGTTGTTTTAATAAACACACCAGAGGGTTCTAGTGGTTTAACATGGGTAGAAAGTATTTCCTCATTTATGCAATTCTCCAGTGCAGATGTTCAAAGGAATAGACTTCCAAGCAGGGATTCAGGTCCCCCAGAACCTTCCGTCTCATGACTACACCATCTCCTGGAATTTTGCTTCCAGCCAGTAGATGGTGAAAGAGAGAATGAAGAGTGTTCGTTTTTGGAAAAACAAAGTAACACTTCTCGCCTTCTTCATCGGATGGCATGTTTATGCATACTGCCACCCCTCACCGCTTCCAAATACTTATGTTACAGTCTAAACCTCTGAGTGAATTAGACAACAGAGACTTTGGAGGTGACTAAATGACAATGGTGGAACTTCCACTAATGAAACTAGTGTCTTTATAAAAGAGATCCCAGTACTCTTGCTTTCTCTATGGGAGGAAATGACCACCTATGAAGAAAGAAGTGGATGTTTATCAGACATGAAATCTGCTAGTGACTTAGTAGTGCGCTTCCCCACATCCAGAATTGTGCGCAACAAATTTCTATTATTTATAAACCTCCCAGTCTACAATTTGTCATCATATCCCTAACACACTGAATTAGCAAGAAATGGACACGGACATAGCTCTGGGGTAGGAAGGCTTATCCTAGCAATGATGCCATATTTGAAAAGTAAAGTGTGAATCTTTAATGAATGGTGGACTCTCTTCACCACCTAGGGCATTTCAGGCATCAGCGATGGTGCTATCTGAAGACCAGCTCCAAATGGCTTAATCAAAATATAATTCTATGGATACCTTCAGGTTCCTGTTGGACTGTCAGAACAGCAACATTTTCTCAGGTTTTTACAAAACTCCTTCCCTGGACAGAGTTCTAACACAGCAAAGAGAGTGCTTAGCAAGTGTTGACTCTACTACACAGTCTTCCACACTTGTCTCCATCAGAGAAGCTCTAAATCTAGAGTGGATGGCCATGGTACTTTTGTTTTCTGAAACAACCAGACAATTTCTTTGTAGTACATGAACCTGGTCTTAATTAGGCAAGTATAAATTTTAATCTATACTCTTCTCCTTTCCTATTTATATATTACCCCATCCTTCTACTCTTTATTTGTTAAAGAAACATTTGTTCCTTTTAGTTTTTTTTTTCTCCTTCACCTAACATTTGTGGAAATTTATTTCTTTTTTTATCTCCTTGATGGTAGATTCACATACCATCCTGGCTAGTCGTTGTACTTTGTCCAATTTTTGCATGCAGCTATCATTTTGGCTAACAACCATTTACTGAAGTTTTCAGAGCTCTGTGGTCATAACTACATACTGCCTTACAGAATCGCTCTCCCGGGAATGATCATACACATTCTACTTGAACAGAGATAACATGTGCATTTAGGATTTTCCTCCACTGTGGTGCCTTATCAGTCACTCTATACCTATAGAAGAGGCCCTAGACTCCCTTTCCTTGGAATCAGTTGGACATTGCCTGTGGCAAATCCCCAGCAAACAGGCACACCTCCAGGGGCTACTTCTGGGCAAGAGAAAAACAACGATGGATGGATCCGGTTAGACCCATTACTGCTACTAGAAAAGCCTATCCCTTCCTGAGGGTGAGTCACACATTAAGACCAGTCTATTTTTACATCTGTACTTTTATAGCCCTGATGAAGCTCGTATAACTCTATTATAATAATTTGTACCCTATTGTCTAGGTCCATTACTATATACTGTTGTTGAGTTCAAAATCCTTTGGCTGTATGGAAAATATCTAAAAATATTGCCTTTGAATAGTGAAATATGTTTCTATTTTTGTAAGACAGAATAGACAGACAACTGCTTTCTATTATGAGACCCTATTTCATCTTACTACTGCTCAAGAAAATACAATACCTACATGTTTCTTTGATCCACATTTGGCTTATGTCATTTGCCAGAACTTTAAGCATTTCTCAATTGTGTTAGAGAAAGATAGATGAGAGAGAGAGAGAATAAAACAGTGGTTTATGCACACACCATTAAAGTGGTATGGTCAACATCATTCTGAAAATGTTTTATTTATTGAAGTTTATCGCAGAATTCAGCAAGAGGCTGTTTTCCTCTATTTTTATGCTCTTATCTGAGGTCACATTATGGTCATCATTTCCTAAAATATTCCTTCAAATTTATTTGCATTAAAAAATAATAATCACCCATAGCAATTAGTGGACTATGCCAGGGAAAAGAGTAGCAATAGGGTATGAGAGATCTCGTGCAAAAAAAAGCAAAAACTTCATTACTTTTGTAATTAAAATTTTATAATTTGTAAGAATAGAAACAAGAAACAACATGGAAACAGCCTGAAAAGAGGGTAGCCATGAGTCTACACACTTTAACCAACTTAGCTGAAACTGTTCTGGGAAATTCTGACAAAAACCTGATTCTTCAGTCCACCGGGACAGTTCCAGCCAGCTAAGGAACTCAGCACTTCCTGCATACTTTGTAAGGGTCATCTTGGCTCCCTGATGTCAGCGATACAATTCAGAATGCCATGGCTTTCTGATTGGGTGGCAGGAAGCCACTATCATGTAAAATTGTCTAATGCTGCAGTCAACAGCATAACTGATAAGAAAAAGAGAGAGACAACAGCAACAAAAACAAGAGTGTGAAAAAAGAGAAAACAAGGAAGCAGCAGGGGACAGGGGACAGAGAGGCAAGAATAAAGAAGAATTTGCTTCTCTGTCGTTCTTTGTTGAAATAAAGTAGAACAGAATTTCCTGCGTGGAAATAATGTTCCTGCGTGGCCTTGCTTTCCTCCCGGGCTGGTTGCCTCCTTTAGCCCTGGCCCCCGCCTGGCCTGACGCCTGACACAGGCGCGCAGGATCCGACCTTGGACTCAGCTTTGACAGGGTTCGCTGGGAATGTGTAATATAAAGACCGTCCAGCCTTCCACACAAGGGCAGCCGCGCAGACTCTTCTCTGGCTCCAGGCCTTTCTGCTGCCTACTGCCTCGTTACTTCCTCCCATGGGTCTCACTCTCCCGGAGCACATGGTGGCCTGTTTGGAGTTGACATCACCTTGAATTGCAGCCACATAAATGCTTGAAGATTTATCGATCTTACCAAGTAACCCTTCTTATTTTAGTTTCAAATTGTATGTGCCTTCATCTATAGAATCTCTTGCTCAAGCGGGGTATAGGTATTTCCTCTTTTCTGTGATTTTCCCACCTCAGAATATAATGTGGAGTTTTAGTCTAGCTAACTCATTTTAGAATAAAAATATCATCTTTTCTGACCTACTTAGATGGACAGCAATGAGCCTACTATAGACATCTCTATTCTTATCAGCAAGAGTATTACCTGCTCATAATAATGCTGGTAAATAATTTTTAAAAAATATAAAATCGGTTCTGTTTTCATTCACTTTGAGCCATAGCTTCATAGATTAGAACATTTCCAGGGCCCGCTGTTTATTGCTGATAAATATAGCTTGCTTATTTAATCTCTTTACCTTGCTTTAACCCTGCTGAGAGATCTTCTGAAGCTGTAGGATGACATGCGCAGGTAATGTGCTGAAAGCATTGGACAACCTTTTATCGGAGGCACTATGATCAGATAATAAAGCAACCGCTGTAACTCAAGGTCAAATGATCCTTAATCTAAAAACAATCTCTAAATGACATAAGAAGGGCTTTAACCTTAACATCCATTGCATTTGAGGTCTTATTTCATCTCTCTGCAAAGTGAAGTCAATAATATGAGGCTCATAAACTGAGCAGGATTGCAAATCCTCTTACGCTAGCTGCTCAAAGTCAAGTGAGTGGGAGAAAGAATGGTTTCCAAGTTCCCTAATGCAAAGAAATGAGAAAATAGTTCCTAAGGTGGTTGTTTTCTATAAGCATGGTCAACTAATGTTGTTTGATGGGAAATGTGCTCTCCGCCTGCTTTTTGAGTTCTCTGTTTAGTATTCTAGGAAACCATTCTAATGGAAAAGGCCAAAGATATGCAGATTTATTAATCATATTTTGTAATTGGGTAAATTAAATATTTTCATTTAAATGGAAGCTTCCTAGCTCTACACTGTACCTTTAATATTAAAAACTCAAAATCTAAAACAGAAATTAAATTCTATGACTCATTTTTGCATTGAGTTTTATGCCTCAGCGTACTCTCTACTTATATTTATTCCTAAATATTAATGCAACTAAATATAACCCTCTAATTAAAGGAAAGAAGCAGTCATTTGGATAATTTAAGAAAGAAAGTGAAATTGTAACTTCAATTCATTACAGACAAAAGATTTGTACAATAATACTCTTAGACTTTAATGTGCATGACCTGAGGAACTTATTGAAATGCAGCTTCCTGTTCAGAGGGTTTTAGGTGTCCCCTAGCCTGAAGCCTAGCATTTCTGACAAGCACCCAGGCATGCTACTTCTCCTGGTTTCAGATTCACACTATCAATGGTAAAGTCACAAACTTTTTGTTCTACCTGCATGTTTCTAAAAAAGAAAGGGAGATAAGAAAAATATGATGGTGTATTTTCCATATTTATTTCCTTGTTCTCCACTTTTATCTACATGCATAGATATAGATAACTATTTAAAAATCAACCACGGGGTGCAAGATTTAATACTTTGAAAATATAAAACACGATACACATACAAAATGATGTATGAAGCCTGGCATGAATGTCTAATGCATCATTTATTAATTCATGGACTACAAATTTCATCGTCCTACTACAAACAGGCAACAGGGAAACATCTGTGAGATTGTTTAGGAAATGCAACTTTAAATAAAACTAATAGTCAAAATATTCATCTGTGTTCCATTGAATTGATAACTAATGGGGTAAAAACATTTTTTTAAATTGAAAATGCACTCAGAGTAACTTGTTTTTTCTTGTTGAGCTCAAAAATTAGCATATTTACCTAAAATGCTGACTCAGAACTTAGACAGGCCATTTACTTCACTAAAGAGTTCAAACTATGTTAAAGCTTTTAATATAACTCTAGGGAAAATTCCACTGCTATACAATGAAATTCCATTACGTATGACTTGTTTTTGGCTCCCCAACTGACAATAAAATATATCAAATGGCATTCCCTATTATTATTTTCTGAGGCTTGGCTATTGTACTATTTATGTATTTTCCAAGAGGAGTGTTTTCACTTAAAAGTATTTTTAATTTTGTTCTTCAAGAAGTACTAAAATATGTAAACTTTATTATTATAATTATGTCATACTGTATTAAAAATTATGTATTGGCAATTATTTTGCTTAACAATTTCCATAAATTTTCTGCATTTGTAGTGTTAAAAGGCTACAGAATAACTTAAAAAGAGTTTCATTTTCCCAAAACGTGCAGCATAACCTTCTATGTGAGCTGTAAATTGATGTTTCAGTGGTTGACAGAGAACCACTAACATAGGTCTTACATAAGGAACAATAACGTACACTGCAAGAAAATTCGGGTTCAATATTTTGTTTATATCAAATACCTATCCTAGAGTGGAAATTGAATAAATATATAATTAGCATGGTCTTATTATTTGTAGTACAGTACATCATAAAGTTAACAAACTTATTTCTCTTATAGAAACCTGTTTAATAGATAAACAGAGTGAGAGACATTACCCAGGTGCTTCCCAAGAAATTACTTTTTGGAGGCATAGCTCAGTGGTTAGAACACTGGCCTAGAATGCACAAGGCCCTGGGTTCAATTCCCTATTACTGCCTAAAAGTCAGCAGGGCATGATGGTACACGCATGTAAACCTAGCACTTGAGAGGCTGAGGCGGGACGATTACTGTGAGCTTCAGGCCATCCTGGGATATTCAATGAATTCAAGAGCAGCCTGAACTACAGAGCAGTACCCTATCTCAAAAAGAAGAACTTTTTGCATCTATTATGGGGAGAACTACCATCAAAACTCCTCTCAATTCCATATTGTCCCATTTCTCAGGACTGTGGAGAAGGAGGAGCTATCAATTTCTCTTGGAGACATTTCATCAGTTCAAGAAAAATCCAAGTTTGACTTTTTCTCTAGCCAGTTCTGATTTTATTCTGCTAGTTTGTATGGGTGCTGATCCCAAGAATCTGCCCTAATAATTTGGCACACTAATTTCCTCAAGGAGTCTGCTTGCCAGAGACTCCATTGGCCACAACAGGTATTAATGATGCCCAACCTACCCTCATCTGAAAAATCAAGGGCTCAAAGATTTGGGTTAGCCAGCTTGACCAGGTCTTGGGTTAAGTCCTAATTATTGCAAATCTGTGTTTTTCTTCCATGGGACTTCCGTCCTGATAATTTGCCAAATTCTTAAAGTAGATTGTACCTGCATTTCAGAACATATATGCAACCAAAGGAACTTGAGGACCCTTAACTATTTACTAACACCAATTCTTCCTCTTCTCTCTTTTTCCACATCCACATAAGACCAAAAACTGAGTGTCCTTGGGCATGTGCAAAACTCTTGCAGCTAATTCAGGATGCCATTGTCCCTCAGGTAGGCAGAGATACAAGGAGACTGGGGAAAGGCCAAATGTGCACATAAATCAAAGTAAGGATGAGGTTCACTGCAAAAGGCAGATGCACAGTAACAGCAAGGGAAGTGTCTGGAGCAGAAATAAAGTGAGGCCAAGTGGGAAGCAGGAACAAACAAAACAGAAGCAAGAGATAGCAAAAACAGAAACCTTTCCTTCTAAGTGTCTACAGCTTTCTTATATAAGAGCCCTTAGACATAAGAAGAAGCACTGGTCTCTGTGGGAAAAAAAATACCATGTGTGACATTTTTCACTTTATAATTTATACTGCCTCAGCCCTTGGGGACAGGACAAATCTCCTCCCAAGTCAGGTTCTGTAAGCATGAACAGCTTTGCACATATTATAGTATATTGAGTCAAACCAGACAGCCACCTCAAGCCAAACACCACATATTACCAATACAAAGATCATTTTTAAAGTATTTTTTTTCAAATTACTCTCTGGCCTACTTGTTTGACTATTTCACATCACACGCTTCCTATGCAACAAGAGAAAAATAAGAATTATTTCTTTGGCAATTGTAATAAAACTTGGCCAATTGTGCTAAAGAGAAAAATGTGTTCATTAGGCTATTTGTCATTGTGTTCCAGATAATTTCAATCTGAACAAGTAGAATTAATAAAAGGGAAGGAATTTCCTGGTAGAGTTCTATGAAGCTTGTGTGAAATGTACCTAGTAAATCAGAGCAGAAAATAATTCAGGAGGCAGTAGGCTCTAACACATAGAATCCTAGCTATATACCAAACAGAATTTAATGCCCCACAGACAAAACCAACACTCTCTCCTAGACAATTTTTCATATTGGCAAAATCATAGTCACAAAATGTGTTTCTTAGGAAATGCACTATGTTGTGCAAAAGAAGTAATACTCTGTGTCAAGAAGATTTGCAAAAAAAAAAAAAAAAACATTGCAAAAAAATCAGTGTTGGTGGAATTATAAAGAGCTTTGTGGAGAACCAAAAGGAAAGAGCACCAAAATGATATTACTGTTAGCAGTAGTGGGTGGGGAGAGTTGGCAAAAGAGTTGCAGCCACCCCCACCAAAAAATGTGGACAATCACATCCTGACACCAGTCATAAATCTTGCACACAGAACATGAGGAAGACACAGGAGTGATGAAGGACTGTACTTATCTAGACATCACCAAAAAGTTTCAGTCAGCTAAAAGCTAAACATCAGATGTATCTTACAACTTCTTCTTTCAGGAAGCACAAAAAGTAATGGAAAAGATTTCCAGCTAGGAACTGATTTAGGTAAGCAAAAAGTACTGATTGAAAAAAAAGAAAAGAAAAGAAAAGAAAAGAAAAGAAAAGAATATTTGGGGCAAATAAAAAAAAGTCAGAGCATCTTACAATCTGTAGAAACCAGCACTCTAAGCAAAGCTAAACATATGCCCAAGACAAAAGGAAGACATCTTTCCAGAGGTTCAGAGAAAAACATAGGCATGGTCTGTCATCAGAAACATTAAGTATGTCATTGAGAAAGTATAAGAAGACCAAAATGTGATCACAACAAATAAAAAACAATTTTAAGGAAATATATCAGTGTTCACATGGAAGATGAAAATGGGTTTCTAAAGGTAGGCAATGAGCAACAAAAAGACTTGGTGGCAATGCTGTGAGGTTTATACACAGAAGAGAGGCAGGAAGTGAAGCTGTCTACTTCCTTTCTCCAACATAACAAACGATTGTCTCATATTTTGTCCTGCATCCCTCTTGTTTCTCACGAGGGAGAGATGAGCCTCAGTGCCCAGCCCGCCCTGGCTCTGGCTGTGAAGACCAGATCAAAAGCAGGCACACACGCAACATGAGATTGAATAGGCTGATGCTGAAAGAGAGGGAGTTTCTCTTCATTTTGAATTAGAATCAAATCCAATAGTCATCTTCCCCATCATGTAGTAATCCCACCAACAGAAGAAGCACAGCCCAGGCATGGCCAAAAAGAAAGGGGGAAAAAAAGTCTCCTGACTTCCTCTGATCCCTGAATCTCACAGCTTTGGGAACCAAGGTATTTTTTTTTTCCAATTCCAACTTTAGGTTGGATTTCTTGTTTTTTTAATTAGGAGAATCTTAATTAATACATCGGTTACGAATGTTAGTTTTCAGATTTAAAAGAAGAAAGCAAATATAGGGAGAGAGAAATTAAAATCTAAGCAAAGTTAGGAAATTGGAAAAAATGCACATTTCAAAGGACTTTGAAGCCCAAAGGAGGCCCCACTCCAAAAGACCAAAAGAAGACTCAGATGGCATAAGGGGACCATAAATAGTCATCTTTGAAGAAATATAAAGAAAAGAAGTCTTGCTGGCAGGTGAGAAAAGGGCAAATATGTTTCCATTTTCAAAAATGTGAGAACAGTTCCTTTCTATGGCAGAAAGATTATATGAATTGCTAGCAAAACTTCAGAGTATAAAAGGTTAGTAAACATTTAGGAAGTAAAAAAAAAAAAAACTATCATGAGAGACTAAGATAAGACCCATAAAGTTAAAAATCCTACCCAGATTACATCATTTTCATTTTTACCTACATTTGCCAGGAAGTTATGAGATATATCCATGATGCCCAGTACTATTTGAGGTACATTATTCTAATCAAATGTCATGTTTGATGGTTGTAGTCAGATTAATTTGCCTTGCTAATTAAATAATATCTACTATCCATGGCAGTCTAATATTTCCCACAATACACATGCATCTACTTGTATGAACATATGCACACCCAAACACACCTAATTTGTGCCAACATACACACAAATACAAATGTATGCACACATATAATACATATTGTCATACACATAAATGCATATACAAGCATGGTACATATGAGCATATTTCTATGCACATAAAACACAGATTCTTACATACATATAAGCACATCACAATATATAAAATGCCTAAACACAAGTATCCACAATCACACACATGCATATATGCGCACATGTCAAAACATATGCCAACAATTATTGACTTCTAATAATATAAAGGAAAAAATTGGGATAAGGTGATTCATTCAAATTTTCACAACCACTAGCAGCAAAATAAGAATTTTAATCTAAGATTTTCTTATTCTAAAATGAATATTCCTTGCCAGCAAAGAGTATCTTTATGCAGTCATACACAAAGAATGCTAACTAAAAGGAGAATGGCGAGCTGAGAAAAATTTGAAGTACCTTTGGCCTCTTCAGCATTTCAAAGTTTGAATGCCCACAGAAAAAAACATTAAGACCAAGACTAAAAATAATTCTCAGACCCAGGCCTCACAACAACAAAAGGATCCTAGGAATATTGGGGGGGGGGGGGTGCTATGAGCTCAAGCAATTGACAATAAGAACTTGTTGCTGAAAGAATGAACTCTTGCCCCCACTGCATTAAAAGCAGCACATGCAGTTCAGAAAAGAGGAGGGAATTACCATCTTTGGCCCCATGTGGACTGAATTACCACTCTGGCACTTGCCCCAAGAGCACTGACCATAACAATGAAGAAGTCTTCATCACAGCATGAATGAGAAAAAGATGAAAACTACCTTAGTGAGGAAACCTTACACAGTATACAGATCAAGGAGGGGGAGTCATTAGCTGTTCCTTCTATTGTCCAGAGATCTTCAAAGAGCAGAATGAGAGTTGATGGAAATAAGCTGCCATGAGTCAGAATTCAAAGGAATATGAATATAAGAGGTTTGTGCTGACGTTGATTAAATGCAATGACTAAGGAATGTTCAAAAATTTTTAGCAAGATCGTGTTTGCCTGACACCAAGGAAGTCGGAGTCACCTTGGTCTTAAAAAGAATCCATTGATTGGGTTCCCATACATCAATGCATGTAGATTGGACATCTACTGCCCCAGAGAAGTCCCTTCGATGAAACTATTATACAGTCTCTGTGAGGGGAACTACATCTACTGCAAGAAGTCTGGGGAAAAAAAGAACTAAGCCCTTGATATGGAGGTCCAAGATTTGAAATTAGGGAATCTTAGGAGGGTAGGTGTACCTTGAACCTCAAAGGAGATCTGGAGAGAACTGTTCGCTGCTTATGGAAACGTTTGCGGGGGAGAGCTCGTTGCGGCTCACTGTACAGCTGAGTTTGAAAGCTGCTTGTGACAAAGAATAGCCCGGTATTGTCTCCTCATTGTAGTTCAGCACTAATTTACCTCTGTTCCTGCCTTGTCCAGCATTTTCTTGATAACAGCTTCCTGCATGTTTCTGATCGCGACCTCTTAAAGCACCCTCAGTTACTATGACCTTGGCTGTCATCATTATTTCTCCCATTCTCCTGCTTCCTTTTTCTTTCTTTTTTTCTTTTATTGAGGGCAAGGATTCTTGTGATCATCATATGGGCCCCAGCACAATCCAGGAGAACCTCCCTACTTCAGAGTCTTAATTTTATCTCATCTGCAATGTCTTCCTGCCTCATAGCGTGCTTGTAGGTTCCAGGACTTAGAAGGCAAACATCTACAAGAATGGGAAAGATAGGGCTAATCCAGCTCCTGCTGATTTCCTGAGCTCATAGCGCAAGACATCAATAATAAAAAAAAAAGGTTCCAGTAGTTTCTCTTGCTGCTGCTTCTTCTTCCTCTTCCTCCTCCTCCTCCCCCTCTTCTCCGTCTCCTTCTTCTTTTTCTTCTTCTTCTTCTTGTCCTCCTCCTGTTTTTCTTGTCCTTGTTCTTCTCTTTCTCCTCCTCCTCCTTCTCCTTCTTCTCTTCTTTTCTCCTTCTCCTTCTTCTTCTTCTTCTTCTTCGTCTTCTCCTTCTTTTCTTCTTGGGCTTCTCTTCTTATTCTCTTCTTCTCTTCTTCCTCTCCTCCTACTCCCTCACTTCCTCTTTTTTCACTTCCTCCTCTTGTCCACCCAGGCCATCTCCCTCCCCTTGTACTTCTTACCTGTGTCAAAACTTAAGAGGACAGAGATTCAAAATTTTTAATGAAATTCCCATAAGAGTTTATTCATTAGCCTTTGGAAAAGAGAAAGTTTCAGGGTATTTTTAAGCAAAGACATAGATCTGGCTCCCTCCATGCAGAACAGGGATACACAAAACCAAGGGGTTTACTTTAGAAAGATCCTCTGTCTCAGTGTGGATGTACACACATCTTATAGACAAACCATCATCTTTGCCTTACTTAGTTTTGGAAACACAATTTTAATTTTAATCAAAATTGAAATTGTCATTTGACAAGGAATCAAATGAGTCAGGCCTTCATAGGAGCATTTCTCCCAGATTCTCTATGCCAGTGCTTAATAAGTTAATTACAGAAATAGAAATAAAGTGGCCTTACTTAAAGCTTGATTTTTCTAAAGTGGGTCACAAAAACTCAACGGAAGCAATTTTTATTTGGTACATTTTCCATCAACACCTGCCTCTTTGACAAGAGTTCAACTTTCCATTTCTGCCAAAACCATGCAGTAGTCAATCCCAGGTTTCACTCATTTTGTGATGATAACAGAAAGCCAGACAATAATTCTTATTCTCTTCTCTGGCCCAATTGCTCATTCAAAATTGGAGATATTATATTTCACGCTTAGTCAGTTGAACCAAATTCTGAAAAGTGGCAAGCACTTTGGCCACCAAAGGAAATACAAAGCAAAGACCTGTGAGGATTTTACTTTGTGTTTATTTGCATAAGAACGAAAAAGTGCTACATGTTTTCCAACTAGCAAAGATTAGTCATTAATTCCTTATCTGGAGACATCCCAGATAACTGGGTACCATGAACTATGGGGAATAAATGCTTACCATAGGTGCCTAGAAATGCCCTCTCTACAAATTAAACATGACATCATTCTTATTACTGTATCATGTACAAACACTGAACAGTATTTGCACCATTGATACCTTATTCTACTGAACTAACGTATTTTTTTAAATTTTATAGTAAAAAGTGGATGTTGTTAATTTTCAACTTTAACAGTCCTAACCAGGGAAAATCAACCAACACAAATAAAAGGATTAAATCTGTTAGAGACATATTCTAGAACCTCTGATAATACATAATTATGTGTTGATTACAAGTCTTCTTTATGGAGATATATGTAAAAGTAGTTTTTTTTTTCTAACGTAGACACAGAACTATGATTGTTTGTCTGTTTGTTTTGGAGACAGATCTAGATCTATAGTCCAGGCTGTTCCTGAACTCAATACGTAGCCCAGGCTGACCTTGAACTCACAGCGATCCCCCTGCCTCAGCCTCCAAAGTGCTGAATTTACAGGCATGTTCCACCATGCCAAGCTTATGTGATGCTGAGGAAGAAACCTAGGTACTCGTGCTTTGTAGGCAAACACTTTAACGGCTGAGCTATGGCCCCAGAACCAATAAAAAAGTATCAACTAGAGCGAATTTTATCTAAATATAACATTGAAAATGCAAAAAAAAAAAAAAAGTATTTGTCATGCTAGAGTTAAAAACGTACAGCCTTCACTCTCAATTGTCCCTAACTGGCTCTCCTATGGCATTTTTTTTATGAATGAACTTATCTACATATTCCCTTCTGAAACTTAGAAGTGAGTAAAGCCTTGCTCATCACCTCAGTGGCAGAAAGTCCATTGGAATGAGTTTCCTTCCTCCTGGACTCTGGGTGTCGTGAAGCGCCACTGCAGAGGGAGGGCCAATCTTATTCACTATTCTTTTAACTCAACTTTACCAATGGAATACTCTGGTAAGGGCCTGAAACACTCAGAAAACTCATACATTTTGATAACTTTTCACACTTTGAGAATAAAAGTCACACTTCTTTATCCCTTTTTATTTATAAACAGAAAAGTATACACAGCTTGAAAAATTAAAGGGTTCCACAACCACATACTACACTACTAGATCTAATACCACGATGTTACCTTCAGCAAATGACTTAGCTATGAATCTTAGTAGCCCAAAGTACAATGTGGAAAAAACAATACTTCTTATACCTAAACAACACTTTTTATACCTAAATGAGATGACATTATATTCTCCACTGAGTGAAGCCAGCACGTGAGTATGAGTGGATCTCATGGAAGAATCTGGCATGTGTTGACCTTGGTTGTCAATCTTAATTTTAATATTCCTGTCCGTGAAATAAGAAATTATTGATACTTACTCTACATGGTTTTATGAGAGTTGAATATATCTGGAACACAGAAAATTTATTAGTATCATTTAGTTGCCAGTTGCTAGTGTCTAAATCTCAAGTAAAAGTAGTTTAAGCACTAAAGGAAATTTTAACTAGAAAATTTTAAAAGTACCGTTAGGCACAGCTACTTCTAAGAGCTACAACAGTTAAGTTTATGTCTTACCATCTTTTGACTTTACGTGTTTTTTTCTGTACCCTACAGAGAGAGTGTTTTCCCAAAATATTCTGGAGAAAAGTTCAAAGGAAGAATCTGATTGGTTTGTTTGGATTATTTGCCCATTCCTGAGCTAATTGCTAAGCCAGGGGAAAAACGTCACTCACTGATTTCTTCATCATGACCACACTTTGAGTTTGTTCTATATTCAAAATAAACAGCCTCTCATAATAAAAGGCATTACATCGTACCAAAGAAAGAAAGGACAATGGACAGAAGAAAAAAAAATCTGCAACAATAAGCAATAAGAGATATGTTTATTGTGGGTCTCATTATTTAGATAGCTAGTGCATTATTCTGGGTTCTCAAAGAAGCAGATCCAATAATATCTATACCTATAGAAAAAGGCACATCATAAGCAATGGATTTATGTGGTTATGAGAGAAGACACGTTTCCAGGTCTTCAGAGTGATCTGGCAAGCCTAAAATCCAGGAGAGACAAACTATAGCTGAAGTCTCGAGACTCAGACAAAGCCAATGTTTTGTCTTAAATTCAAAGGCAGGAAATTTTGAAGTTTTCATTCAAAGATAGCCAAGTGGGATGATTGTCTTACTTAGGGAAGGGCCAGGGTTTTTATTTTACTCAGATATTCAAGTGATTGATTACATCTTGCCCACATTAATAATTACCATCTAGTCTATTGGCACAGACCTGTAATCTCTACACTCTGAGAGGCTGAGGCAGGAAGAGCTGAGGTTTGAGCTCAGCCTGGGTAACTGAGCAGTTTAGCAAGACCCTGGCCCCAAACCAAACTTGAGACAAAATATTATGGACCAGTATGAAGGCCCTGGGCTGGATCTCTAGAATATAACGAAACAAAACAAATTATGTATATATATATATATATATATATATATATATATATATATATATATATAATAAATTATACATAATATATAAATATTATATAAATATATAATTTATATATTTTTGCATATAAATTATAACCCCACCACAGAGAGGACAATTTATCTGTTTCACTTAATGTGACAATTTGCATGTTAATGTCATCCAAATTCACCATCACAGAAATTTCCAGAGCAATATTTAACCTAGAATCTGAACACCCAATAACCCAGTTAACATCTAAAATAAACTGTCACCAATAAAAAAATAGTAGGAACCTGGAATAAAAAAAATATTTGATTTCTTTAACACTGAGAAGTTCCACACAGGAAAAGGATTTTCTGGCATTTATGACTTGAAGGAGCCCCACATAAATTATTACTATTACTCCTCTGAGGCCACCTCTTTAGAGATTTGGCTCAATATGCTAGTGTTAAATGAATGCAGAGATAACCACCAAAGCTCTCTCCAGACAGTCTCGGCAAGCATCTAAACTTTCAAAATGGTCAAGTGAGAACCTGAATTAAGCAAAAGTTATCCTGATGAAAAAAATATATAGCACAGAATCTAGAAAGAAAACAATCAAATGGTGTGACCACGACACACACACACACACTCACACACACACACACACACACACACACACACACACAAACACACACACACGGGTCAATATAGTTCCTCATCATCCATAAAGAAAGACATACTCTCAATAACATGACAGAAGGAAATTGGGATAAAATGTTAAGATATTTTTTTCTCAAGATTAAGTCAATTTGTCAGTTCCATGAGAACATTTTAGACTACCATCAAACTGAGACAGTGATTGACTCTTTAATATAAAAATAGAAACCATATGTGTGTAACTCTCGGGTTCAAGAGTCTGCAGCAGAGGTTTGAAACACCATCTTTCAACACACATTTGGTGTACAAACCACCTACTTAATACCTTCCAAAATAGTTTGTTGATGGAAATGATTTCAGTTCTATATGTAAGAGAGGTTTCTTATTTAGTTTAAGCAGTGACAAATGTCTTCAAAACTGGCATTCATACAGAGGGGTTCCCTCTTAAATAAATGGTGTGAATGAGGCCCATGTTCCTCCGCCATGCTACTAATAACATTTTTAGGTGAAAAACTCTTTGTTGTCAGAAGGCACACTGTGTAGATTATGGGATGATCAGTGATTTCTCTGACCTCGACTTACTAGTAACTACCCACTTATAACTACAACAACAACGTCTCCAAACATTGTAAAATTTTCCTGATCAAAACCCCAGATTCAGAGTTACTGATTTAGACAAATTGTAAGCTTTCATGATTAAAAATAAAGTTACAAAAATCTTGCCTGCAACTTTTTGGTGTCCATTATTTCTACTTTATGAACTTTTACCAATATGCTTGAACAGGTAGATTGCAAGAGCTTTACTAATAGAATATTTTGAAGGTCATCTCAAGAAAAAAAAGTCTAACTGCACCAAATGTCTCTTTAACTTTTACTTCTGGATGTAAACAGTCAGAAATTGCCACAGAAAAGAAAACAATTTTGAGTTTAGAACCTTTAGATTGGATGGTTCATTTAGTGTACTTCCTCGTACCCCCCCCCCCAATGTAGTACAAAGATACAGATATTTTTAGGAAAACCTATTTCTGAACAACACAGTCTCTAAAACTTGCAGGAAATATAATTCAAGTACTCTGTTGCCATCTTTGCATTTGGGGAATTTGACACTGAAGAAGGTATAAGAGGTTGTTGTACAACTTACCATTGAATAATTTTCAGTCAGAGTAGTTTGTCTTGCAACTACTGATAAGGTGTTATTCCCCTGAGATTACTTACCATAAAAAGTCAGTAAGTCTGTCCATCTGGCATATCAGTTCAGGAAATGAGTATCAATTTCATCATTGAAGAATAAAATCAAAACTTGCAATCCATTATTAAAAAGATTTGTTGAACATCTTTTCATGTATTTATTGGCCATTTGGATTTTATCAGAGAACTGCCTATTCATTTCTTTTGCCCATTTTTCAATTGGATCTTTGATTTTGAGGGGCTTACTTTTCTTCAGTTCTCTGTACATGTCATGTACCTCCTATCGGAGGTATTGATGCTCAATATTTTTTCCCCGTCTGTCAGTTCTCTTTTTACACTGTTGACAATTTCCTTTGCCATGCAGAAACTTTTTAATATGACATAATCCCGCTTATTAATTCTGGGGGTTATTTTTTGTTTTGTTTTTGGTGTCATATTAAGAAAGTCATTGCCTACACTTTTGTCTTTTAGATATTTGACTAATTTGTCTAGTAGGAGGTTCAGTGTTTCAATTTTAATATCTAGGTCTTTGATCCACTTTGATTTAATTTTGGTGCATGGTGACAGGTATGTGTCTTTATTCATTCTTCTGCATGTGGATGTCCAATTTTCCCCTCACCTTTTGTGGAAGAGGCTATCGTTTTTCCAGTGTGTACTTTCGGTGCCTTTATTGAGGATTAGGTAGCTGAGGGTATCTGAGTTTGTCTCTGCATCCTCACTTCTGTTCCACTGGTCTACCTGTCTGTTTTTGTGCCATTAACAGGTAGTTTTATAACTGTTGCTTTATAGTATAACTTGATGTCTGAAATTGTAATGCCTCCTGTCTTAGTCTTGTAACTCAAGATTGCTTTGACTATTGTAGGTCTCCTTTGGTTCCATATGAATTTAAGGATTTTTTAAAGTTCTGTGAAAAATATTGGTATTTTGATAGGAATTACATTGAATTTGAAAATCCATTTTGGCAGTACAATCATTTTGACTATATTTATTCTGCCTATCCAAGAACAGGGGATACCTTTCCATTTTCTGATCTTGTCTACAACTTCGTCTTCGGTGTAATATACTTTTCTTTTTATAAGTCCTTCTCTTCCTTGGTACACTCAGGCATTAGAGAAATGCAAACCAAAACATTACCAAGATACCCTCTAACTCCGGATAAATTGGTGTATATCAAGAACAGAAGCAGCAATAAGTGCTGGTTTGGCTGTGGGGGAAAAAGAGCCCCCCTGCACTCCTGGTGGGAATGTAAACCGGGACAGTCACTATGGAAAGCAGTATGGAAGTTTCTCAAAAAACTGGAAGTAAATATCTCCTTTGATCCAACAATACTTCTTTGGGGAAATTTCCAAAAAAAAGTTTTTAAAAAACCCACATAACAGAGATACATATATGCCCATCCCATAGCAGCACAACTAACAATAGCTAAAATGTGGAAGACACCAAAATATTTATCACCAGAGGAGTGGATACATAAATTGTTGTATTTATACACAATGGACTCCTACTCATCTATAAAAACACAGTAAATGGATGCAACTTGAGACCATCGTGCTTAGTGAAGTGAGCTAGGAGCAGAGGGTTAAATATCGAATGGTTTCTCTAATGTGAGAAACCCAGATCACAATTATTTCATAGAACTTATTGTGGGAAATAATGGGAACTGAAGGGGATAGGGAAAGGGGAAGGATTGGTAATTTTGCCATGGTATGTATATGCAAAAAATACTCAAGATTGATGTGAATTTTATATATTGCATTTATACATATCAATAAAAGGGGGAAAAGATTTGTTACATTGACTTATATTTATTGATATAAAATAACATCCAAGAAGACTGCCTACCCCGCCCCAAGTTCCTGAGTTATTATGAGTGTATCATTTGTTCATTTTTTTTAAATCATGTGTATATAGGAGGGGACATTGATATGGAAGAACACACACAAACTAACCTTGGGAAAGGGAGTAGAAATATGGGAGAAAATGAAACCATTTTGTGAAAGTTTAAATTTCTTTAAAGTGAGGATTCAGAATTTCTCCATATGTATTTTCTGCATATACATAATACATGTAAAGCCTACTCTTCTTTTTCTTCTATATTATGGTAAATAAGTCTGCAACAATCTCGTACATAAAAAACTTTTAGATTTTTTTTAATGTAGTTGGTTATAACAGCTTTTTAAAATGTGCTTCTGATGTGTAGATTAATAACACATGAATTTATGCAGAATATTAGAGAAATATTCTGAAAAACGTTCATAAGGAGTATCTCTGGTTGAGCCATGCATATACATTATTGTTATTTTGCTTGTCGGCATTTTATTGTTGATGAATATGAATTTCTTTCAGAATGAGGGAGTAAAAATAACGGGAAAGGCTTTGGAGAACAGAGGGTGGAATAGAAAGGATTGACTTCCCGGAACACTGACGATTGTGTTAGAAAACGCTGTGTGAATAAGCGGCCTTAAAATGTGTAAGATCAGATTTGAAACGTGTCTCAGAGATACTGGTCCCGAGGAGCGGAGGAACCGAGTCACTCCTTCACAGGAATTTCTTTGTAAAGAAGGAGAAAGAGTTCCAGGAGACAAAACCAGATCCGTGGAAAATGACTCCTGGGGATTTAGTCTCTTCTGGGTAGAGGTTTTAGTTCAGTTCAAGTTTGTCTTTTTTTAATGAATATGGTCTCACGTGATTAGAAAGATATTTCATATGGGATTAAATCCAAGAGTTTGTTTCCCATTTGAATAAACTTTCTAAAACCGAATGCCACCCTTTTCCTTACTATGAATATCCTGAGCTGTAAATAAGCAAAAATAGGGTGGGGAGTGTATACGTTTATGTGTGTGTGTGCACTACCAAGGCCTGCTTTAAAAAATAAACAGCGTCGTTGGGATGTAACCACAGTCTTTGACATTAAACTCCCAACTTGTTTATTCTCCCAGCGTGTGACTGCAGTACTCACAGTTTGGTCCTTTCCTTCCTACCCTTCCCCCAGACCTGGCAAACTGTACAGAGAGCTATGAATGTTTCCTGAATTTTAATTTTCTTTCTGAAGTATCATAATTGTATGTATTTATGTGATACAGCATGATAATTCACTATATGTATACTATGTGTAATAACCAAACCAGGGTAATTAGCATGTCTAGATCTCTTTTTTCTTCCGTCTCTCTCTTATTTTGCTTTCTACTTTTTAATACTTTGGTTTGCTCATATTAAGAAACCCATGCAATATTTAACCTTCTGTATCTGGCTCATGTTGCAAAACATGACTTCTGATTTTAGAATCTTCAAACTCCTTGTTTTCAGTTCATCATTAATGTGCATAATACATTGTTGCGAACTGTAGTCATCTTACACTGTGTGGAACACTAGAATGTATTCTACTGTAATTTGGTACCTGTTATCTAACCTTCCTGTATCTCCCCTCCCTTCTATTCTTGTTAGACTCTCCTGGTCATTATTTAGTCTCCTGTTCATTGAGAAGAATGCATTAAGAAAGCACTAAGAATATGTCGTAGTCTTTAGCCATCTGTGCTCAACTCATCCACTTCACATAATGTTCTCCCGTTTTAGCCCTTGGATGCAGGAGTTCCTTTCTTACGGCCTAATAATATTCCATTGATAGGTTGCCGCATTTTCCATTCATCTGCTAGTGGATAGCTATCTTCCAAATGTGGTCTTTGGTACATAGTGATGCAATAGACTCAGGAGTGCAGAAATCTTTTTGATGAACAGAATTCACTTTCTTTCAACACATAGCCAGAGGTGAGAGAGAAGACGCATACGGGGGTTCACCTCATAGATCATCTCTGATGATGTTTGTTTTATTTGCTATGCAAATGTTTCTTAGTTTCATTTTATGCCACTGGTCTATCTTTTGTTGCCTATGATTTTGGTATCTTAACTAAAAATCATGATCTTCATGAATGGATTGAAATGTTTGCCCTGTGTGTGTGTGTGTGTGCTTTTTAGTAGTTTCAGGCTTCCATGTCTTTAACCTATTTTGAGTTACTTTTTTTTACATGGTGAGAGATGGAAGTTCAATTTCATTCTTTAATGGTTTTTAAAACTGTCTATAATATGTGAGCCCTCAAATTCTGTAATAGAAGTTTTAAAATACAATTAATGGCTTTATAACAGGAACTTACTGTGTATTATTTCTTTTTTTAATTGTCATTTTTTCTAAACACCCCTAGTTACAAGATTTAAATGTAAAGCAATTTACTTCATGAAGTATAGAGGGTAATAAGGATATTAGCAAAATATATTTTGATCATGGGCTCTGTCTTACAGAAACACAGATAGAAAACAAAGATGTTTCCTCTTTGGTAACCCCAATGAAAGATGTTAAATTCTAAAGTGAGTGGTTGGATAACTGACAGAAGTTTCTAACTAAGTGATCTGGTGTGAGATGTAAGGGTCCAAACTCCTTGAGACAAATATGGAAAGCTTTAGAACAGTGAATGGGGGTGGATTTGTGAAGAGATATTTTGGAGAGAGATGCTCCCATCCACCATGAGAGTAGCTTCTGAGAAATTTCCTGTCCAAACTCAAGCTTAGGGAGCAAGGCCTCAGTAGGACTTGCAGAGGGCTCCATGTGGGAAGCTGGGAAGCCCTGACTCTAGATAAGCCTCAGGACCTACAGGTGAGATGTCTAAGGACCAAAACGTGCTGCTGTTGTGCTAACATTTACCCGAACTTCTTGAGTGTTCTCAAGGTAAAGAATAAGCAAATGTGTTCTGGGAAAAGACACAGGCCATGCTAGCAAGACATCCTGGGAAGATTTTAAATGAAATTCTGTCAAAGAAGGCTTCAACTAACAATAACAGACCTCTCTTGAATTTCAACATGGAGTAAATCATGCTACATCTGGAATCTGAGGTTGAGATCTAAAACTGCAGTTGAAGAAAAGAGTTGTATTGTTGGAATCATGGTTGTTTAGATGCTCCAGTAGGAAAGTCATGGAAAATCCATCAAATTATCTAGGAAACAGAGTTTTTTCATGTTCAGACCCATTGAACATCAAGCAATTTCACAGGAAGAAATATTATGCTCTCTCATGACTTTACTTCTGCCTGTCAACATTCGAAGTATCAGGAACATAAGCTCATGGGTTGATGAAGAAGTAGGAATGGCAGGAATGAAAATCTAACTACTCTACTTCTCAAGAGACAGACTACTTGTGTCCAGTGACGTCCTAGCTTGTGGAAGGAGAATTAAATCTTATCTTTGAATAAGAATGTGAAAGTTGATGTTTAAATTATTAAGTTAGGATGATATTTAGGGGATTAAAGTGTACAGATAGCTCTGCTACCTAAATTACTGAGTAGAATATTCAGGAGACTAAAATTCTTTAAGCAAGAGAGGAAAGAAGAATTTCCATACCTGTGGCATTTTGAACATACATGGGAATAAAACCTTCCATTTTTATTGTATCCTAAATGATTTCTCATTCAGAAGACTGGGGTTGATAATTTTCAGAATAAGGGATTGTTGTTAGGTTCTTCATAGCAGGGTTCAAAACAGAACACTGTTCTATTCTATAGGACATTTTCCAATTGACAGAGTAATTAAGATCATGATGAGATGCAAAAATCAAATTAAAAAAGGAACAACTCAAGGAACTCAAGCTGTTCAGGTTAGAGAAAACTTAAACCAGAAGCAATAGCTCCCTTAACTTCTGTAATTATATTCTCCGAAGAACAAATCAGAAAAAAGAATCCCATTTTTCTTAAAGCTGGACAAGAATGAGTGGACAAATATTAGTGCAAAATAAGATCTAATAGTGAAATTTCTTAAACAAATGTTTTTAGTTGTTCGGTATCACCATGCATTTCTCATTATTGTTTCTTCAAGCTGAGGCTGAATGACATTTGTCACAGTTCTTACAGATGATTCATTAATCATTTGGCTCTAGGCTAAACTGCCAAAGATCAATTTGTTATCAACCCGGTTGCCAAATGACCCACCTACCTGAATGGCTGTTTCACTGAAAACCAGTTCACCCAGCATCGATATGCCACGTTAACTTATTGGCTTTAACAATTTCACTTTAGTTGACAAGATTTTGCTTTGCATTCCCAAAACAAAACTTTAAGAACATTCTATTGATCAGTGGAGTCTGAGAAAGAGAAGACTGAGAAACAGAGACAGTATGTTCTTAATTACATTCTTAAATATAATCTTGGATTTAGTTAATCATCTTTAAAAGTACTTGTTCTTCAGACCTACCTCCTCTGACCTCTCTCTTTCTGTCTTTCAGCCTCTGAGTGCAGCACCTAATATTGGAGCATTTTATTTGATATAGCAGTATTAAAAATAACACCCTTTATTAAGTTCTGTTTTGGACCCAATTGAGAAAGAAAGATTCAGAAGCCAGTAGAGTCGAGACCAGATTCTCACCCTGATTTCTGTCTGTCTGTAGGAAATAAACTATGGTACATCTTCCTGCTAAAAGCAGCCACAGGCAAGACATCCACAGCACTTTTCCTTCACCCACAAAATTATAAACATGTCAATTTTTAGCATCCTTAAAGTGTTATCACAAGCAAAAACAGGACTCCAGAACCCAGAGACCAAGAATTCAGTAATACTGCCATTTCAGTGGTACATGTTCATAACATGTCATCGGGTTAAGTCAGTGGTTTATAGCCCAGGACTTCTTTTTAAAAAAATTGTGCAAAAAAATTAATCATAAGGTGACTTCTATCATTACATGCAATCTTCAGTGGCTGCCAAATTCCCTCAAGGTAAAAGCCAAAGTCCTTACAAAGGTCAACAGAGACAACACTTCTCTGAAGTCACCTTCACATGTTCTCCTCATTTGGAGACTGCTAGAGCCACCTTGGCCTCTACATTTCCTTCAGATACACTTTTCTCTCACATAACCTAAGGTCTTTAATCTTGATTACTGTGAGTAAGTACACCCGTGCCCTTCTGCATGTGTGTGCATGTGCTTGATATACACATGATATGCATGTATCTGTATATATTAATATTCATCTCATTCAATTGAAATTTTTACATTACAAATATAATCCTTTGTAAAAAGAAAAAGAAACCGAATGCTAGAAGCCATATTTTTAGGACATCGAGTACCTCAGTACCATGTAAGGTGCAAAGTTGGGTAAATAAATGAGTGAATAAGTGGATGAATGAAATAGAATAGTTTTGAACCACTAGTTAGAAACACCTTAACTAAGGCCCTGATGGAAGATAAGATTTTCATCTGAATAGTGCAAAACAGAGTTTTACAGGTCCTCATCTTTAACCAAGGTGCTCAAAGTCACTCATGGCTTTGAGACAATTTTAACCTGGATGCCTGGTCAACCACATCCTCTTGGTCTATCATATTGCTGTCTGGTACTACCATCTTTTAAATAACTGATCCATCACAACTTCCTTAATTTTGTTATTGTGAAGCTTACAACATTGTAGAGAGTTTGCAAAAAAAAAAAAAAAAAAAGACAAGATCTCTACACTTTTATGTCATTTATCTTAATGTTGTTGCTGTGATAAGGCCGTCACCATACTTGGGGATCTCTTGGTCTGACTACTTCTCTCTTTTGAACCATAATGAATAGCAATATATCACATGTTCTCTTCAACTGTGTATCACAAGAGCTTTCCATTTTCACTTCACTTCTATTAGACAGCTCATGCCTACCAATGAGTCACTGGGGTCCTCCCAGTTAATCTTGATTCTTACCATGAAAAAATGGCACACTTTTCAATAGAAATACTGAAAATAAAACACTGGAAATGAAATCAATATATCAATAATTAAATTAACAAGCACCATCTGTTGATAACTGGACAAGTCAGTTCTCTCTCTGTCATACATAGTTCAACTTCAGGTGACAGGGTAAAGATGAGCCGTTGACTCACTCTGCTTATTTTGTGGCTATAAAATATGTATACATTAAAAAGACTATGTAAATATTTATGTATGTGCATACACTTTCCACATTTGTCTGTATGTACACATATGTAGATATATAATTACACACATGTGTATAGTACAGCAACAAAGAAAATCTTCCTAGATGGCATTTCTTGCTCTTTTTGCAAGATTTATAGGCCTTTAACCTTTTCTTCCTTCAATATTCATTTGTAATCTTTAATCTCTTATGTAGATAAAAAAATTCTCACCTCTAAGTCTAATTTTTAAGTAACTTTTCTCTATTCATCTATTTGTAATTCATTTGTTGTCTTTTTACATGTTCTCAGTATGCCTCTCAGAAGTGAGTTATTCAAAACTCTGTCAGAGATTTTAAAAATACAAGGAAAAGTTCTGATATCTACCACTTTTCACAACTAGTTAAGAACAAATTAGAGTATGTCCAAATAAATTTTATCTACAATTATTGCTTTCCTATATTTCAGTGGAGTCAGAGAAAATTGGCACTGGCATCTTACATTAAGTCTAAATCCACCCTTCATCTTACACAGACGCCAATGAGGCTCAGTTAAATGTTGTAAGTTCCCTGAGACCACAGAGAAGATGTATAGAAAGCCAAAATGAAAAGCCAGATATTCTAGATATGCAATATTTTTCCAGTCTTCCATGTTGACTTCCCTAGTAATGGCACAATTCTACCAATTCAGACCCTTCTCAGATTTGTGTTCTAGAAACAAAATAGTATTAGCGTTCTCTTGTGGTTCAGGTAGGGTTGAGGATAAACATGACAAGACCCCTGCTAGGTGGGGCCAAATTCAAAGGTTTCAGGCTGTTGTTGCTCTATTATTCTTAAGATGAAAAATGATTTGGTTGAGCTAAATACTATAAAATGTAATTATAGTCCTTGGGAACAACTCAGCAGAACTGGAGCTATATTTTGCCATCTTAGCTTACCAGAGCCCTGGAAGGTGCCCAAGAAGAGATTGTGTAACAAGTGGCAAGCATCCTGTCCTTCAGCATCCAACTCTCAGGCCCCAGAAAATGTGACCAATTGGGATTCGTTAGTAATGGGTGTTGACCGTCGAAGACGAACTGATGATCAGCGGGTATTTGCTGCAGCCGGGTACTAGTTGCCGACTGGGCATGTACCAGTAAATGCTTCTGACTCTCTCTCTGGAGTGTGTATACTTCTGTTTTAGGGAGATAAAACTACTACTCGGAGTAACTAGCTTTTCCAATTTAATCTGACTCTGACTTCTTGTCATCTCGTTTTTGGTTTATAAACTGCTCGGGAAGGATTTTTTTTTTCTTGCTGGCTCCTGGCTGAATTTGAAACTGAAATTACGGAAATACCTCAAGAGTGGTTATTTCTATCCACAGTGAAATGAGAAATTTGGAGATGTTTATCTAAACACTAAATTGTTTCAGCATTTACCTTTCGTTATTAATAAAACCATCATATGTCCTTCTCATGGAAAAATCTTTCCTTAACTTTGTCCTTGAGAAATCGTGGTTCTTTTCCTTTGTGTGTCCTTCTGAACTCTTCCTGAGGTGAGTCACAGTCATTGAAGTATGTCAGATGCACGTGTTACACGCTAGGGTGTTTCATTCCTGAATGAGCCACTAGATCCGCGGACATGTGATCAATCTGGAACTGAGTCCCCTCGTGCTAAAGATCCCGATGGATGGTCGACTGGGCCCAGCACCTCCTCCAAACTGCTGTTCGTATTTAGACAAAACCATTAAGAAGAAAGATGGGGAGATTTATTATAATCTAGGTTTGGTCTCTATGTCCACCTAGACTCCACTTCTTACAAAAACTTCTTTTCATTTGAAATGGTAGCTGATAGATACAGAAAGAGAGGAGTCTAGATTTCTTTCCCTAATATCTAAGGCTCCAAAATAGATTTTAAGAAGCATTTAGCATTTAACTGAAATGTTTTTTCAATCATTTTAATCACTTTAAGTTAGAATCTAAGCAGCTGAGAAAAAGAATTATGAATTATATAGCTAATATGGGGTTATTTGGCATTCTACCAAATTATTCACTACCCTCTCATAAAGCAAGATTGTGTCATTTCCTGAGTGGGTGTAGACGGCTGGAAGGAGTTTCACTGTCAATTCCATCCTCTATTGAATATCTTTTACCCCTCAGTTACATGTTCATAATCTATCTGTCCTTATAAATCTCACCGTATACTCTAGTACCAAGAAGACTTATCGTCTCACACAGATCTATCAAAAATTTCCCTGTTGCTTTATTTTTTAATAGACCCCCTCATTAAAATACTGAGCATTTGCTAAAATTTAGCAACACATTTTATTTTACATAGAAATTACTGTTAGGATAACTGTATTCGGATGTGAGTCCCAAATCTCTAATGTGAATTCACAGCCCGGTTGAAACCTTCACATCCATCCATTTCTTCCCTCACTACTTCCTGTAGCAGGCACAGACTCTCACAATTGTCCAACTTAAGTGGACCTTAGAGATTCATCACTGATTCTGATTCTTCCCTTCATAGAAAAGGCAAACTAAAGCCCCCAGAGTTGAAAAGATGTTTATACTATGAGTCAATCAGCTAATGATAGGCCCGAGACAAATACCCAAGATTATAAACTACTGAGTTTTTGTTCTTACACATTTTTTATCCTCTTGGCTTTGACTTTGACTTTGTTCACTCTCATGTGAACATTCCCAGCTCTTTCATCCGTTGCCTTGTTTTTTGGTGCTATCCACCCAGCAAAGCACCAATTGTGGTCAGTTTAATGTCTAATATGGTGACTGTTTTTAGAGAAAATCACCCAACTAGGCAGTTATGGCTACATTAATTTCAGGACCTCTCCCTTTTCTGGAACATAATTCTGCCAAGATGTCATTCCATATTTCCACAGTTCCACAAGTGCTGGCTTTCCACAATAACACTCATGTTCAGTGCAGCAGCAATTCCATATTCTCTTCACTCTGACCACTCAAACTCTGGCCTCCCAGGTGTTATGGTTTGGATCTGTAATGTCCCCAAAGCCTCGTGTGTTTAGATTTTATGGCTTTCATATGCTGCTAGGAGGGGTCATGGTCAGGAGGGATATGTTATAGGTGTGTGGCGAAGGACAGGCAGCATGTGGCAGATTAGATTACAGGTGCGTGGCCTGGAAAGACATAAACTCTTACCCCGGCTTCTTCTGGAGCCCCTGATTCTCCCTCTTTTGGATCCTCTGAGCAGCTGTTCTCTACGACCCTTCCTGACATTTTCAACCTCCCAGAGTAGACTGTGACCTTCTGAAACTGTGAGATAAAATAAAACTTCCCTCCTTTAAGTTGTGGGTGTTGGGTACTGTGGTGAAACAACAAATGAGTAACTAAAACACGGGAAACTTCCGCCTTATTTCCCAAAAGAAGTACCAGTGATAAAACCTTTTGCCATCAAACCTGCAAACCTATTCATCTGCTCTACTTCTTAATACGAGATACATCCTACCAAAATGAATGAACTAGTTCTTATTAAAGCTTAATAGCCCTGTTCTCGCTGTGGATCACATTGGCTCCAGCACACCCAAGGCATTTGTGATAAAGCATTTTCGTTCCCCAAATCCTCCTCATTACTGCCGCCACCGTCTTCTTTCTGAAATTGATTGAACATACTCAAGCAACTTTATTTGTCTAACAGCTCTTAATTTTTCTTTTGGCTCCTTTTCTTTCGTTACATCTCTACATTTCTGGGAAGCTTGTCCTGGGTAATTAATTTTACCCATTCCCTGAGCCATGCTACCAAGTCCCAAGGTTTTTACTGCACAATTTTATGCTGACGGCTCCCAAATCCGTATTCCTACTGCAGTGCCTGCCTGGGGCTTTCCTCTTCCCCATTCTCCTTCTTCGTACTTCTCAGACTCAGAGAGATCCCAAAATCAACACGTCTCAAACTAAATGCATGATTTTTTCCTCAAAAACGTCTTCCTTCTCCTTTGCTCCTTGTCCCAGCAAATTACGTCACAATCCACCTATGAATTATCTTTAACCACAAGACACAGACGATGCTATAAACTATTTATCAGAGCATTACTATTTATCATAGCATTTGGTTCTGGAACTGCTCCTTAGTCAGTGGAAAATCTTGAGCGAATTGCTTAAGATACCTAACCCGCAGTGTCACCTCTTATAAAAGAGGACACTAAGAGTGACTATTGAGGACTAAATGAGTTCATGGAGATAAGCAATCTAGTGTATAGGAAGCACTCAGCATTTTTTAGTTATTACCATGAATGCTATGGTTGTTAGTATTGTTATTACCATCGGTGCCTATCTCAAGCCAAAGTCCGCCATCCTACATGTCGGCAGTCACCGCCTAGCCCAGGGCACCCTCCCAGATTCTGCGCATTGCTCATGCACCTCCTCACCAACTGCTCTGCCCTCGGGTGTGCCCCTTCCCATCTACCCTGCATATTATGTCCACAGGTGATTTACTGAACAGTTAAGCTATTTCCTTCTCTAAAAAGTTGATATTTTTCCTCCCTGCTACTAGAATGAAGCCAAATTTCTTGGAATAGTTTAAAAACATCCTCATCATTTACCTCATATGTATTTCGTCAGACTCAACTTGTAGTTTTCCCTACAATTTCTGTATAGTTAAAGCAAAGTGATTTTTTTTTCTTTCCTCCCAACTCTGCTCAGGTGTAATTGGCAAATGAAAGTCATACTTATTGAGGTATGCTACCTGATTATTTTCTACACACACTTTTTGAAATGATTAGCACAATAAAATTAACGAGCACTGTCACCTCACATATGTTAGGTTTGTGAACTCTTTCTAAAAGTCTCCTCAACTTCTTCAGGCCTCCCTCACGCTAAGAGCGCAACCAGCTTTTCTACCTAGAATACTCTGTGTACTCACTTGGTTACTTAATTGCAAGAAACTCTGATTTGCCACTGAGAGTATGAACAAGACTGGTTAAAGCATTTGCCTACCAAGCACAAGACCCTGAATTCGATTCTCCAGTGCCACGCAGGCTGACAGTGGTGGGGCATGCCTGTCATCCCAGCACTCTGGAGGATTGCCATGAGTTCAAGGCTGCCCTGGGCTACATAGTGAGTTCACAACCAGCCCAGACCACAGAGACCCTGTGTTGAGAAAAAAAAAAAAAAAAGAGGCTGTTCCCTCTAACTATAGATGTCCTCGGCATCATAAGGCAAGTCCTTGGTAGCACAACAATACAAGGAGGTAAAAACATGTCCTTCAGTGTGAGAGTGACAGAAACCCTACAGTTCACTCATACAATCTGATTCTTCTCAGCAATAAAAAGTGTTATGGAATCACTAAAAACACGGAGAAAACGTTAATCCACGTTATTAAAACTAAAGGAAGCCTATCTGGGAAGAATATATCCTAAATCATTTCAACTATATGACATTTTGAAAAAGGTCACCTTATCAAGACAATAAAAAAATCAGTGGTTACTAGGGTTGGGGGATAGAGAAAGATGAACAAGTAGAGCACAAGATTTTAAGGGCAGGGAAACTACTCCTCGTGCCATTACAATGATAAATACATGTAATTACACATTTGTCAAAACCCTCAGAATGTAGACCAAGGTGAACCTGAATGCAAATGATGAGCTTCGGGGGACAATCATACATCGTCAACTGTAACAAATGTACTACTGCATTGGTGAATGTTGGTAACAGGGGAGGCTATGCTTAGGAAAAGTCAGAAAATCTCTGGCTGTTATAACTTCTACTCAATTTTGTACTCAATTTTGGTGTGAACCTAATGCTGCATTCTAAAAATTATACTTACTTTAAAAAACTAAATAAAGACTATTTAATAATTCATCTAGAAGCAATCCTCCTCACATTAATATTCCATAACTTTTTTCTTCGTGAAATTTGGAATATTTTTGTAATTTTTTAAGAACAAGGACTATAAGGTTTTTTTTTAAGATCTCCATGGAATACTGCCACAATAGTTCAACATGCAAGATTTTCATTTCATTTTCAGTTCATTTCTTTGTTGTGTAACTTAAGATCATTTACTTCTATTGTATCTACTAACTTCAGCACTCTACAATTAGGTTTGTCCAAAGGTCTTTCTAACTTCTAAAAAGCAGGAAAAAAAAAGAAGAAGATTCTCTCATTCAAAGTGCTAGCTAGTTTTTTTTTCTTTTTTCTTTTCTTTTCTTTTCTTTTTTTTTTTTTTTTTGCTGTAAATTTTTCAAAGACATAAATACCAAAGACTTGAAATCCCAATGTCCACTTGTTCCTTTCACCGAGTCTTTTGCCTCCTTGGTTCCACTGAGCTTGAGTCTCAAGTAAGCTCAAGGGTTGCAACCTCACAATATAGTCACATTGTTACTGTGGATTTTTAATGTATTCATTAATTTTTTACAAGTTGACATGAGTTCTGTCATGATTTACCAGGCTGGTGAAGGGACTCCATGGTAGAGCATTTGCCTAACGTATATGAGGCCCTGGGTTCATTCCCCAGCACCAAGAATATAGATTATTTTAGTCAGGGCAACATTTAACAAAGAGAATTCTAGCTTATAATATTATTTTAGATTAAAACCAAAGAGATTGCCTATCTGTGTAAATTGTCCATGAGATCTGATAATCAGAAAATTGCTGACATAAGAATTCCACTTTATGATCTAGTGGTCACAAGGGTTTACGGAACTGATACAAGCTGTGATAATCAAGGAAACATCCAGAGGATACTGTAAATACTGTCTTCTATTAGTGTCCAGGATCTACCTGCCTATATTAGCAAAATGATAAAAGTATCATTTCACCTCAATAATATACCCAAAATATCTAATACAAATTAGTGGGCTTGAAAAAGTATCATTTGTAGCATTTACCAATTTCTGTGGTGTAAATACTCCTGTATAGCTGATTTAAGCTTACAATGATGGGTTTAGAAGAGGTGCATGATCAATTGTTTTAGGCTTCTAGGAGCCAATTCAACAAACCACAATTGCACCTCTCTTTTGCCTTCCAAATATTGCACAAATGTATCCCACTAATGTAACTTAATGCAAACCTAATGCTAGCAAAAGAGACAGGGAAACTTTTAGCTCTTCAATGTTCAGTTCTTTAATATAAGGGAATACACAGTATCAAGTTCTACAAAAACCAGCACATATTATCTTTAGCTCACATAACCTACAGTGGAATGTTAGAACCTATTTTCCCTTTTTCATATGAAGAAAAACAAAAATAAACATATCCTTGGTAATTTAATCTGTATCATGGCTCAATTCCCAAATGATGTTCAGTATACTTCATTTAAGAATTAATGTTTAAGCAGTCCCAACAACACCAATTCAGTCTAACATTTAGCAACCCATTGTGTGTGTTATGTATTATTTTGGGCCTTCCATATGTGTTAGCTTTCTTTCATTGAGACAAAAATCCTTGAGAAAATCAACTTAAAGGAGGGAAAATTTTTGACTAAGAGTTTGGAAGGTTTCAGTCCATGATGATTGGCCCATTGCTTTTGGCAAGTAGTAAAATGGGAAACATGTGACAGAACAAAGCTGTTTGCCCCATGGCATCTGGGAAGGAAAGACAGACAGGACTGAGATTTTCAATGTCTTCTTTAGGACACACACCCAGTGATCTAAATGTCTTCCATAGGCCCCACCTCCTAAAGGCTTCACTTTCTCCTAACAGTGTCACAGCTGGTGACCCAGCCTTCAAAATGGAGGACATTCCAGGTTTAAGTTATAACAATCTGCATCACTGAATGGAGAATTTATATCAATTTCACATAATAGGTTTACTATTATCCCAATTACAGAGACAAGAAAACTGAAATTTTTACAGTTTAACAAATGGCTCAGATCAGAGATGTGTTTACTGTATGTATAAAATACAAGTTGTCAGACTAGAAAGATGGTGCACTTTCCTCTCTAGATGTACATCCTTAAAGTCACACAATATATCATAAAGGACTCAGCTTCTGAGCACTATGTTTGGTTTCAGATTCCTGATAGCTTTGAGTCCGTCATAGAATCAAAATTCAGTGCTGAATTAGTTTTAGTACTGCACTGCATCTTAGCAATCATTAGATATTACTGGAGATTTTGTAGTATCTGTCTAAAAGGCCGCAAAAAGGTGTAATTTACAGTTCATCACAATTTCACCATGAAGTGACTCCTTTCCCTCATTTGCATCATTATCCCAGAGGTTCGATCCCTTCCATTCTTATGGTTTAGATGAATAGACCTTCTTGTTGAAAGTATCATTGATCTGAACATACAGAAAGAATAAATCAACCACCTGTATAATTTTCAAAAGGAAATGTATAGGAAAAATGAGAACCAATCTTCCTTTCAGTAAACATATTCACTACGTTAAAGATGTTTTATGTTTCCGGATGTACTGACTGTCTTTAATTCACATATTGTCTATTTATACTTATCTTGAAATCATTTACCTTTTACTATGCTTTGCCTTGTTTCATTCACAAAAAAAAAAAACAAGACAAAAAAAAAAAAAAACACCCACTCAGTGATTTCATGTCTTGCTCAAATACCTTGCGTTCCTTCTTTTAGATTCTGTTTTGAAAGCAAGCAAGCATCTCTTTTTATTACAAACCATTAAATGATAATTTAGTCCATGTGCCTCTTACTTCTGTAATTTCAGGCTAATTGCATGGCTGTGTATTTGCCCAAACTAAAGTAATTGTGTTTTCTTCTTTAGTCATTTTTTAACTTAAAAATAAATTTAAAACAGGATTATTTGTAGGAAAAGGCTTTCCTTTGACTAATGGTGGGCCAGATTTCAAGGGCAGGTGCTGTCCAAGGACTATAGCATATCAGTCCCGGCCACGTTTTCACCAAAGCAGGCTGAACTTATGCCAAGTCACTGCCTCAGTGCTTCCAGTGCTTGTCAAGTGCTAGAATAAAAGATGTTTCTCAGCATTGTGATAACTGGTTGAAGCCAGTTCCGATTATCACATACACCAACATAGAGTGGGGCATTGGCAACTCTGAGGTTTACATCACTACCACCCGCTTCGATCTGATGGCCAGTCCCTTTCTGTGACAATTAAAAGAAGAAATCAAATGGCCTTTATACATATTATTATTTTTAAAAAAGAACAAGGCTCTATGCTTAACTGACCTATTTATTTATCAAGGAGAGATCAGAGATACTTTTCTTCTCATGTACTAGAACAACAAGTTGTTCTGCTCTTCTGAAGGTACTTTTCTCTAAGATTTTCTGGGTTTCTCTGACATCTGGCATATCACTAAAGGAAGTTGGATAGCTACCTGATGTCTTGTTAAACCACATCTGTTAAATTTAATTTAACATTCATATTCTAAATCAGTGCTGAAGGCTGAAGAAGGCAAGATGGATTATGGGCCAGGAAAGCCACTAAGAATGACAAACCTGCTTCCAAAGCTAGCAAAAGGTGACCACCTCCAGTGCAGAGGGCACCAACATTAATCCCATGTGGTATTAATAAGCATGCGTGCACACCCACAAATGCAATAGGTTTAGCGACGGTAAATGCTGTCTCCCATCTCGGATCAAATTGCTGCAGCTGGGAATAAATTTATCATTTCCTGAATTCAGCTCTGGCCAGGGGCCAACAGAGAATATACATCAAAATTAGAAGAGACAAGGAGGCGGGGGTGGGGGGCGTTCCTTGGTTCCAAATTGATCTGAAGGACTTGAGCAAGCTTGAGAGCTGTCTTCCTGCTTTTAAGTTTCACCGTCTGTTTTCAAACGTAAAGAAAAACATTTTTTTAAAAAAGGAAGCTAATCTACAGCTGACAGAGAATCTTGCTTGATTTCCTTCCTCTGCAGCATTGCTTTCTCCTCTACATGAAAGCACAGCTCACCCCGCCAAGCCCTGGAGGGCACGAAATAGGAATGAGGAGGGAAATGCCCTCACCACGTGTCTGTTTCTGCCTTCTGAAATGTCTCCAAAGTGTCTGCTGGCTGTCTTATTCAAGAGATTTTATGTGACCATGGTACATAGTGCAGATGCCACAGAGGGAAGCCTGTATATGTGCTGACCTGACCTACCTCTCACTGAATCCCAGATGTGTTTTATCCAAATGAACTACTCGCATATATCTAGAAAAGAGGAACCTTTTGTTGCAGGCTCAGAACTCATTTACACCATAATCATGTTAGTCTTGTTTGGAATTTTGAAGCAGCTTTCTGCAAAAATCCCATTGAGTTTACTGTTAGCAGAGTTGCAAAAGGTTAAAAAGAGCTACCTTGGATCATGGGTTCTAGAAGTACTGTATAACTAATCAGACTTTTATGATAAGATATATATATATTACAGTAACTACTTTGAACAAGGAAATAAAATCTAAGTATTGCATGAAAAAGTATTAATGGGATAATTTTGCTTTTTAAGAAACATGAAACTGGAAGAAGATGACAATTTCTCTCACAGGTGTCCCTACCACACACATATATTCCCAGGCACTACTAGATTTGTGGGAGTGTAGTAACAGAGCACCACAAAATAGATGGCTTCAACAAGAGAAATGTATTTTTATTTTCTCACAGTTATAGAGGCCAGAAGTCTGAAATCAAAGTGTCTACAGGTTCGCAGTCCTCTGAAGCCTCTAGATATAATTTTTCTTTCTTCCTTCTACCTTCTGGTGGTTGACCCGAAACTCTTAGCTTATAGATTGACCACCACAATCTCTGCCTTCATCTTCATATGAAACTCTGTTGTCTGTGGGTCTCTATGTCCTCTTGCCCTCTCCTGATCTTATAAGGACACCAGTCACTGGATCCTAATACAGTATATCATCATTTGATCATACCTGCAACATTACTTCCAAATATGTTCACATACAGAAGTATCAGTGGTTAAGACTTAAACATTATTTTTAGGAGTATATTAATAATTTAATCTACTACAGACACACACACACAAAAGAAAATGACAGTGGCAACACAAAAAGCACTTGTGAAGATATATGACAAAATTTTCTTATATGCTAATAGGTACATATTAATAATTAATATAAGTAGAAGATATAATTATAAGGCAATCTCAAATGCCAGTGAGTTTAAAAACAAACTACCGCTACAGGAAAGTGCATGTATTGCCGATACCAAGATCAGGAAGAAATAAATCCATAATAAGTTTATATGATTTTTATTACAGGCAAAAATCTAACCGCATACAAAATAAAGTCTTATTTTCCTAGTTCCAAATGTATATTTCATTTTAGATTAGATTCAAATAGAAAATTTAAATCGAGTGATAACCAAGAGGAAAATATGTTTTTTGAATCACATAAGTCGAAAGATCATATTGACATGTTAGTTATTGGTGGTTATCAAAGTCTTACATTACTGGAAATTATAAGTGTTTTGTAAGTCTATTGAAAATATGGTTCAGTGGGTGATGACAGAGTGCAGTAATAAAGTCTTTGCTTAGCAATCACAAAACTGAATTTGAATCCTACTGGAAAATATACATGCATGCACACACGCACACCCACACAAAACCCACCGCATTCAATGGTTCCCTACTCAATAATGCACTCCCATACTTTAATGAAAAATTTAGAAGGATACAGCAAGGAAATGAAATTAGAGAGCTAACATCTAAGTGAATACAATGATATGGGACAGAATATTGCTCCTTAAAAACAGTTTTGGTTCACATCACGCAACATTTTTCTGCAGGTGCATAGCTCCAATTGTATAGTCAAAATCAGTAAGAAAATAGGATTTAACTTTTAGGCTCTCACTTCAAAGTTAAATGTGTTGGCTTATTGGAAAGTAAGTGATATCATCCTTATTTCTCCTCAGTTTTTCAAATAATGGGTTTTACTTCAGGTATTGATCTTGTGGGTTTTCTTTTCTTTCATTCTAACAAAGTCCCCCGTTCCCATATACCCTCTTTCTTCAACCCTCTTTAAAGCTTAGTCGGATTTATCTTGAATATCTTATTAGGTGCTATTTTTTATTTGAAAAATCTTATAAACTGTAGACAGATGTGGTAGACAGAAAAATAAAAGCCACCCAAATATATATTCCAATCTCTAGAACTTGTGAATATCATCTTACATGGAAAAAGAATGACTACTACTTTAAATGGCAAAAGATGTGATTACATTAATAACCTTGAGAGTAAGACGTGATCCTAGACTCCATGGGTTAAACCTAAATGCAATCGCAGATTCTGGTGAAAGACAGGCAGAGAGAGAGAGAGAGAGAGAGTAGAGGGACACACGGAGAAGGCAACGGGAAAGCCAGCACAGAGCGCTGCAACTGTTAGCCAAGGAAAGCCCACAGTCACCAGAGGGAGAACTGTGGGATACCTCTGGCAGCCTCTGGAGAGAGATTACATCTCAGTTTTGAACTCAGGGTTCTAGAACTGTAGAAGAATAATGTTAACTTTTTAAATCATCAATTTGCAGTAATTTCTTATAAGAACCATAAAACCATAAGCCAGTCGGTGAAAACACAGAAAACAGAGAAAGAGATGATAGAAAAACAGTCCACCCATCGCTCCTCGAAGAACCTTTTTTTCATACCTATCAGTTACCAAGTACCTAGGGTGTTGGTGCCAGAGAGGTTATGTTCTTCGCATACACCATCCTACTGTTCATAAAAACCCAAGTGCAGTGACCTCCTTTTGTACAGAAAAAGCTAACTGGCCCAAAGTCACAGATAGAAAGTAGACAGAAAACCTCAGGCCTCACCCCACATGTGATTCACGCGTGAGATCCAATTTTCTACTGTTCCTGCAATACACAGCTGGGTCTTTTGATTGTGATGCCCACCTGGCAGAAGCATGCCCACTCTTTACCAGCTGCCAAGATGTGTTCCCCCAATTGCCTTCTTCGCTGTTACAGGAAATACAAGACAGAAAAACAATCCAGAAGGTAATGTGCCTCAAATATCATTGCTTGTGATCCTTTTTAATCTCCAGAATTCTTATATCCTGGGCCTAAGCTAACAGATTGATTGTTTCTCCACCTAAACCCTGCCTTATCTCAGATTAGACAAATTGCCAGCAATTTGCTGGTTTCCAAAGCAACAAACTTCTCTAAGTAAAAACAAAATGTGATGCCACGGGGCCAGGTCTCACCTGTCCCACTAAGCTTCCTCCACCTGCCTCTATCCCTGCTCCCTCTGCAACCTCTTTCCTCATCCATGCAGCCTTCATCCACTGTCATTTAGGCCTTGGTGTGTTTCCCAAGGGCAGCCAATCACTTACAAAATCCCATTGTCTTTGAGATGAATGTAGGTATATATGCACACACACCACCAGCTTGGCAGGAACAAAAGGACAGGTGTGAAGAAATGGACATTCTTGATTTCTTCCTATCTAAAGGTAGCTTAGGTCTCAATCTCCCACTACTGCCAGTGATGGAGAAAGAATTCAATTTTCAAGCTCAGTTAGTGACTGCTGTCCCTGCAGCAACCCCCTCTGCCTCCCAGAGTTTCCTTTCTGGCAAGGAAGATCTAACTTCTCAGGGTCTCTACATATGCTGGCTTGAAGGCAGGGGCTTGTGGCTTGAAAGCCCGCCTCTGGCCTCGCCTGTGTAGCTCATTTTGCCTGTTTTAGGTTTTAGTCCACTTCTCTTGCATCCAGAATTGTCAGTTCCCAGCTGGCAAAGAAAAAAAAGATGTCTCTCTGCTCAGACAGCCCTGCTTCCTGCTGACTTCCCATGGGCACTTGCCAAAGATGTTGCTCCATTAAGACTCAAGACTCTACCTCGGATCTCTGCCATCAAGCCCCTCCTGCCTCAGGGACCTGCTGCTGGTCCCTGATCCCTGGCAAACAGACGTCTCACCGTTCTCAATCAACATTTTTCTTTTCTTCTCTTCCTTCCCAAGTGTGTGAATGACTAGTCCACATCTGTGGTGCTGGACATCAAGCCCAAAGCCTTCACCATTTTTATTTTGAACTTTGAGGTGGAGTCTTCCCAAGTTGCTAAATTGCTGAGGTTGAGATCAAACAAGCCAACCTCCTGCCCGAGCCTCCCAGAGCATTAGAAATAGAAGCCTGTGCCCCCAGGCTAACTTTCATATCTCTCAAACACAAACAGGATTCTCCTTTTCCAGATACATCAGAGGAGCCAAGCATTTGAAAATGATAAAGTCAGAGTAACTCAGGCCCTTCCGGTTGAACCATCCCCTCACTTCCATCTTCCAAGGCATTCCCACAGACACATGGAGCCTGAGAGATGTCTCCTTCCGGAATTCTAGACCAGAAGTGAAAAACCAGCTTCATGCCTTTGAAAATACCTAGTCCATCCAGTCATCCTATTCTAAAGTCCTATCCAAGCTTTAATTGCAAGGTCTGAGAAGGTGGATTTTTCCAGCACCCATAATCTGCCTCTTGGTTGAAAATCTCCCTTAAGCCTGGAAACATTTGAAAAGTCCTCCCCAGGCAGGAAAAGACAGCTATGCAAAGGAAGCAGAAAGCTTCTGTATCCTTGGTTCAGAATATAAAACCAAGGCCTCTGATCACTAACCTTTGCTCTTGACTCACCAAGTTAAGGTTGATAATTTCCATGAAATTGCATTCTTTTCACAGGTTTCGTGAAAATACTTGGACTTTTAGAGCATTGGGCCTGATGTAACGCAAGTCCCAAAAATGACAAAACTTGAAGCTGAATAAGGACTGTGTTCAGGTGGTTGTGCCTGCATTTCTTCCAAGTAGATGCCACCGCTAATGGGTGAAGAGCTGTGGCGTATCATTAGGGATTAACAAAAATTAGAGATGCAGGGTAAGCTACCCTTTCGAAGGCACACTTATGCAGGTTCATGTAAGTGCTAAATTCTAGGCTTGTAAGATGGTTTGTAACTTTAGGCAATAGTATTATTGTAATGATGCCATTTAGACACTTCTTCAAAAATATGATGTTTAAATTCCATTTTTTGTTTAGTTTTGAAATCAAAACACATGTGTTTTCTCATTTATATTTCAAAGTCAAAAAAGGCTTATGAAACCTAAAGTATTAGAAATAATAATAACTTCACAGAAGACATGTACGTTTTCTAGATTATTCAATTTTTTTACATTGTGTCAAATTTTATTGGTAGACTATTATAATAGAAGTACTTGCATACAAACTTAGGAGTCTCTCTTAGCTCTGCCATCCTATGTGGCTAAAAATGCCATATATTATTAACAAATAATACCATGTATTATTAAACCAATCATATATATTATTTAACTAGTTCCATTTTACTAGATATTGACTTGATGTTTTTCTAACTATGCATGGATATGGATGATAATATAATCAATAACTATACACTATTTTCTTTAAAAGATTACTTGGAATCAAATGCCAAGATTTCAATTATTGAGTTAAAGAGTAGAGTTGGCACCAATCAATCTGTCTCTCCAAAGCACAAAGGTTATCCCAGTACCTTCCCTTGTTAAATTCAATTCCCTAAAATGCAGTTTGTGATTTTTTTATGAAATTACAATAAGGACAAATACAAAATATAAAAAAGATATTCCCTTTTATTAAAAAGTGAACTTTTCCTTTTTTTATTATTATGTGCACAATATGTTGTAAAATAGTCTAGAAAGGTAAATAGGTCTATACTCAGTAACCTTTAGTGCTATCTACAATCTTTTTTTTTTCCATAGCTATATGATGCAGGTGAACTTACTGACACAGAGAATGATTCAAAGTGCAATGCGAGGCAAACTTTACATGTAGATAAGACATGAAATGAAAAGAAATATACCTTAAAACGCAGTAAAATTATAAAACAAGAGTATGTCTTAAATTTCTTCAGTTAAGTTTGTATCACAGTGGGAAATATAAACTTAATTGACCAAGTAAATCATTGATAAGTGGCATTTGTGTGTTATTTGTTTCTTCAAATTTCTTAGAAATCTTAGAAACTTAGTTCTATATATAAAAATGGGCATTTCCAGAACATTTCAGAATAGATTTACATTTAAGGGCAATAAAATAAAAAGTATGAGGGTGTGTGTGTGTGTGTGTGTGTGTGTGTGTGTGTGTGTGTGTTTGTGTGTGTATTATATTCATTAACAGGAAACTAAGGCTGATGTCATTGACACTGTCATTTTTAGAAATCTATTTACTGGTTTGATCTTAGAGTTATGAAGAACAAAAGAGGTTAAAACAATAAGTCATTAAGTTACAACAGTTACTACAGATACTGTGCATTTGGGATCTTAAAAAAAAACACCTATTACTAGTTAAGCTGAGCAATGTAATGGAGGGATAGTATTTAATCCCGAGTGTTTCCTAGCACAAGTTCTCAGAAGGTCAGTTCTTGACATTGGAGTGAACATCCACGATAAGACTAACCATTGCCTCTCTCTGTGCTTCCAAGTGGGCACGGTGACATAAGGAAAATGTCGATACCAGATGACTATTTTCCAAGCTTTGTAATACGGTCAAGTCCATCAAGAAGGACACAACTCCAGCATGCAACGATTGGTTCAATGACAATAACCACTGTAGCAATTTGTAATTCTAATTTCAGTCAATTATAATGCCACTGTTAGTCCAATGAGCAGCATGCACAGACTTCACTTCTCTCCTGAGGTCTGGCCAATGTCAGCTGTTGTTCAGTATTGTCAGCATTAAAATGAGTGTTTTGTGTTTATACTTACTAATCTGCAAAAATAAGAATGACATTACTGCAAGGAATAATATTTATGCTATGCGAGAAAATCTTTTAACGAAGTCATATCCGGAAATAGGAATCCACAGGCACAAAAAAGAGAGGAAACAAAAAGTTGATTGCAAAAGTCATAAGGTCATATCATTTTTGGTTCAACTTTTGGTTCTGCCTCATCATGAAGCATTACTGATGTTTCCAAGTAAGAAGTGACATCTCTCCTCTTCCCTCTTTCATGTTGTTACTCTATAGATCTACTTTTTCGAAGGCCATATCACAGTTCTGAAGCACATAATTCTTGTTTCTTTTCAATTGGTCCTGGATAAATACATGTACAATATTGTCTATCTGATTTGAATTTCTTTTTGAGGTTAAGCTCTTCTTTTTTATTCATTTTTTTCACAAGACATGGTGTCTTGGCAGTATCATATTACTTATTGACTTGAATTCAAAATAAGTAATTAGATCAATATTGTTTCTTTCCTATAAGAATATTTATATGAGTGTTGATACCAAGCTGTCCCCAATCCTCAGTGGTATTGTGCAGGAGCCTACGGTGAAAACTGCATTTCATTAAAGTTTCATGGTACATCTGGACAACACTCACTGTGGTTATGAAGTCATGGGAACCATGGAAAACATGTGTGCTAATGCACAAAAATGATCTGAGATGAGCCTCCAAAGAGTCTATGCTGTCCAAGTCCTACCCTCAGATTGTCCCAAAGGCAAAAGACAAGAGCACCTTTGCCACAGCTCCACCAGGATGAAACCCACCTCTGCTGCTCACACAGGTCTGACCCACCCACACTAAAGGCTCCACCCTTTCCAAGCTTCACTTCTCTCTGCCATCTGGAGAAGCAGTTCTGTGGAGGCAATTTTTTCTCATCAAAATAGCCTCTGAAAGGTCCTAATGACCACAGATAACTCAAAGATAAAACCAAGGTCATCAGTTTCTACTCACAATACCTCTTTGGGGGAAATTTATTATCCTTGCTTCATTCAGCACAAGTCAAAGTCATAAAGCATTTTAAGACACTAAAACTAAACTCAATCTTCAGCCTAGCATTAAGCAAGGCTTAATGTAAGATATTTTGCATAAATCACACCAATAAAGTCATTGTCTTAAAAGCTGCCCAATTTTTGTTTTGTATATGAAAGCGTATAATTAGCCAGCAAGAACAAAATATGATTAGTCTAAAATAAAAAGGGTAATGGTCATGAATTTTTGCAAAAATTTCAGGTTTTTATCACTTAAGATTAAATGTGCAGAACATTTTAATTGAGTCAGTCTATGGTTTTATGAAGTCTCCTTTAAACCACTTAATCATGTCATTTGATGTTAACATTTCACTTACAAGTCAAATAAACACAAAACTGACACACTCACCTGCCAAATTGAGCCTAAAGGTATATCTACGAAAAGATTTTGGCCTGCCTAATCCCTTTGTGCCTGGCTGTTGACACTCTGAGTAAGAGAAGAAAACGTTAGGCAGGTTAGAACTATGCAGTTCATGTACTGATGGAGTTGAAATAGGAAGAAAATAAAAATCCTTCACTTGCTTTTAGTTGTGTAGTAGCTGGTGGATCTACATTGTGCTTTTCAGCTGTCAGATTCAGGACAATGCTTTTTTATTTCTTTTATATCTCAAGTGTGAAATGCAGTTATCTCTATATGTTGAATAATGCTAGTTAAATGATAAAATGTCATTTAGCACAAAAAATTGAAAGAAGATCTAGTGAAGTCTAAGTCACAAAACACTCATGAAGCATGGGAAATACCTCTGACACCTGACTTCACACCTATATAAATCTTATCTTTCAAAATTCAGCTTTAGCTTACCATGTTCTGTAATTCCCTCCCACTCTTTACTCTCCAAATTCCTACAACACTTATGCTTTCCAAATCATATAATTTAGGAAAAAAAAATTACATGGGCATAGTATTTTTCCTTGTTCCTTTTTTTGTTTGTTTGTTTGCCTCCACCAATAAAGGAAATCGTGAAAGTCTTGAAGAGAATCAATATCTCATTTCACATCTCCCCCAGTGCTATGAGTGACATATTTAACATAGAGTGGATATTCTGTTGAATGCATCAAAATATAAAGATGATGTGTAATTCAAGATCCCTGAAAAGAAGTCTCATTTCAGTAAAACGCACTTCAAATTATCTCCATGACTGACAGTTTTCAATATTGAAAACTTTACGCGTCCAAGAGATACCTATGTATTTGCAGAATCCTAGAAGAATATTCACATGATTTTAATGACTACATAAGGCCTACTCCACCTAAGATGCTTAATGATACAAGTATAAGGGGTGGGGAGAGATATAATTATGAGCTTCAGGTGTTTTGCACACCTTTTCTTGCATGTAGCTGCTATTCCCTCTACTTATCATTGACGTGTCATCTTACATTCTGGCAGCAATGATTATTCCTAATTATATACAAGAAAATAAATTGTAATATGTGTTTAATACAAACAGTCTATCATTTGGGTAGTCGTGTCAAATGGTTACTCGTATTTAAAAACTAACAGGAACAGGTTAGGGAGCAGAAACAGGCTATGAACAATCTCCTCTTTACTTAATCTTGATTTAAATTTTAATCCTAATGTAAAAATAAAAGGTTTTGAGAAATGTGTCAACAGTTTTACAAAAGAATAGCTTCTCCTGGTAACAGAAGATTTTTTTTTAAAAAATCAGATTACACGCCTTGTATGCCTAAATTTCTCTGCAGGTAAGTATCTCTTCCCCGAAGTTTTACCTCCCCTATTTAACTACTGACCTATGTGCCATCGTGCAATGAAGCCAAGGAACCCATCATCCAAGCGGCAGCTCAGCCATTTTCCAGCTGGCAAAATGTTAGGGAGATTTGGTTCCAAAAGAAAGCGTGGTTTAGTATTTTATGCCTAATCTCCTACAAAAGTGTGATTATTCTGGTTTTGCTCAGGATTAACTCTGCCTTGCAAATTGGAAGTGTTCTTTCAGATAAATACAGCACAGTTAAACAGGTTTTTTTTTTAAAAAAAAAAACTATATTCTGTAATCAACTTAACAGAATTATTTATTCTGCATGATTGAACATCACAAAACGTGCTTAGATAATATTGTTTCATAGTTAAATAGCATCACTGTAAATAAATTTAGAAAACATTAATAAAAGCACAAATTTAACAAGCAGATCTATGAACTCTTAAAGTATTCCCAGACCTCAGCAAACCTACTTATAGTTATTTATTTTTAAAAGTTATTTTTTCCTTGCAAGGAAACTAGTTTTTAATAGTGACTGAAATATTTCTCTATAAGATTTCCAGCTGATGAAACCCCAGGAAGGACTTTTATCTTTTAGCAACTCTTGTGTCCATTTTAAAGGTGATCGTTACCTTTCCATTACTTCGAATACCATAAATGTCAAGTATTTAATGTACCAGACCCTGTAGAGAAAGGTAATAGAATCTCCACCTTATACAACTGGAGGATACTGTAGATTAGCCTAAATCTATAGTATGCTAGCACTTCTCCAGCACTAGATTGGAGAACACCAGAAAAAAATGCATACATGGCTGAATATATCTTCTAGAATTTCAAGACAGTGAATATTCTGACAAAGGCTCATCATGGATGAACAGATGAAGGAAAATCTGGTTATGTTGGGAGGAAAAAAAGAAGAAAAAATTGAGCCCAAGCTGGGTTGCACAAAGGTAAAAAGTGGTAACAGCTGTTGTGAGAGCCTGATCATAAGGCAATATATTGTATTTCTAAGAAATACAAGACAATTTAGATCTCCAAAAGAGCAAACAAGAAAGTAAGATTCTATGCTAGTGTCTCAAAGCCCAGATCCTGAGGCTTCAGGGTCCTGTTAGTCCCCATGACAAGTCGCTTTCTTCTCCTCTTGTAAGTTGACACAGCGATTCGTCCTCAGTGAGATGGAGGTCACAGGAAACCTGGTTTTATGAGCAAGAGAAATCTAGAAATAAATACTCTCAGTTTGCCATTAGCCATTATGAATAAAGCAGCAAAATTAATTTATTTTAATGATATACCCAAGAGGCACATGTTTTCCTTTCTATGTGATTACGAAAATACTGAATGTCCCTCGAGGAAAGAAGTCTTTTTTTAGACTTCAAGAACAGACAACCCAATTTTCTCCGAGTTTGTTTTTTCTCCTTTGAGAGCACACTTAATTTGTTAATGCGAGAGTGCATTTGTCACCAATAAAATTCATCTTCACTCTATAAACAGACGGCCTGAAATTAGTCTTGATAGAGAGAAAGCCGAGGGAGGAGGGTGTGCTTGGATGCATGTTATGAAAACATAATTCAGTGGTTTAATTTGTAATAAGATTTTACATCCAATTCTTGCATGAGCAGCACTAAAACAATCCTGAAAGACCATGATTTTTGCACTTCTACCACTACTGGCTTTTTATAATTACAGATCAAGAAACAAACTATTTTTAATAGGATTTCACTGCTATTAAACTTGGATGAAAGCGGTCAGAGCCTATTGTTTTCCACATTGTTATTAATGCACAAAGAGTAATATTGTGTCTCTTTCTAAGATGCTATATTAAGCATTTGGAAAGAAATAATAAATGGCCAGGAGGTGGCTGTGGCCCTCACCTTATGCACGACTCCATAGGGACAGCCACGCTTACATAAATAACTGCCTACCGGGTAATATAGGAATGCCATGGGTGAGCCTGATTAGAATATTTTGGGCTGTAAATGACAGAAGTCCAAATTAAATTAGCTCAAAATAAGGAAATTTAATATAATGTCAAAGAAGAAGTACAGAGCTAGGGACGCCTGCAGCGGCTCCACCTCATCTACAGACACCCCTTTTCCTCCGATTTTCAGCAGCTTCTCAGAGCCGTCGGGGCACCTTGCACTTTAAGATGGTTGCCTGGTCCTAAAATGGCCGCCAGCAGCTATCAGAGCAATATGGTCTTTGCTCACAGGTACAAAAGAAAGACTCAGTTCTTGTTCCCAAATCGCTTTCTTGGTGCAACATTGACCCATGTTGGGCTCATGTCTGACAAGGTTGGTAAAGTTACCTTCACTGATTTAGACTAAATCATAGGATGAAATGAGAAGTTGGAGAACCAAACCTAATGTCCACCACAGTGTGGTAAAGGGACTGAAACTGAGACAGATCTTGTCATAGCTCAAACTGGGCAGGCTCGTCAGGGCTTGGTGGGTTAGCCGGGGGATTCAGAGTTGCCAGTAACTGTGGGCAACAAGCAACACTTAGCACGGGAAAAATGTTTTTAAGCCTCTCAGAGATGATTCATTGTGCCTCCGTGACATTTCTAAATTTGGCTAAGAGGAATACCTTGGTATTCTCCCTTTCTCCCAAAGTCAGGTAATCATTCTCAAATGGTTGCCAAGCATTTTCAAACTGATATTTCTAGCTCCTTCCAAAACAGTCTGTCACTAAACTCACCCACTCTACAGAGGAGGGGGAGAAGGAGGAAAAGTTGCAGTGGTATTACTTTTTATAGAGACATGAGTTCTCCAGTTTCTTCAGTTTTTGAAGGGTAAGAAAGTGTTTTCAATCTTTTAGTATGCCTCTTGCCTGTGGGCCTCCTTCTTATTCTGTGTCCACACCTGGTTCTTAATTGTAGGATTCCTTTTTTATTTTTTGAAATTTTTAGTATTTGCCATGTGCCTTGTGCTGTTATAAGCTTGTTCTGGTTGTTATAAGCTTGTTGTATGTGAAAATTCATTTAATTTTCATAACAACCATGAATAGGAACTGTCAGTGTTTCTGCTTTACTGATGAGGAAACTGAGCCATAAAGAAACGGAGTAGCTGACCTACGGTTGCTTAGCTGTCCCTGGAAGATGAGGATGTGTATTCGGGCAGTCAAGGTCCAAAACTGGAAATTTTACCCAAAATACTGCAGTTGCTTCTGTAGCCTGTGAGTGAGGCATACAGCAGGGGGCAGGAGCTCAAAAGGGGGCCATACTAAGAAATTTGAATATTATTTTAAGAATAGTGAGTATAACTTGAAAGATAATCAGAAATCTTAGGTAAATGATACTCCAATAAGTCAATAATAAACAAAATATTTTTCTGGGGAAAAGTTGAAGGAGAAAATGAATTAATATTTATTAAGAACTTGTGGTCCAGGTGTCAAATTCTTTGGGCACAGTAAGTAATTTAATAAAAACTTCCCAAAGTCTAATTTGTTCCATCAGGAGCTTATAGAAGTTAGGTATCTTGTTTTCTTCTCAGTACAGACCTGGAACTTGAATCTATGTCTGATTCCAAAATCCATATTTCTTCTCCATTCCCCAATGTTACAATGTCAGAGCCTAGAAAAAGCCTAGAAAAGCCTAGAAAAGCCTAGAAAAGTACTCCCACCTACAGACCCTCATTCATCCTATGAAATGGTATCTCCTGGAAGTAATAATAATAACAGTGCATGAAAGAACTATATGTCACTCTGAAAAATTCTCTTCTCACAGATCTTTCAACTAAGGCACCAGAGAATAATGACCTGAATATATGAGTAAGAAGTATTAAGAAAAAGCTTAGAAAGGAAGAATATACATATATATGTTGGTATCCTCTCAGGATAGAAGCAGGATCAGAGACTGAAAGTGTCTTCTCTGCTCCTCTGAGGAGAAAGGAGGAAACTCCCAGATCCCAAATTTCCCTAGAGACTTTTGGGGGTGTTCAGCAGGTCATTTTCATATCTTTGAGGTACACCAGCCCTAAAGGATTTAGAGATTTGCTTCTACTTCTGATGGGGTGCCCTTGCAGGCCCAGGCCTCTATGTGGGAAGTAACTTTAAAGAAAAAAAGCTCCTTGTTTGCTGAGGCTATGAATTTGTTTGCTAGAGCTATGCACCTCGCAAACAATGTCCCTGACATGGCTGACATGACAGCACTGTACACTGGATCCCACTCCACGCTCCCGGGAGAAAGGGGAATATTTGCTCATTTCGCATTTCACCAAGACAGCCTCTTTAACTATTTATAAGTTGAATAGAAATTTCCACTACTCCAGCGGACTCAACTGGCTTTACCTAGCAACTGATAAGAAAGAGCCAGCTGGAGGCTTAGGGAAGCAGGCTGTGGCAGGAGCCAACAGCGGAGGGACGCAGTCCAGCTCTGCACCCAGGGACAATCTCCTCCTTGCTCCTTCTTCTCCAACACCATGACCACCACTAAGCCCCTAAGTGGATGGCCCAGTTAGCGTAGACTTCATTAATACCTTTTATTAATACCTTTTATGGCTATAGGTAAGTGCCTGTTCCTTATCAATGCGTATTTAGGCTCATTGAAAATGGTGTCATTTAATATCACAGTGCCTCGGTTATGGAATCAGATTGTCTCTTCTAATTCAGTTTATATCAACTCTAACTGTTTAGGTAGTCATGGAGGGCCTTCCTTGTGCTGATTCTGGGAATTTAAAGATTAATAAAATCCCCGTGCTTCAGCAGCTTAAAACTCAGTAAGGGAGTAGACACATAACCAGAAAATATCGACAAGGATAATTTCTCTGCCACAGGAAAGTGCAGGGAGCTGCCATGGACAGAAGAAGGCACTTAACCCAAGCTGCAGACTTGTCTTATGGGTAACAAGTGCACACCTAGTGCCAAGCACAGTCCTCATTTAACTTAATTCTTACAACAATCCTCCCCACAAGGCGAGTCCTACTATCAGCCTGATTTTTCAACTAAAGAAACCTAGGCTCAGAGAGATTGAGTGATTGGTTCAATCTGACATAGCAAGTGGAAGATATAAAATTCATATAGGCTAGCAGCCTAACCACAAAGATCACACGCTGATTTAGAATGTCTTGTTTCTTTATAACAGCAATTTACAAAGTTTAATGTTGATGATTTTATTACATGATTATTCCAGGAAAAGTTTGCTAAGTGTCTCCTGTGTTCACAGCCCTGGAGGCAAGGAACACATACTGTACTGGGGGCGGTTCCGGACTTCTGGTGCTGGCCTTTGAAAATGATCTAAGGCAGCATTTTAAGAGAGATCAATCAACCAGATCTTCTGGAAATACCGACAGACTAGTGCTATATATCAGGCAATGCGCTCATTCTGGGAATCCAGAACGATCTACAAAATAGTCTCTTTCCCCTATTTTTATGGCACTTATATCCTAGAAAATCAGCAAGTTTGGAAAATAAAGCTAAAAATAAAATGAAGCAAGGGGTTAGAAAACAAGGAGGAGGGACAGAGAGTAGAAACAGACGTTCGGACTGGAAGCACATAAAGTTTGGCTGGGAATTTGCAACGATGCCTGATAAGAAGAAAGGCGTTTCGTGACAATGTGTGTGACGAGCATGGTGGCCAGGCCAAGACAACAGCAGGAGTGACGGCTCCAAGAGGAGCCCTTGTGGAATAGAGGGAGACCGGCCACCGCCCAGGGGACAAGGGAGATGCTGCAAGCAACACGTGGCAGGTGAAGAATCCGGGGTAATCACTCAGGGTCTCGGTGGCAATGGACCGTCCGGCCTCCCATTTTCTTGTCAGGGTAAAGAGAAGTCCCTTGAGAACGCTGAGTAGGGAGGTGACACGCTCCGATTAACTTTGTAACTTCTCTCTGGCTGCCACGTGGAGAACTGAGGATGGGCGCACACGGGTAGAACAGGGAGGCCAATTAGAAGACGATTACACAATCCTGAGACAGAGATGATGGGGAGTTAAGCTACAGAGGAAACACAGAGGTTGTCAGACTGGGGATGTATTTTTCATCGTTGTGCTGACAGACTCGATTAGATGTGGGCTGTGAGGAAGAAGAGAACAGCAAATGCACTGCAAGTCCTGGAACAGCTCCTAGAACGGAGTTTGTACTCAATATGTGGGAATTCCTTCCCCACTCAGAACTCAACAAAGTTTATTGGGAGTCATAATTCACATACAAAAATAAACACAGGGTCAAGAAGAGTAGCCCTAAAGCATCTCTGACCTCAGAGCCAAACTCAGTTATGAATAAGCAGATGATAATCTGTATCAGTGGCTTCGACCAAACTAGTAATGATTTCTGTTTACATTCTAATAACCCAGGCGGGAGACTGATTAGTAAAAGAAAATCTGGTTTGCAAATAATTGAGGAGTCCCTTTTCTTGGTCACAGTGACAGCTGCTCCACAGGGAGAAGATGCTCCTTTCTATTGTAAAACTCAAATGTGGCTTTACAACAGAAGTCTCCCACCGGATATCTTCCTGGGTCTCCTCTGACAGGTCTCCTTCTGGCCTCTCAACATTCCGCTATCTTTGTCATTCAGTGTGAATGCCTATGTGGGCGACACTGGTGGAATATCCACCCCACTTCCCCCTCAAACCTGTCCCTTGTATCTTTGAGACAGCTTACCTAGGGAAAAAAACAAAACAAAAAAAAAAAAACACCAAAAATAAAACAATAGGCATTCATAAATATGCACTGGAAAAAATCTTATTTTAAAATACATTTTATTCTTAAAACAGAGAAAAAATACCTATGGTGAAAATGTAGCAGCATGTCCTAACTATTGTGTACTTCATTCTATTTTTAAAATTGTATATATAATCCCTAGTTGTTCCGTACAGTAGCATATAGAATTTGCTTCAGGACAGCCAGACGTAGAATGAAGAATTTTTTTTCTAGCCACCTTGGACTTCATGTCATGACAAAAATGTTTCTTAGCAGGGCTCTAAGATGCCTTTGAGATGGACTGGGTATTGAGTCAGGGGGAAGTGGCCAGAGTAGGCAGGACATATGGATCTCACCTTGGTCGTGGCACAAACCCCTGGCTGCTCTGCCTTCAGCCTTTGCCTCTTGGATGATATTTTCAACACCACAACCAGACTCATTCTAAGTTACTCTTCCATATCTCCGTCCTCTCACTCAGAATAAGTGCCAATTGCCTTAAAATGGCCAGCAACATCTTTATCAGTCAGAGTCTGGAAGAAAAATAGGTATATAATTAAGCTGGTAGTGGAAAGAGTTTCATAAAAGGACTGCCATATTTTATTGGAGATTCTACAAGAAATTATCATGGGCTGGCTATTTCTTAAGGGACAAGGGGCTGGGAAGTTCATGGTCCGGGTGCCAGCCTATTCAGGGTCTAGGACAGTATGCTTTCCGCATTACACATGATGCCGTATCACCATATTCTCATATGGTGGAAAGGTAAACACGCTCCCTCAGGCCTCTTTTCTAAGGAGCTAATCCAATTTCAAAGGTGATGCCCTCTTCAGGCAACGGCCCCACCTCACTATTGCACTGGGGATTGTTTCAGTGTAGGCATTTGGGGAGACATAAGCATTCAAGCCATACAAGGGAATGTTTATGAAGAGGCTGAGGGTTTTTAAAATTCAATTCCAGATAGTGTGCTGCCCTGAGGCACCTCACACCAGAGCTCTTACTACATCTGGCCCAAGGGGGGAGGAGGAGAAAGCAATTGCAGGAAGAAACAGGAAAAGAGTGGACGCAGCGTAGCGCCCCTCTGCCCTATCCCTGAGCGTCTTTGTCCCTCTACTGCGGTCGTTCTTGTGTCCTTAACGCTCGCTGACAATCCAGGCCCTGTGTGACCTGATGGTCTTTGCATTTGTCATTTCCTCTGAGGAGAATTCTTCTGTAAGCACGCACAAAGCTCACGCTCTCACTCCAAGCTCAGGTGCCACCATCTCAACACAACTTGCCTGAACACCTATTTTAAGTCATAAATCACCTCTGCCGATATCCTACTTTCTTTTGACATTTTCTACTTTTCTTCCATTGTATTTCACATACTATTATACAAAACATGCATCCTCTAGTCCTTTGATGAAATAAAAACTCCAAGAGAATGTTCTTTGTTTTGTAAATTGATGGGTTCTAAGTGCCTTGAAATGAAACATACAAGCAGAGAGAAATAAATGCAGTATTCAAAAGTTCTTAAATTCTTGAATTTTATTTATAAACAGAGGTGGAAATAGAGATAGTAAGGCCAATCAGTCCTATATCTTCCCATATTCAAGGGACTGTAAGTCTGACTAGATGCTGAATGCATTTCTTAACCTCCATTGGGAGTTTCATACAAAATCATGTCAGAATGGAACTTCTTTTTTTATATTTCATTAAAGTAATTCAGTAAATGACAGTGACCCAAAGACTATGATCCTCAAGCCATCTGTCAGCACAGGTGTAGATGTGAAACTCTGGTTTCACCCTCTGAAGCTCCTAAGAATCCCAAGACAGAAGCACAACGTCACTATCCAGGAGGGGCTTCATTATGCTGGAGGAGAAGTAAAATATCATGCATTGCACAATTGCGTATCCTGGTAACTTCTCAAAGAAAGTTATACACTTCATAGATATGAAAGAATAGAAAAAGCACCAAAAAAGTGCAATACTCTCACTTTGCAGAACCAGAGCCTAAAGGTTTGAGAAGTCCAGTGGCCTAGTCACTGTCATAGCACATACCAGGCAAGTAACCTTCATGAAACAATGAACTCAAGTCCCCCTCCTCTCTGGGTCAGACCAGGGATCTTCCAGCCACATAGAAAAACAAACATAGGAGAAAAAGAAACTTAAAAACCCAAGCAACCAAAGGCTTTTGAAATGATTCTGTTTACATGTCATCTATATATGTTCAACTAGCATATAAAGACTCAGAATAAAATGTTTTCTCCCATAAACAAATGAAGAAAAATGTATCACACCAAGTAAATACAGCTAAACAATGATGATACAAAGTTCTTCTTTATAATGACAAATATGTATCTAATAAACTTATGAGGGTAATAAAACCGAGTGGAACAGACCTACAGCGAGGAAAAGTACTTTCTAATCAGGCTTCCCACGAATTTAAAGGAGGATGGAAGTAGGCGATGATCTCATCTTTCCATCAGTTCTTCCCCCACAAAGCCGGGAACTGAGCTTATGCAGATGTACAAATCCTCTAGAGTTCTTAAAATGAAGGCATATTTTTATAGTGTCATCAGTAGCCACAGAAGCTTTGCCAATGGTATTTATGTGCATCATGGTAGCACATTTAAATGTTAGTTCAGCCTCTAATAAGAAATTATAAGTAGGTTTTGTTTAAAAGCAGAAAATTAGGCTTCTTTAAATATCTATTTTATTTGAAAGCCAAAGGGAAAAAGAAAGCATTTCAATAATCCATTTGAAGTCACCCAACACGACAAAGAGAAGCTCTACCCAAGGAGTCATGGACCTCATGTTAGAAAGGAACTTCCTTTAAACTCCCCATTAAAGGGATATTTTTAAAGTAGGTTAGGCACATCCTTGAAAAAGAAAGCCTCTTCAGATGTCTGGTTTTGTACCCTTCAGGCTATTGTGCCATTCAGCCCACTTTGTTCAATTCACCGGGTCGTGGCTTCTGGGAGGTGACGCGGTTAAATGAAGGACTGCTTCTGTGCATCTCCGCCTTCATCCATTTCCACCTAAGGCACTTTTTTCACAGCTCACTTCTTGGATAAAAACCTATAGAATCAGACTAGAAAATAGAAGGAATCCTAAAATCTGAGATTTTTCCCTCTTTTCTTTCTTCTACTAGCCTAAACCAGCTGGCAATTGTGTATATATGGCGAGCACTACATCTATGACTGTGGCTCATCAAGATTAGGCAATTTCATCTTGGTATCTTGCCAAGTAGGCGGTGAAGTCAGGAGGAGATTAATAAGGGCCAGTCGGACAAGTCAAAATTTTACCTCCAGAGAAACTAAATAGATTATTAGTCAATAGAAATTCTAAAAAGATTTTCATGTCACTTTTAGAAAATTAGCCCAGTAGGCTAATTTTAATATGGTGACCAAAAAATATCCACATCTCAATATCTGACTGTGCTTCCACCAACTATTAAATAAATGTGTTTACTTTGCATATAGCTTTCAGATTCGTTTTTGAGGTGTTTGATTTGTATTATGCTGCTTAGGGTTTTGAAGTATGGCCACAAGAGCCTTCAATGCCTTAAGCGTTTGTGGAAAACTTGAATCATACACCCAGAGAGGGTTTCATTAGATATTTTAAAAAACATTTACAGAAATAAGTACTACAGAAAGTAAAGGACAGCACTCCTGAACCAAAGAGATAAAAATTGTAGTTAGTTAATGACACAATAAATGCCACCCACTAGCTAAGCTTTAACAATTAAAATATAGATTCCATCCAGACAGGAATACTTTCTTTATTATCCAAGGCTCTTGTCAGGGCTGTTGATCTTATCTGATTTTATATTCCCTGTTTGGTTCTTTTCTTTGAGGGCTTTGGAGCCCACATAACCTGGAACTGTTGTGTGATTGAAAAGATTTTCAACCATTTCAGGGAGGTGGAGGGTATTTCTTGAAATAAATCCTTACACTTGAGTATCTGCTAATAAAAACAATTCTTTTTATACAAAATATGATGCTTGAGTAATAGTCTTCCACCAGAAATAATAGTTACAAACATCCCTATTCTCCAATTGACTTTCAATCTACAGTGCTCAGAAATGATCTGATCATGCATTGATCTCCCTTGCTTTCTCTCTGTCAGTCTCTCACACACATCCACATGTATGTTTACACCTACATTTAAAACTGGGGAAGCAGACAGTACAATTAATTTAGTCACTACGACGTAAGGTATATTCCTTAGAGTGCTCCTAATTTTCTTTCATGGAAAACAGTCCTCTGCCTTCTCTTGCACTTGGCCTTAACTCTCCCTGCAAGTTCCCTAGAGATGCACCTATACAAATCCAGCAAATGTGCACTTCCGTTTTTTTAAGAAAAAAAAAATCAGTTACAAGGTGATTCTTCTGCTTTTCTACTTCCTCTGTAAAACAAAAGTGCCAATATCTTAAATGATGCAAAACATTACTGCAGAATGAACTTCTTTTGGGGGCTCCCAGGTGAGAATCCCTTTCATACTTGCTCTCTCTAATAGATTTTCTGCATTTCATATTTGACAATTACACACAGTTTTGCCTGGGAACAGCCTTGCTATTGGAGATATAAAGGTGGCACTTGGTTGGAGAGCAAAAGAGGAGATTGGTGAAGCAAGACAGTTCACTTTGCCTAACAAAGCAAAATTCCCAAACTAAGTTGCTCTCCCAGCCCTGTAATCAGCCATGCTTCTGAAAATGCCTGGGTTATATCGAGCCCCACTCACACTATGGTAATTATCAGCTGCCACCACACAGAAGTGCTGCATTCCCTGCTACTTTTTTCCCCAGAATGTCAGCTTGTAATCTGAAGGAAAATTACAAACCCTACTTTTTTAGGAATGTTTAAAATAAATTCACAAAAGCACCAAGCCTGTTCAAGTTATTGTCCTCCGTTAAAGAACTATCCCAGGTGGAACTTTATCCCCACCGCCTCTGTTCTGAAGGTTAGCTTCAAAAAAAGGACCAACAGTGCCTTACCTCATCCCAAGCTAATGTCAATATGAGGAGGAAGCTGAACTTGCTTTGAGAAGTGTTGAGATTTTATTTTAGATAATAACTACTCTTAAAAAATCACCACTTGTGCTACTTTCTAATAAAATTTCTCTGCTTAAAAAATGGCAGCCTCGATCATCTGGATGATGCTGAAAGTAACTGGCCTACTGTCTCTTGAAGGGTATATAAAACCTTATCAAATAGAGTGTTTGTGTTAATGTCAACGTTTCCAGTTAGATTACCAGTGTAAATCATTATGACATGCCGTCATTCTTTATTTTAACAACTGCATTTAGACTGTGCACCTTGGAACCCTCGTATCTTTCAGCTCGTAAAAGGAAAATGAAGTATCAGTCAAAAACATAATGGGCAGAAATTTTGAGTGTACTATAATTCACGTGAGTTAAAGGGACTTGAGGTTGATGAAAAGATTCGGCCAAGAATGTTGAAAACTATTTTCAGTGATGGAAACAAGTCACTGAGAAACCCACAGACTGTCCTATCATTGCACCTAAGAAAGCACACAGAGGATTTGGACACAGAAGATTCGACTGTGGTCATGGCTCAACCTTGAGTCAGTTAGATGGTGCTGAGCAGATCTCTACCCTTCATTTCCAGGAATGAAATTCCGTAAGTTCTTTAGCAACTCTAACTTTATGCAACAAAAAGTTGATGAAAGGTGAGGAAAAACTAGGTCGCTTCATGAATTCAATGCAATACAGGACACAATTTCCAGGAATAGCTTCTTCCTATCACTTATAAAACGTACACTACTCCTCCACTTGTTTCTGTTTATGTAGGCAAAAGAAAAAAAGTGTTTAAGGCAGAATAAGATTTGGGTCTCATCGGTAACCTTCCAGTAGCTGTGTGTCCTGGGACAATATGATCTTGTGTGAGATCCCAGTTCCTCCAGTAATAATATAAAGAGACTTATTTACTTAATTTATAATGCTGGCACGATAATGATAGGTGATATTTTGATTTACATTTTTAGTGCCTAAAACCTAGTAACCTAGTATTTGGTAATAATGTTATTATATGCATATATATATATATATATATATATATGTGTGTGTGTGTGTGTGTGTGTGTGTGTGTGTGTGTGTATTTAAACTATTCACATACAATCATGCATATATAATACTTCTTCAACCTTGAAAAATATTGTCTCCAGTTACAAACGAAATCACAGTAAGTAATTCTCACATGATTATGGCAAAATTAGTAATAAACAGGGTATATGCATAGTAGTATATTCAGGTGCCCAATTTAAAATATAAATGTAGCTCTGTGATTTTATTATTGGTTTTGCTATCATTAGCTGGAGGCCAGAGTAAGTATTTTCTGTCTGGTCAAGGTGTACCTAGCAGGTAGACTAAATAATGACTCCCTCATCTTCACAGCCAGTTTGGATAAATCCAAAATATGATTATGCTATCTTTCTATGACAAGAGAAACAGTTTGGTACAGTTTTGAAAAAACCTGCTCTAGTTTCATTTTATGAATTCAACATTTCAGATTATTTAATCAAGCCGACAAATATACAAGATACCCAAAACAAAACATACAAGATGCCCAAATATCACACATGCAGACTTTTGCTCAGGTCTCCTATATGCTACAAAAATAATTTTTAAACTTTTGCTACTCCATCAGTACAAATAATTTAATTCTTTCCTTTTAATTTCTTTAGCTATCCAAATTTTTGAGGGCAATTCATGTTCACTACCTGAACATAGGCACTCCATACAACCAATTCTCCTAATATTAATTCCTATAAGGATCGCTAATGATGTCCCATAGCTGATTCCAATGGCCTTTCACTGGCATTGACATCAAGCTCCCAATAAATGTGAAACAGCTCTCTTCCAAAATTCCTGCCCAAAACTCCAAAATTCCTGTCTTTTTGTCCTCCTTTCTCTTTCTGATGTCTTTTCTTCCCTCCGAACTCAAAATGCAGGGAATCCCCACAATTCTGCCTTTATCCTTTATCAATGGTCCTTCAGAGGTAATTTTAGATACTTCAACAGTTTTCAGTACAAGCCTTTTCAGGTGAGTCCCAGATCCACGGTGTTAACCATTCTGAAAGAACTTGCACTTGGAAATCTCTTTATCTCAACCTCAATGAGTCTGAATGCAATTCTATCCTACTCTTGAAATTACATCTAAGACTGCGTCTCCTCGTGATGTCAACATCTAACATTTTCTACAGTAGAGTCCACACCTCTTAGCGACTCATGCCCTCTTTCAAATCAGTTATTCTTTTTCAATATACCTCTATTTTGAAGTATGCGTTTCCATGTCTATGATCCCACTGGGGTTGCCATAATTTACAACATGATAATATGAACTTAAGAATGAACAGATTCCCAATTCTAGTTACTTTTTATTCTAGCTCTTCAGACTAACCCTAGATTAAGCATCAGAAAATATGTCTCTGTTCACTTTTATCTTTTCAAATATCCTTAGTAACATTCCATTCTTTATATAAAAAAACTAAAAATAAATGATAGTTATTAGAATAGATCAACGTTGCTAAATATTTTTAAGTATGTACTAGGTAATATACCAAATAAATCAATCATGTCAGTAACACCTATGTGGCTGTGATTTTACAATTATTTATATAACACATACTGATTATTGTCTGTCTTTTCAACCAGACAATAAAGTCTACATGGCCAAGAATCTCAAATTCAAACATTCCTTCACTATCACCCGATTGAATAAATTCATAAATCAATGAACCCCTCTTGTACCATCGCCACTGAAAGTGCTCTTTCTCCCCTCTGAAATCCCATGATAATATTCTATCCTTCAACATATGCATTATTTATACTTATATTCTTATTTATGCCTGAGTTAAAGCTGGAAAATGAGTACAAATGAATTCTAGAAAGCTGACTTCTATTTCTGCTAGGAACACACTGGAATATGTCAACATTACTAATTTTTCTAATCTTCCTGACTGAGAAAGATTTCTAATCCTCTGTTATTTCTTTTGTTTGTTTGTTTGTTTTATCTAAGCCCTACTCCTTTTTCGTGGCCAAGACTGAATTAATAAAGGTGATACTCCCACCCTCCTCCCCAAACATCTCCAGGCAATTTAATTCAGTAGGACAAAATAGGCCCCCAAAATACACAGGTAAGTAAGACATAGATCTTAGATTCAGTGGATTGATAGATTAGTAAAGAAAATAAAGCATATACTTAAGTGAGTTTAATGTCAATGAGAAAGATACAGGCGGCATGAGAATGGTACAGCTACTGTACAAAGAAACTTTAGGTAGAAAAATGAGTATCAGTTGAGATCACAAAAGGCTGCAGACATAATTTGTATTTGTTACAGTTTATGAAAGAAAAGCAGGATTTAGGTGTTCAGAGATGAGAAAAGGAATATATTTCAAGAGGAACAGGATTAACTAAAATGTATAAATCTGAGGCCATAGGATGTTTACTAAAAGTTAGGTGGCAGAATTTAAGTGTAATGATTAATTGTATTGTGACAGTTACATTCCTTTTGAAATCTACAAGTATAATGATGTTTTATTTCCACAATTACAAAGAAGATAATCATTTATGTCAAATTCATTGGGTTGCTGAGTTTCTGTATTGGCAATGAGACTTGTTGATATGAAATACATCTTTCTAAGCACTTGCTACTGACCACGATTTTTGTTTTCAGCAAATCCACCTTACTTGTCACAGAGCACGACCTGGATGCTTGGAAATCTCAAATTATATCATGCTCAGTGAAGTGAGTCAGAAGCAGAAGGTGAAACATCGAATGGTCTCTCTGATATGAGAGAGCCAGACCACAACTCTTAAGGAACTTAAAACAAAAAACAAAGTGAAAAAACGGGGATAAGGGTGGGGGAGGGAGGGAGGGGTGGGTAAGAGGAGGGACAAAAGGAGAGTGGGAAAGTCCTTGTCACCTTGACAAGATACATATGTGCACAAAATCCTCAACTTCATTGTAAACCTTAAATTTTGCACTTATACATGTCAATAAAATGGGAAAATTTATATTGACTTACAATAAAATTGATTTTGCATAAACATTTAAATACCAGATACAAATGCATATATATATATGGGCATTATAGACAACTGAGGTAATTGGAAGCCCCTTTGGTTAATCTTTAGTTCAAATCCTTTTTTAAGAAGTCTGAGGGCACCTGCATTTCGGACTAAACATCTCTGGGTTGTTACTTTGGTTTGTTTTCCCTATTGGGCGAGTTGTTATTTTAGTTGAGTTCAGTTCCAGTCTTTTCACCTTGGATGTGAACTATAAATCAGGCTGTTGCAGTTTGCATTCCAATGATGCCTTAGCTTAGCTGTACAACTGTTACTCCATCTAAATCCCACAGCTGTGTCACTTCCTAACGACCACAAGCCCTGCCAGACAGCTGTTGCTTTTAATTGGCAGGAATAAAACAGATGAGCATTTAGAAACTAGCCCAGATGATGTGCTACACAAAGAATTTACTATTTTCCCCAAACTATTTGAAAGTGGAAGAGAAATGCACACTTTTTTCAGAATTATTTAAAAGTAGAAAAGGCACAGCAAGACATTCCATCAGAAACACACTGAGTCACTATTGTTCTTCCGTCAGAATTTTATAGCTAAAAATACATAAAGCTGAGATTTTCGTTGGCCTGTTCAAACTAGATTCCCACCCACAAAGACATTATAACTCAACTTGAAATCTCCAGCAAACTTTGCTGATAAGCTAAAACAAGAGTATTCTATCAGAAATCCCAATGAAGCTTTTAAAAATCCACTTTTTCCTCTCATCATTCCTACAACACAGACCAAAGCAGCTACCTCAGTGTCTAATGAGTTTCTACCCAAAGTGTGACTGGTGGACCAGTAGTATTGTTGTCACTTTTGAATGTGTTAGAAACACACTTTTTGGTCTCACTTACTACTGTTGAGACTAGTAACAAGACCCTCGGATGATTTTCATACAAGTTAAGATTTAATTTGAAAATCACTGATTTTGTCTCTTGACTCTCATATTTTACTGTACTACACACAAAACTCACCAAAAACTCTTACGTTGAAAATTCTTAAATCCTATGCTCTTCAAGACTTTGAGTCAGTCAGATAATAATTTGCTAACCTTGGATTGTCCAATGGCTATGCCTAAATCCATGAAAACTACAATCTGTATTGAAGTTCTCTAGAAGAACAGGATAGGATAAGGGTGAGGGGGTAAAAATATTCAAGGAGCTTTATTAGGTGAGACTCTTACAGGTAAGACGTGGTAGAGTCCAAAATGGCCATGTGGATATAGGAGAGGCAGAGGATGCAGCAGCTGCTCAGACAGGAAGATGGAAGCTATAGAACAAGAAGGATCAAGGATGCCCCAGCAATCCACGGTCAAAGACCTGGAAACTCACTGTAGAATTTCAGTGTGAGTTTGTGCTAGAGACTGATGCCCAAAAGTGATGGAAAAAACTGGACCTCTTGCAGAACAGAAACATTTTCTCTTTCCATTTTTATTTAGTCCTTCTAGTCTACAAGTCTACTAGTTGGAACCATTCACATCTATCCAGGATAGATGGATCTTCTGTCCTTGATTTACTGGGCTACATCCACAGACACATTCAGAATTGTGCCTTACCAATCTGCTAATTCATTCAAGTTGAGAAACCATGTTTAATCCTGCCTGGATACAGTTATTATAGTTTCCTATTGACTTCACTCACAGAGCCCAATAATACTAGGAGATACCCTAAGCTATTGCCTGCACCCCAAGCATATTCTTCCTTACCTCTGTTTTCCCTTGGTAGTTTGGATCAGTCACTCCTGGCAGCATCATAACCTCCATTTTTAGCTTGTTGGCTTAGAGGCACAAGAAGTCCCAAAAAACCAGAGGGAAGTCTTAGCTCCCAGTTCAAAGGAGTAATTGTTGTGCTTCCTGGCACAAGCTATCCGCCTGCTGGAACTAAGACTTCTAGGTCAGCTTAGCATAAAGTCATGGAAACAAGAAGTAATATTCTTGCTGGTGGGTCACTGGAGATTATGTTCAGTGGTACTATTCCCATTCCCACTCTTTGTGAATCCTGGCTCTAGGAGAAATAGTTCCATATACGGGGTGCTGATTCAGAGAATAAACATCCTTCTAGAAAACCTTGTGCCAATCCTGTAAGGCATTGGCACCTACCTGACAGTGTACCTGCACCTCCAAAAGTCCATTCCACTGTTCTGTCAATCCTGCTGCTTCTATATGGCTGGGGATATGATAAGGCCAGTGAATTCCATGAGCATGAACCCATTTCGGTACTTCTTTGGCTGGGAAGTACATTATTCCATGTAAGCGGTGCTGTGGGGATACCTTGATGGTGGATGTGGCACTCCAGGAGTTCACCGATGGTGGTTTTGGCAGAAGTACTACATATAGGCAAGGCAACCACACATGCAAAGGGTGTCTTTTTCCATTCAGGACAAAGTACTGTCCTTTTTATAATGGAAGGTGCCCAATATAATCAATCTGCTACCAGGTTACAGGCTGATGATCCCAGGGAATGGTGCTTTATTGGGGACTCAGTGTTGGTCTCTGTGATCCTCATGAGCACTGAAGCCTTGAGATTATAAAAAGATCTTTAGTAATTTCAAGTTCTTGTGTATAAAATGCAAAAATAATACCTACCTGCCTTATAAGGCATATGATGAGGTCAAATATTAAATGAAATATGATTTATATAAATATTTGTTAAACAACTTATGTTAGTGCTATGGAGACAAAGGAATGAATAAGACATCGTTATACTTTCAGAAGCCTACTATCTAGTGAGAGATACAGCAACCTACAGCAAGCTACAGCAATCTACACACAGCAATCTACAAAAGGGAGCTAATCAATGGCGCGCTACAAGTGCCAGGGAAAGCTGTGACAAGGGGTTTAATGTTTAAAAAGAAGGGCTTTATAAATGCATAAGCTACTTTTATTGTACTGTGCTAATATTCTTTTTAACATTCTAAAGTAAGGATTGATTCTATCAGAATAATGATAAATATTGATGAAATTAACATTGATAATCAGCCCAACACAATTTTATACCGTTGGTTGGGTGACAAAAATAATAAATGGCAAGTATTACAGTTTGACAAGAGAATTATAAGAAAAGTTCAGTGAGTAGACGAGAACAAATTTCACCATTTCATAGATCTATACTCAGAGATGTTAAAGTTACTGAATATTTAGCATTTATTCAGATTTCATCCCAAAGGGGAAAAAAGAGCTAAGTCTCCCAGTGCAGTAAGAGGGAGTATCTGCTTTGTTCACCACTGAAGCATATCTGGTACATCAGTGGAGTTCAACAACATTTGTGGAACAACTATGTGCAAGTAAGTTTTCACTGAAGCTAATAATGGGCCAAATACATCTGCATACATACTCTGTTCCGTGTGATTCGTGTTGTATATCTGAAGTAAATAATTGTCACTTTAGTTTTCCAATTTAGAATAACTTTCAAAAATTGTGAACATCTCCATATTATAATGTGTGCGTAAAATAATTCTTACCTAGCTATTATGCAGAGAAACACAACCAGACCAGATATTAAGATCTCTTGATAATGGCTTTTATTTAATCACCGTGCATTTTAATTGACCTCATATATGCTTCCTTCCATTTTCCCCCAAGAAAATTGCTAGTAATATATGGAGTTAAACAACATTTCAAAAGCAAATTTCTGGGACTTTTCATCTTAACTCTTTTCTCTCTAAGTGATGTTGCTTTCTGATTTTTGTATCTTGCATCATGTGACTTATAGAGCCATCTTTCATACAAACACACATATTTAAAATGTATTGGGCATAAAGATGACAACAGAGCATCTTTCCAACTCTTAATATTCTACGGGGAACTGGAAGGTTCTTCACTTTTAAAGAAATAGTCTATTCAAAGCTGTCTGCTCTTCAGAATGAGAACGTGAGCATTTGTGCAAATTTTTTATCTTAATTTCATACGGCATTTGCCTTAAAAATAAGAAATTATCTTTTTCTTTTAAAAGAGAAGGATATCATGATCATTTGATGAAATAAAATATCATTGTATATAATGACAAAGATGAAATGAAGGTAAATACAATGCCATACTGATATTTAGTGCAGCTGCTTGTCTTTACTGGTTTCCAATTTAATGGAAATTTTTCTCACATTCTAATTATTCTCAGAAGCCCAGGAATGAGTATATATATATATACATATATATATATATATATATATATATATATATATATATATATATATATATATGTATGTATATATATAATTTATTATTTTTTATAAGCAATCTTAACCCCGAAATCTTGCCACAGGCTTTTTAGAGAAAAGTCAAATTATCACGCACATACATACATGGACACTCAAATATAGCTAATGAAAATTAATATTTCTATAAATCTCTCACAAGAACTCAGTACACAACAGGCAAAATAACTTAGAGACACAGGAGTAGGCTGTAGACCTCAGTCCACCTCTTAGATCGGTGGTGCAAGCACAGAATGTGCCGTACCGGTCACCCACGATTCCTTCAACTCCCTTTCGGTAGATGTCCCCTACCCTCGGACCTGGGCTGGACTTGTCACTTGTTTGAGCAGCAGAGTCTGAAGAAGATATCAGTTGTGATCTTAGGAGATCTAGAAGCTTCCACTAAAATCCAGAATCACCACTATGACCTCAATTACCCCACTAGCAGGACATACCACGTGGAGCGAGGCCTAGGGGATGTGAAGATAAAGGGGTCACCTAGACCCTAGACTTTTCATCTCTTAGCTGGAGCTTCCAGCCTCATCAGAGGCCACTCCCACCAGGGACAGAGCTATATCACCACACTCTACTCAAGGAGCAAGTAGCTCTAATAACTAATTCCCAAAGCAAAGAATAAAAACCTAACTCAGTGAATAACTAAATCAATGAATGTTTTAGTTATTAATTCATTAAAGTATATTAAACAACTATATAAAACCCTTCCTTAAGCTATTGGCAGGTGACTGAGGAGTGAATAAAAATCCTGCCTTAACAGAGTCTCGCCTGATGGCTGAAACCCTCCTCCATACCTCTGGCAGGAATGTGGCAGGAGCTGTGGTAAAGGCTCACACACAGTACCATGGGATGCCACAACCCCACCAAGAAACTGTCTCAAGGAAGTTAAACTGAGGATTGATCCAAGGAAGACCTGAAGAAGAGATTATATTTCAGCTATGATTTGAAACGCAAATAGGAGTTTTCCAAACCAGGAAGAGTAGCAGAGAAGGAAAAACATTTCAAGGGATCACATGCATTTTACAGGAAGTCTGTCCTCTTGCTAAAGCCCTAGACCGCATGCAAAGAGTTCATATCGCCTCCTGACAATTTCACCTTTCCCCAAAGTTAGAAAATTGTATTCACAAGAAAAAGTGTAATCACCTCTGTGACAAGGATATATTTGTTGCTGGCCCAAACTCTCCCTTTCCATCTCCAATTTTTTAGCTCATGAGTTACTTGGAGAAAGAAATTCATGTGACGAGCAGACAATTAAGAACAAAATGTGCAAGTTTTCTCCTTTCCTTTCTATAGACAGGTACTAAATCAAAGTGGTTAATTTCTTTATTTTTGCTCAAAAGCAGTTCTCAAGCTTCCTCACCAGCATCCTAGAAACATTTTTTGTCATTTATTATGGCAGATAAACAAGAAAGAATTTTCTACTGACATTTGTGACTTTAAAGGTCAAGCATATAAAACAACCTTTATAAAAGTAGATAAACTAGTGTATAGCTCATCTTCCATACTAGATGAGCTGGCAGAGAAAGAAAACTTGAACTGAGAAGACTAATTTGCCTTGACACAGGCAGGGCTACAATCCCAGCACTCTGGGAGGCCATGGCAGAATAGTTCCAAGTTGAAATCCAGGCTGGGCAATTTAGTCTTAGGGGGACCCTGTCACAAAATTTTTGAAAAATGGATTGGTCATGTAGCTCTATGGAATGGAAAAGACCATTTAGCATCACAGGTTTCTGAAGTGTCTAGACAGTTGTTTATACTTCATTTCAATTCTGTGTCGATTTTTAATGCAAAGTTTAAGGTTTTTTTTTTAACATAACTGCAATCCAGAAAAAGCTACTGAAAAATTTAGGCACCAAAACCAAAAACTTGGGATGGGAAGCATTTTTTTTCTCTGCTCTTCCTGCCGTATCATACCTGTCCTCTTCTTCTGGGAGTTGAGACACAAGGATTGTATGCAATTGGAAAAATGTCATAACCTGACATACATGAAGTCAAAATCATGTTCTTGAAAGGAGTAGGTTGAGCTCTGCTAACTCACATTACCATTAGACTGGAAAAAGAATAAAGCGGTATAATGCTGTCACCTGCAAGTGAAGATCTCTTGTTTGAATGTTGGAAAGGCAATAAAAGTTCATGAACTCTTCTCTGTAGCCATAGAAATATTTTCCAGGAATGGTTGGAGGACATGTGTTCTCAGCTGTGCTAAGGCCGTATTTGGAACATCATGCAAAAGAAAATAGTTTGCTAAGGTCGGTAGACGGATCAGGCTAGAAGACGGGGGTGAATACACAGGCCTTGTCAAAATTCTGGACACTGAAAAGGAAAATGTATGAACAATATATTTTCTCCTTAGCTAGATTTGAGACTGGCTGCGTCAACATTACCATCCAGCATCACAGAGCAACTGCCCAGCTACCCAGATAATCCGTTAGTCTGGAAGTTATATACCATATCGTCATTACCTGCATATGGTACAAGCTAGATGCACGGCTCCTAGGAATCCTGGTGAACAAACACGGTCAAATATGCCCTGGGATGCTGTATTTTTGTTCACTGCGTAGGTGAAGGTGAGTCATAAAAAACTAGGTAACCTATGACATTGATTCCTGAAATATGACATTTCCTGCCATCTCTTGCACAGAAGCTAGAAAGGAGAAAATATTTCCTTCAAAAGACCAAATTTTGAATGCTTATTACACGTTGCGTTATGAATATATTCCCGGACCTTATTCCTACAAGTCTATCAGAGGAGATGCAGTTGTTTCTCATATTACAGATGCATAGAAACATTCATTGTCTTGCCAAAATCTTAAGATCTTAGGTCCTGCGACCGAGACTAATTTCAGAAAGCTCTGAGTTCAGAATTTGAATTCATGGTCAAGGCCCTATGACTCTTACAATGCTCTGATAGGGTTTTGTTTGTTTAATTGCATCCATTTCCTGAAAGAGGCTTCTGTCTTTTTAATCAGAGATCAAAAAAATAGCTACCAATTATTACTTCAAACTTTGACCAATGACAGAAATGACATAAAAGAACTCCTGCTCTTACTCACAGGTTAATCCATAAAGGTCTTTTGGCAAGGTCAAAATGCTTTTCCAACACACACACTGATCATTTGCTTCTCCGAATAAAGGCATTTGTAAATCATCCCAGTTATCTTTAGAATACTTAAAATTGCTCTCTGGCATTTATATAATCAGAGAGAGATAATCAGATGATCTTTTTTTAACAATGAGCCACTTCCTGTTCATTATAGTTATTATGTTTATTTATGGCATAAAACCCATTTTCTCTGTAGAAGGTCACCTGTAGGTTGGTATGGAGGATTTCTTTCTTCCTGTTTAAACCACTTTACCAGTTCTGGGCATGTATATGACTCTTGATCAATTATAAGCCTGTCTCAATCATTTATGGAAGAAATAATTTTCTATAGTAGTTAGTTTACCAGCCATTAGTGTTTGTCATTGATCAAAAAACATGGCATACAGGTCTAATTTCTTAAATATTCAAAGGCTTGAAACAAATAATCCAAATCTTTGTTGTGTACATCCACTCATCTCAGAGGAAGGCCAAATATTTAAAACCAAGAGCCACCTGACACCAAAGGCCTAGAGTCAAACGTCTCCAGTCATATGTTATATGTATGTGTGGTCACACCTGTTTTGGAACTTAAATCCACCCAAGAGGCCCTCAGACTATTTCCTGATCTTTAGACACTCAATTTGTTGGTTGTTCCACTGGGAAAACTACTTTCTTTCTTAGACTATAATAAGAAACCAGACATTCCATGATACCTGCACCTAAGATGAAAAGCTAAAATAACTGCAGACATCTTTTCTTGCAGTGTGAATGAACTTATTGATCATCACAGATTTTGTTGGACTGGGATCTATGCATTCATTTTTTTCTGCATGATAATAGTAGCCTCAGTTTCGTGCAACCATAAGGTCTTCTCAGACTCAGTCAATGTGCTCCAAGAGAAAATTGATCTTTCTCTTATTTTAAGGATGGGCCTTGAGTAGCTGCAGCCAATTAAGAGAGGCTACTCCGATGCCTATACTCATTGAATTAGATATGGGACTATATCTCAGTACAATCCACCAACAAAGAGACCTGGAGGCTTCTTAAATGAGAATCTTCGCACTCCTGTTGACTTGCTTTTCCTGGTGAAGGCGAACAAGGAAAACCGTGGTCTCCAGAAGCATTGATGCCATCTTGCTTTGAGAGAAGCCAGCTGTTAGTTCCAACCTTTCATCTTTTGCCTTATAGTTACTTGAGTCATATTCTCTGTTATTTACAACCAAATCATTCCTAACAAATCTGCTACTTGACCACAATTACACAACTGCCCTCGACACAGGCATTATCACAATATCTCTCCATGCACTTGCCTCATCTGTTGCTTTTGCAACTTTCCCAACTTGCTACTTATTTGTAAATTAACAGATAATCACAGAAATTTCCTTTTAAATTATAGAGATTCTACTTTTGGAGGTGGGATGGGGAAAGACACTTCAGATAAACCAGCATCCAAAACAATAAATTTGCCAGAAAATGATCGAATGATGCACAATCCAGAGTTATTTACTTAACAAAGGAAAGTCTTTGCACATTAGCGGATAGTCCATATACCAGCATATGCATTTGAGTGTGTGTTTCTCATTGTTGGATAGAAAGATAGAGAGATAGATAGATAGATAGATAGATAGATACTTCGGGGTGTTTTGGAGATATTTTCAAATGCATACAATAAAATTTTAGTAAGAAATATACAATAAGCCCTCTATTCCTAGGTTCTGCAGATGCAGATTTGACCACTTAAAGATTAAAAATTTGAGAATTAAAAACTGTTTACTTAACATGGATAGAATTTCTTCTTGTTTTTTCCCTAAACAATGCAATATGATAACTATTTACATATAATTTACATTGCAGTATGTATTATAAATAATCTAGAGATGACTCAAAGCACCCAAAAGGATATGTGTGGGTAATATGCAAATACTATATTATATTATATAAGACTTGAGCATCTATGAGTTTTGCTACCAGTGGGGAGTTCATGGACACCAAGAGATGACTGTAGTTGTCTCTGTGGCTGGATAAGGACAGATTTCTCTACTGGCTTGTGTATTTGATGGGCAACCAAATTAGAATAACCTCCCTTACATATCTTGGCTTAGAAAGGCTTTCCCTGATATCCAACCCCCCTCAGAATAATTCAATAACCCCTATTATTTTTCCCAAGTATGTTTAACCTTTATTTTTGTCATGCATACGGGTGTTTGTTTAATGTTGGTCTCCTCAGTGAGTCCAGTGAGCCAGCCTTTATGTCCTGTTTATGCAGTCTGCTGTGTCTGGTAGCTGTATCAACAATATCTGCAATAGGCCTAGCACATAAGACATAATCAACATTTGAAAATGGCAGAGATGAGAGGGACTAAGGGAAAAAAAAAGCACTGAGGGATTGATCCATTGCTTGGCATATTATTTGTTGCTATTTAACAAATTACTCCAATTAGCCACTTAAAACAGAACATATGTATTACCTCATGGTTTCTGTAAGTCAAAATTTTGGGTATGGCTTAATCTGGTCCTGCAGATCAGGATATCCAATAAAACTGCAATATATCATCAAGGCCATGGTCACTTTGGGAAAAATAGAGACAGAATCTACTTCCAAACTCACTCAATGATTATTTGAAGGATTTGATTTCTTGCAGGGTTTTTGTTTGTTTGTTTGGGTTTTTGGGGTTTTTTTGTTTTGTTTTGTTTTGTTTTTTTGACAAGGAGCCTCAACAATTGGCTGGCTGCTGGTCAGAGTTTGCTTACCCTGAACTGTTTTTTTTTTTTTTTTGCGTGGACACTTCCACTGTGCAACTCCTGACAGGAAAGTTGGCTTCATCAGAGCAAGTAAGACATCCAGAAACTACTCGCTGCTAGCTGGACAGACACCACAGTCTTTTAAAACTGACTCTCAGAAAAGATTATACCGTGACTTTTGTAATGCTGTGTTTATAAAACAGTAGTCATTAGAACCAACCTACATTCAAGGAGAAGGGAATTACAAATGGGCACCAAACCAGAGATAAGAATAATTTGGAAGTCAACTTTGAAGGCAACTTAGTATATGTAAGCACGCAAACAGACCAGCAGGAGATGGTAAAGAGCTGCCCAACTCAATGGAAGTGCCGAACTAGACTTTTGTATTCTCTTCCACTATAGGAAGAACTATTCTCAAGGTAGATGTAATAATAAATACATTTGACAAATAAATCTTGAAGAAATTATTGTGCATTCAAGTGCCATTTACTATGTCATTTGGAAGTGACTTTTAACAACTCTTTCTCAGGTGAGCCTTTTCTAATGCCTCCAAGAAATGAAAATGGTTGGACTTATACAACTGAAGGAAATTTGGACAGGAGACACACATTCCAGGAGGAATCAAGTGTGCTACGTTCGCCGTATTTCTTTTAACCCACAGGATATGCTGTGTGGTCTCTAAGAGAAAAACATGTAAATGTAGGCAAAAGTCCTGAATAAACCAAGGAAAGTATTTGTGGGTGGCTGAAAATGGGTGAGTCTCTTTCCACGTAGGGTTGGGTGTGCCACAAACTTGACCAGCAAGTACACACCAAGATTCATCTGGAGTTCTGTCGTCTAATTCCCACATTCTGAAAAAGAAACCAGGCCATTATTGTGTGCTTTGTAGTCTTAAAATTTTAAAAGTCTTTTAAAATTCATTAGCCCTTTTTGATGCCATCTGGAACCTCCCAGATACTCAAGTAGAGCCAAAATGAGCAGTTATAGAGAGGCCCTAAAAATTTCTTACTGTATTCCTCTTTAACTTTTAAGCTTTTTCAGAAACTATATAACAAAAAGAAAAGAAACAGAGCCAGTTACTATGACCCTCAAAATTCTTTGGCTTCTGTCAAGATGATTGGAGTATTCCAAAAGTTTTATTGTCATCCAGTCATCCATCCTCCCCAATACTGAGTGGCTTTTATTCAGGAATATTCAGATGTCAGTCTACAATCCAATGCCACTGAAAAGAGAAAAGAAGTGATTTTTTTTTCAATGCACAAATTAAACCTTCAACCTGCTAATTTATTCAGAGGGTAAGGACTGTGATGTGCCGGAGAGCAAAATTCACCATGCCAAATAATCTCCCACATTTCCATGAAAACATTTTCTGTTTACAAAGACTAAATTCTATTTGAATAGCTGACATCACACTGTCCGTAAGGCTGTATCATGGCATGTCCCACAGTGGAGAAAGCACTGTTTACTAACAGCCTTGCTCTGGGAAGGGCTTGTCTTCTCTGTGATGATTACCACACACAACAGGGAGAATTATGAGCTGACCGTCCTACTCAGAAGAGCAATTCCGTTGATAAATTACAAGGTAAAAACCAACCATTACATTAATGACTCAGGGTGAAGTTCCTATGAGTGAAAGTGTAGAAAAGCATCTGTAAACAGATAGGCAAAAGCCTTTCAGATGGTCCCATTTTCAGGTACTGGCTTGAACAGAGTGGAGTCCATCCTCCAGAGAGCAATCTCTCAAGCACCCAGGTGCTGGAAATGTATTTCTGACTGGTGAAGGAAGTGCGCATTCATTGTTATGTCCTTCTATTTCTTGCTCATACAGAAGACCCAAGCCACGTCAAAAAATAAATTAAAAGTGAAGGAATAAATTTACATTCAGTAATGCACATTTAAATTTTGAATCCTCAAGTGACATTTTAGGAAAAGGACTGCTGACCACTCTGCAACCTCATCTCTGCTATTTTATAAATTCTCTAGGTCACCCTGCCTTGATGCCCAAAGTACAAGGCATGAAACCTTATAGAGCACATAATGGCTGAAGCAATCCGTACCTATTGACAATGCACCATAAAGTAAAATCTTAACATCGAAAGCCAGATAGCATTTACTTACTACTTGAAAGGCTCAGTTTAATCTTTATGAATGGGAACAGTAACAATTTCTTACAGCTGAGGACAGATATTAAGATCAACTGTATGTGCCACATGACATTCAAGTCCTTTTATCTCTTCACTCTCACCCTCCAAAACAGAATGGTTCGGTGGAAGACGCACGGGCACTGTCATCAGGCAGAGCTGAACAGAAGCCTAGGTCTTCCACTCAGTAGCTCCATATACTTGAATAATTGACTTCACCTTTTGAGCTTCAGAATTCCTAACTGTAGATCAGAGGTAATCATCTTACCCAAGCAGAACTGAGGAAGAATCACAGTTCAAGTAAGACCGGCCAAGATTGTTAGTTGGAAGACATTGAATTGCCGCAACAGAAACACCGACAGTCACAAAGGCAGCGTCGTAGCTGGTCCTTCCTTCTTTCTTTCTCTTTTGTTCACAAAGACTCGGTGCTTCAAGAAACTGACAAAATGCAATTGGTGGAACTTATACTTTCATCTGCGTCCAAGTGTGAAAACTCAATCTGAGAACCTTCCCTGGGTTACTCAATGCAGATGGTAAAGGCTTTCCAGACAGTAGTGGCAGCTACTCATTACCATTGATTACAGGGAGAAAATATTTCGTGATTTCATTTTTTTTCCAAATTCCACAAACAATTATTGAGTGGCTCATTATGTACTCAACAGTAAGCTTTAGATTTTGCTTTTATTTTGTGTTGTTTTTATTTTTATTTTTCCTATTCAGTGCTGGGGATGGAACCCAGGGCCTTCTCACTGTGCTATATTCCCATTTTTTGATCTTGATTTTGTAGACACGGGCTCCCTAAGTCACAAAGCTGCCCAGGCAGGGCTCCAACTTGTGGTCCTCCTGCCTCAGACTTCCAGAGTGCTATGATTATGGGCCTGGGATTCCTGGCAACATTACACTATAGTTTCAAGGATAGTATAGCTGCTTGTTTGCTTCTAATAAAAAGTAACAATGTAATCTATGTACATTATCAAAGCACTTCCTTCCCTGCCTGTAACTTTGGTAAATAAGCATGATTCTAGCAAGATAATGATACAATAATAATAATAACACGTGCTCATTGGGAGATTTTGAAATGTTTGTTTTTAGCCAGAATTTCAAATCATAAGAATAAAGCCACAGGCTCTAGAGACCTCAGCAGTCAATAGGAATAGGAAGAGCTTCCAGAGCATATGGAGGAAAGGCAGCCCAAATAATCAGTTAAGAGTGTTCAATCTACTTAACAACGCAAAGAATCGAGAACCTTGGCCCAATATGATATGATTCAGTCTGCTGGGTTATGATTTGAAGTCCTTAAATTTTACAAATGAATGCCAAATTGTTGCTATCCAAAATTTCCAAATGTTCATGTGGAATGTTCTGAGGACACCTCAAGTCTCCCAAACGTGTACTAGCATATCTTAAAGCTTTATTTTTTCCTATGATGGATGGAAATAATGAGCTTGTTGTGACAATCGAAGTAAATGCTCTTAATAATTGACAAAGCCAAATAAAAACTAAGCAATGATGTTGTTATCTTCATTATTTATTGACACTGATAAAATATACTGGGGATATTTATATGACTTGTCTAGTTACAGAGCTTTGAATGCCAGGCTAAAGGGTTCATTTAGTCACTGAGAGATGTCTGTTTTGTGCTCAATACTGTATACTTCTGACTGAATTTTTAGGAAGATAACGCATCATAAGCAAGAGCATAAGAATGAGGCTTCTCCAAGAGGCCTTCAGGAGAATCCATTCCTATGTCTGCAGAGAAGCCAACCTTCCCTGTAGCACGGGACTGACACTAACTATCGTGCCAAATTCACAAGCGACGTACCAACCCACTTCATTAGTATCCCGGTATGTCATGCCTCTCATTAACCAGGGAGCTAACTCCAACCTCCGTGTCACACGGTGGCCAAATGGCCAACAGAAGGCACAGAGTCACAGTGACAAGTGTGGGCAGCTACCCAGCGGCACATCGCAGCGACTGCTGAGAAGTGGCAGCCGTGCCGTCCAACCTGGTTTGCTGTAAGCAGGAAGAGAGTAGTTTTCATGAAGCGAAAAAAGGTCTGCAGACTGGGAAGCAAACAGGCGGCTCTCAAGCAGAAGGGACAACCAGGGGACAGCATGGGTCAATGGAGGGCGGAGCACCCGGCAGGGAGGACACAGAGCCCAGGGAGAGCTTCAGTCTTCTCAGCAGAACTTGTTCACATGGATGGACACGCCATCTGGGGCAGTATTTTTATTGGTAGTATTCTTTGATTCTCACTTCAAATACAATAAACAAAGAACCACATAGGGCAATCAACATGGCCATATAAACTTATGCACACACACTTTTTATCATTGTGAAACACAGATTTATTCCTCCAATGAGCTCCACAGAAAGTTTTCTTAAATTCATAGCTGCTTCACTTGCCATTAAATTATTTGGTTTCATAACTTAGTGGGATATTTTCAGATCACAATGTATCCTTTTGTTTTAAGAATCATTTCATTACATACATCAGTGAGATGGCATGTTTTTGCTGTCTGTGCTCAAGTGAAGCTGAATTTTTAATAAAGGGAAAAGTAGGGCACCGATAATATACAGAATTTCTTTTTTGATTTGTTTCTGGTTTGACTTTGCCCCACTTTGGGAATTGTCTTTTGCAAAGGAAAAGATTTTGGCTTCTTTTGGGGGGAAAACTTACCAAATAGCAGATTTGTGAAAACCTGATTAAATATGTGCTCCTGTTGAACCACAAAAATCAAACTGACATTATTTTTTATCCTCTCCTACTCACTTATGCTGAAATATGGCACCAGCCTTATGCCAACATTTGGGGGAAAAACATGAGACATTTCCTCTGCCACAGACTGCAGTGACTCTGCAGAATCTTTGGAGGGTACTGGTACTATTATACCATCCAGCACTTCATTTTGCTTTACTTTCCATATGTAATAACAAATTTGAATACTCAGCAATCTATAGTCACCAAAAGGAAAAAATTTTAGATTTAGAGATGTGTTTTATAAGTAGAAAACACTGGGTTAATTCCTCCAAACCCTTGTTTCTTTAGAGAAATGGTTCTTTTTAAAACTAAAATAACTAAGTAAAAAAAAAACTTGCTAAAATAGTCAATATCGTTTGGTGTATCAATAATGAAATTGCATAAAGTGAGTAGTTTATAAATAATGAAAACATATCTCTCACAGTTCTAGAAACTGAAAAATTCAACTCCAAGGAACTAGAGGGTTTATGGTCAGATGAAAGCCCACTTTCTCACAGGCATTAGCTTGTTGCTATTTATTCACATTGCAGGATGGATAAACTAGCTCCGTTGCAAAGGCAGTAATAACAATTTAAGATTTTTGCCATTACAATCTAATTACATTCCAAAAATCTTGTTCCTAATGTTAACACTTCATGGATCAAGAGTTCAACTTATGAATTTGGTGGGAACACAAACTTTCAGATCACAGCACATACCAATTGAAAGGCTTCCTAATCAGACATTTGCGATCTTCAGAACATCATTAGTGCCTTTAAGGTTGACCAACCTTTATAATATATGATTTATTTCTATCACATTATCATTTTTTTCAGTTTTTATTCACAGGACATGCCCATGAACTTATCAGAAAATTGCCTTAGCCAGTAGAAGCCAAACTTGCTTTTTCTCTAGCCCTTTGCCACAGAGATAGAAGCCAAGAATTGAAACCTGATTTATACTTTCTTTCAAGGAAATATTAAAGACTTTTCCATTAGGGATGGCTAGTAGGATCACCAACTTTATTACTGAGGATGATGAGAAAGGGGTCCCAGCTACCCCTCACTCTGAAGTAGGAAATGCACCTGTTGATCGCTGTGTTTCCCTTGGGTTTCTGCTCATGAAGTTTTTCAACTAGTAAGTTTCCACTGGATCACTGTTACATACCACATATTGCTCTAAGTGATAGAGAGATGGAGATAGATCATGACTTCTATTGAGTTTCTCAGAGTGTAGGGAAAATAATGGCAAGTAAATTTAGGGAAATGTATATCATAGGTTAATGGTATAAAACATGCATATCTAAAGTGCTCCATTTGAAAGGAAAGGATGAGAGGTTGCTACAATTACTGTGAAACCCTCACAGTCAAGAACAGAGTTCCATATTCTAGCTATTCCAAGTGGGACTTGGAGGCTGAATGGGGAGGTAGAAGAGCTATTTCTTCAGTCAATTAATGTTTATTCATTGTCTACTAAGTTTCAGAGATTGTTCTAAATTCTGGGGACTCTGCAGTGAATAAATGAAAAAAAAAAAAATCCCGCCCTTCTCCAGGTTTTATCATAGTGAGATAAGACCAATTTTTTAAATAAAAAATAGGCAAATGCAGCATTATTCAGATGGTCACAAGACTGGCATTTACTTTTTATTTGTTCGTTTGTTTGAGACAGAGTCTTGCTCTATAGGCCAGAAGATTTGTGTTTATAAAGAGAAAAAGTAAAAGGATGAGGAGTGTCAGGGGTAGGAAAGATAGCAATTTTTAAAAGGGTAGTTGAAGAAGCCTTCTGGGCAGACCATGGAAAGAAGAAAAAAAAAAAAGCCATGTAAATGTCTAAAGAATATCTAAAGAAAGAGCTTCCAAGCAGAGAACAGACTGTGTGAAATCCCTGAGGTTGGAGTGTGGCTGCTGACACTTTTAGAGACAATGAGGAAGCCAGCACCTGGTGAAATGACAGCACAAAGCTTAAGCTGGGGGTGGGGGGGTTTAGGGG